>NDFG01000213.1:631034-827347 GCA_002167245.1 Sporophila hypoxantha
CAGGTTAGGGTGGTTGGGTGATGACCAGGTAGCCACTGCTGTCTTGGCTGGAGGGCAGAGAAGTGTTTCACCTTTATAAAGACACTGGGAGAGCTTTTGTGCAGCAAAGAAATGAGGAGATAGAGATGCATAGGAGTTCTTATGTTAAATAGTCACTAAAAATATATCAAAATGTGAAATACTGCTCTCAAGGTTTTGCTTTCTTGCTGTATTAGGAAGGAGGGAGTTTGGGGATAGGAGGGCTCTGTGTGAAAAGGGATCTCCCTTGGCTGTGCTCTGGAGGATTGGAGCAATCCTTGAAAAAGAGGAGGCTGATGTTTTTATTTATGGGTTGGTGTTTTTATTTACCTGTGCCACCACAGGTGGTCCCAGCCCTTGAGATGGACACAGCTCAGGAGATCCTCCCTCCCTGTTGGAGCTCTGATGGCTGAAAACTTGGAGCTTCCTGAATCCAAGGGTGCCAACCCTCCTGTTGTAAACACCTCGTTTGAGCTGAGACCTTGGAAAAGGCTTCAGAAACTGAGTGATGATAGCACAGAAACAGTGTGTGTGTGGTTTGGGTAGTGTTGTGTGATCTCACAGGGTGAAAAAACTTAGATTTGGTGTTTTASTATATGGTGATAYATGGGAGCCAAGRTGGAGAATTTTGGGTGTGGGCTAGGTGTCTTTTTTGCACCTTCTTCATGAATCTGGGTGGTTTTCTCTAATAGGGTGAAAGATGTCTGCATTGKGGRTTTTGWGTGATCATAATTGGGTTAGAAGCATCAATAMTATGGATGTCAACTGTTTATTGGGTAATTTTCAATAATTTATTATTATTATTGGGTAATTGGKACYTAAATAGCCTTGAACAGGCACCATTTTGGGGCACTTTCTCGACCTGTTAGGGAGAGCTCACATCTCATGAGTTTGTAATAGATAAGGATAATAMACTTCAGAGTGAGACTGCAAAAACAGCCTTTCCTGAGTATTATTCACCCTGRCCTTGGAGCAGGRAAGAGCCTGGCATTCCAACACCTCCCCTCCTGATCTCACTGCTGAGGGATGGCTCTGCCTTACCCAGGTGTGGCAAACGCAGGCCTGGGCTGAGCTCACCTCTCAGTTTGATTGATTTTAATTTAATACGGGGTTGGCTGAAGACCTGCATGTTGTCCCACCAAAAACTSCCTCTGCTCCAAGACATTTGATGGATCATTTTGTGACCTGCCAAAATCACCAGCAGCAGAAATTCTGGGCCTCATTTTGGCACCCCCAGGTGTCTGCCATCCACAGGGGGTGTGTGAGGGAGCTGTGGCATGGACAGAAGGGGTTTGGAAGGCAGCAAAAGGCAGAAAAGGCAGTGGGAATGCTTCAAGCAGAGCTGGAGGGGAAGGAACAAACAAACAAACTGAGCAAACCAAAACAAACAGCAGGAAGCAGCTCCTGGGGCTGGCTGCCAGCAGACAGGGTGGGTGCTGAGAGCCAGCACAGCTCCCACAGGGAATGGGCTCTGGAAAAGGGCCACCAAGTGATGGCCTGGCAGGTCCCCGTGTCTGGGGGCTGGGAGAGCACTGGGGAGAAGTACTTATGTTAATATCTGTGTTTATTGGCCTTTTCCTGGTGTGGGCAGGTGTGAGCTGGCAGTGGCTGTCCCTGTGGGCACRGATCACTGACAGATCCTCTGCCTGGGGAGGAGAGCAGCTGCAGAAGTGGGGGATTCCTGCCCATGCTGGTGTTGTGGTGGTCCTGGGGAATGCTGCTGGGTGGATTTATCGATTTGTGGGTGGTTATCTCCTCCCTGCCCTTCTCCCACCATACAGCAGCACTGAATGTGGTCCCTGTGTTCTTCCACTGAGGTCAGAGCTGGGCTGGACCTGCACCAAATCATCTCCTCTCCAGCCCCCAGAGGGCAAAGCACTGCTCTGACAAGGGATTTGACACAGCASAGTGAGTTGTGTCCCAGCCACAGCCAGAAAGCTTCATATTCTGATATTTAAATGTGACATTTTCTGGAGACCATATCATCTTTTTTTAAATAATGTGTGCATGTGTTTCCCACCACTGCAGCAGAAAAGCCTTTGCTGTACAAGTGAACACCTGGGCAGCTGCTGCATGGGCAKGTTTGAGCCCAGAAAAGGTGATTATAGGCACAGGTGCAGGTTCAGAGAGCATCCCTAGGCTTCTTGTTGTTGGTCAGAAGAAGGAAAATTTGTTTTTTATTCCAAGAACTGCAACCTTACAGCTGGACAAGGTCTAACTTGTGCTACAGTCTCTTGTCTAACAATGTGTCTTGTAAAACATGTTGGTCTCCTCTTACCTGTTAACACATTTGCATCACATTTTCTGGTGCAAAAAACATTTCTTGTGTTTCAGCCTGAGAGACACATTTCACTATTTGTGTTTGGTTTCTGTGGCCAAGTGCTCTTGTGTGGCAGTCACATTCTCTGAAAAATCCCTTYGCCCAGGATTTTTCCCCTGGGAAGCTGAGAAGCCTCAGAGAAAAAGGAAAACAATTCTGATCTCATTTGCTTCTCCTGTGTTGTGCTCATGTGGAATGTGTTTGGAGATTGTTTACCCACAGGTGATTGTTCCATTGGATTCTGCTGTGAGTTGTTTTCACTCTTTGGCCAATCAGGGCCAAGCTGTGTCAGGACTCTGGAGAGAGTCAGGAGTTTTCATTATTATCTTTTTAGCCTCCTGTAGGTATCCTTTCTGTATTCTTTAGTATAGTATAGTATTCTTTAATATAATATAGTATCATAAAATAATAAATTAGCCTTCTGAGAACATGGAGTCAGATTCATCCTTCCTGCCTTCATCAGGGCACCCCACAAATACAATACTTGTGGACTGCAGTGCAGTGCTCTTGAGACTTTGTTATTATGGCTGTTGATTTAATCATAGATGGGTGATAACAAGCCTAGTCCCAGGGAATTAGTRTTGCCTGCTCCCTCTCTGAATCCCAGGATCACAGGGGGTGGAGGATCCTTCTCAGATCCTTGAGTCCCAGCTGTGCCCAGTCCCCACCTTGTCCCCAGCCCAGAGCTCTGAGTGCCACCTCCAGGTGACACCTGCAGGGCTGGGCACTCCAAACCCCCTGGGCAGTGCCAGGGCAGCTCCTGAGCCCCCTTTCCATGGGGAAATTCCTGCTGTGCCCACCCTGAGCTGCCCTGGCCCAGCCTGAGGCCGTTCCCTCTGCTCCTGTCCCTGTTCCCTGGAGCACAGCCCGACCCCCCCGGCTGTGCCCTCCTGGCAGGAGCTGTGCAGAGCCACAAGGGCCCCCTGAGCCTCCTTTGCTCCAGGCTGAGCCCCTTCCCAGCTCCCTCAGCCCCTCCTGGGGCTCCATGCCCTTCCCAGCTCTGTTCCCTGTGTGAGGGCCCAGAGGTGCCCCCAGGATTTGAGGTGCTCCCTCAGCACAGGGYTCAGTCACTGCCCTGCTCCTGCTGCCACCCCATTCCTGACACTCCCTGTTGTCCCATCAGTGGGGAAGGTTTGCAGTGCAGCTCCTTTCTGACTCCACTGACATCCCAGAGCCAGCAGCTCAGGGAGGAGGAGGAGGATTGGTCACGGTGCCTTGCTCTCCCCTCCATATCTCACACGAGTTCATTAMAATTATGAACGTGCTGTGAAATGAAAATAAATATAATTCCGGCTTATCCGGTGTAAAACTAGCTTAGTCATGCCGAGATAGGGTCTGTCTGCATCTGTTAATTACACCCTGACAGGCCTCAGCTTGAGACTCCTGAGACATCACAGGGTTTCCTGAGATCCCCTGATAGAAACCTTTTTCCCCAGAGTGCAGGAGCAAGGGGCAGGAGGATTTTTGTTTGTTCTTTAGCACAAACAGAGTTGTTGTTGGGTCTGTCAGCCGCTGGGTGAGTTACACCTGACCACTGGTTTCTGTGCCAGACAAGTCACAGAACCTTGTGCAACCCAAAGTCCTAACTCTGAGGGGAGTTTTCATTGCAGAAACTCTGGGAAATAATATTATAATTTACTTCTCTTCTGCTGTTTTGATTTTAAAAATGCTGTAGAGAGTCCAACAAGTGTTAAACCTTCTGTAAGACACACATATGGGAGAGGAGTTGCAAAGCACAAGCCAATGCTGGATACCTAAAGCCCAGAGAGAGAACAGATGTTTTACCACCTGCCCAATCTTTCCTACCAGAAAGTAATTCAGATTTGGATGCTCCACACTGGATGAGTTTTCATTTCTTATTTTTCCTTTTTGTTTTTTAACTGACTTACCATCTCCTTATACTTAAAGTGTAAGCAGGGGGGTGAAAAAAAGACATTAGCATTATACCCTAAGTTTGCACAGTGCTTACAGGAAAATGTTAAAATGAAGTTTGGGTCTCCTGGGGTTAATAATGTATGGTTAGTGCAGGGTTGTTATGAAAAGAACATAGTTACAGTGAGAGCATATGGCCAAATAAAAGAAGGAATCCAGCCTTTYGGAGATGCTGTTCTCATGGAGTGGRAAASGCATGGAAATGCTGCAAGCTGCTTCTTTTCCTCACAGAGTATTAGGGTTCTGCTTCAATTGTTGTTTTTGGTGGGGTGCAGTATTTCAGTGAGAGGTTTTAGGGAGACCTGAGGGATGTGGAAGCAGTGAAACACAAAATCGTTGATTGGGATTTTGCTAAAGGGGCGAGGAGCAATTTAGGCTGGGGTGAAATCACACAAGTGTGCCTGCTCTGGGAGGCAGGAGGTGATGGAGATGGTTCCAGGGGATTCTTCTCTGTGTGCTGGTGGAACAGAGCTCAGGAGAGTGTCAGGAAAGCCAGGCACAGAGAGACTCCATGAAGGGATGTGTTAAATTTACCAGGGAGCGATCTGTGTGTGTCGATCCGGGCGAACGAGCAAAATTAAATTTAAATTTCCACAGACCCACAGAATGATCCAGGTGGGAAGGRACCTYAAAKGTCACCTGGCCCAGCCCCTTGGAGTGGTCAGGGACACCTTCCTGCCCGGCTCAGGACAGCCCACCCCTGCCTCCCAGGGCACAGAGCTGCAGAATTCTCCCTCTCCCAAACCACCAGAAGAGAGTTTGCTTCGCTGACAGAGATGAGCAGAGGGAGGCAGCTGTTGGGAGAATTCCATTGACCTGAAAACTTGTAGCTTTCCCTAAAAATGCTGGCAGGRTAAACAGGACATTTAGATACTGCAAAAATCCTTTAATATTAATTCATTTTAGGGGGTTGGTGTGAGGGGGGTGTGTGGGATGGGGAAAGGGTCTCTGGATTTCCAGGGTCAGTCACCACACTCTCCAATATTATTGTGTGGGCAACTTTATTTTCTCAAACAAGACCAGAGCAGATGCCCTGACTGCTGCTGACTGCTCAAGGACTTCCTAAAGATAAATTCTRACTCTGGCTTCACAAAACAAGCCCAGACCACACAGAGTAGGAAGCTCCCATTTCAATGCCTTCAATAATTTAAAGTCTTAGTGGCACAGCAGTAGTCTGGAAATACTGAAAAATGCATGTAAGAAAACCAAACATGGAACTAATCCTGATTTTATTGATTTTTTTTTTTTGGGGGGGGGAGGGTTGGAGGTTTTTTAGCTTGATTTAGATCMGTTTTAATATACACTTAAGACAATTGTGTGGGAGGGTGTGTAAGTGGTTGCCCTTTAAGCCAATTCTGGTTTTCACTTGTAGAGACCAGAAATTTTTTGATGCCTGCAGTTAATATGTGGAAATTCAAATCACTGATAAAATAAAGCTGATCCACACCTTTCCAGCTAATAAAAATAGTGGTTTTTTTAAATGTTGATCCTCCCCAAACACCTTCTCAGCAACAGGTACCTGAATTCAAACCAAGTTCTTTTTTTGGGTTATTAGGCTGATAAGTGGCAGATATCTTGGGCATTGGAGAAGATGCTGCCCTACAATCACACAGGAAAATTGTTTTTATTTGTCCTTCAAGCTGCTGGGTTCATTATTAATGGGAAATAACACCTTTCTGAGCTGTGTTTACTACAGCTGCCCACAGGACATGATTTGGTTGGTTAGAACTGGCTACAAACTTTTTCTATGAAACACAGAGATGTGGTGACATCGTAGCATTGTAGAAACTCAAATTTAATTTTTGCCAAGTCATTTGTCTTACCAAAAAAAAAAAAATCCCAGAAAGTCCAGGAAAATCTGGAAGCAAGAAAAAAAATGGAAATCCAAGCATTACTTCAGATTATTTTGGGGATTTCCATTTAGGCAGGATTTTTGTTCCACATTTCCTTTAAGTCAARGGTCTGAATCCAAAGCAAAGTCATCTTTTAGGAATGAGAMCATATTGCTTAATCCCAAAGTAATTTTTGAGCTGACTACAAACGCCAGATTTTGGATCAGCCTGAAATGAAGATTTTTRTTGTTGTTGTTGTTTTTGTTGTTGTTTTGTTTGGTTCGGTTTTTAATTTGTCCTCTATTTTATTTCTTTCAATCCACCAGTTAAAACCCAAGGATCTGCTCTCTCTTCAGCTCTGGTGGCAGGTGGGAAGTGCCACTGGAGGTGCTGGATTTACCCAAATGGAGCAGTGAGGAGAGGCTGATTTTTCCCCATCCTCCCCAGCCACCCTGACTCTYCTGCCCTTGGGGATATCTGAATGTATTTAGGAAAGGTGAAGCACCAAAACTGCTGCAGAGGTGAGGTCATCCTTGAGGAAGTGTTGCCTTAAAAGCTACATCTTTTTACCTCCATCTTTAATAAGTTTTTTTCACAGTAAGACTTTAATTTATTATTTTTATACTTGAAACAGGTTTGTTTTTTGGTGKTTTTTTTTCCCCAAATTTCCTGAAGTATAACTTGCTTTTTGACTAACACCAAAGTTAGTCCAGTTATGCCATGGATAACCATGGCATAACCATGGTTATGGATGGCATAACTGATGGATATGCCATGCTTGTTGCACCAGGCAAAATGTGACCTGCTTGGGCACTTCTTGGTGGCAAAACATCAGATTTTTGGAACTTGACCTCTGTCTGGTTTGGCTTAGCAAGGACCCCCTTGGGGACACCCCTTTTCATACCTTTCTTTAACTGAGCARAGCTACAGAACTTTGGCTGGCACTACCCATACCTTTTCCACTGGAGAAAAAAATATGTCATCGTGAAAATTTAAAAAAACCAAAAAATTCCAATGCTACCATATAATCCAGAGGAATTTTTGTTACTTGTTRGTTAGCTGGGTTTGCTTGGAGTTCCTTGGGGTTTTTTTGGGTTTTTTTCATTATAATTCAGTCCCAAGCTGGCTGATGAATACTACAGTTGCTTTCAAAACATGGAACAAATGGATTCTACAAACATCGGCCAACAGCTACACTCTGGTATTTGTTTTAAATGCAAGAGACAAGTGTGAGCTGAGAAATTAAAGCCCATAAATCTGCCCTGTTCACATTGCCAGTTTATTTAAGTGATACACTGTTATGTTAGTTGAAGTGATCATAGGAGAGTGCTAATAGCAAGTGATTAGTTGCCCAGGCATATTTATTTAAGAAATATAATGGATTAAAAGTCTTCTGGTCAGAGTAGATACTCCATCATCTTTAAAGTAAAATAATTCCTGCAATTTATGGCTCCTTTTGTCATAATTCAGGCTTTAAACCCATGAATCACGACTGAATTGCTGTTGACTGGGCTGTAGGCAGAGAAATTTCTAACRACGATAAAAAGAAAAGGGTCATTTATGATTCTTGAGCCTATTTTCCTCTGCAGGTTTGAAAAGAGAACACTGAAATGTTCGTTCCTAATGTCTCCCCACCCGGCTCTGACATTTTCAAATTTAAAATGACTCTYCACCAACCGAAAGTGCTACAGCACTTTATGTAATAAAACCATTTGCTTTTCATTTTCAAGTAACTCAGTGGAAATGATACACATTAAAGAGGCAGCAGTACCATTTCTGTGAGCACTGTGCATTAAACTCTTTTTTTGTTTCATTGACATTCTACATGAGGGTCGTGAATGCAATTCTTGACCATAAAGTGGTGTGTGGGGCTAATTATAACAGCAGAGCATAAAAAGCAAGAGAACAGAGATTGCAGGTGCTGTGTGCTGGTGTTTCAGCACCCAAAGCCTGCAGAAATGGGGTCACTAAGGGGTGATTTTGGTCATCAGGATTTCAACTATTTCCCTCACSTTTCTCATGGCAGCCTTTTTTCACTTTGCCAGGACATGCTGTGGGAATGGCATCTCCACAAGGTTTTATTATGTCATGTAGTTCTCACCAGAACGGAGCTCCATCAAGCCTCCAATTGTCTGTTTGATAGTTGTGGAATCATTGAATGGTTTGGGCTGGACAGGATCTTAGAGCCCATCCAGTGTCCACCCCTGCCATGGCAGGGACACTCTCACCAGTGTCCAGTGTCCAGCGTGCCTTGGGCACTGCCAGGGATGCAGGGGCAGCCCAGCTGCTCTGGGCACCCTGTTGCCAGGGCCTGCCCACCCTGCAGGGAACAATTCCTCTCTTGCAAGATCCAGCCAGCCCTGCCCTCTGGCTGCACTGGCAGCCATTCCCTGGCTGCTGTCCCGCAGCCTTGTTGCAATTGGCCGTGTCCATCTTTGCTGCAGCCCCTTCGAGGCCCTCGCAAGGCCCCCCTGAGCTCAGGCCCAAGCTGCTCCTGCCCAGGTGAGCAATGGCAGCTGTGCCAGCCTTTGCTGCCAGCAGAGCTGTCCATCTCCTGCTGCTCCCCGCTGCTGGAGACCTTTCCCTCTCTAGGCCCCAGGCGTGCACGCAGCCTCCAGCTCCTTGCTGGGCTGGCCCAGGGCTGGGGCAGCTCTGCAGGTGGGCTCTGCCTGAGGGGCAGAGGGGCAGAATCCCCCTGCCCTGCTGCCCACGCTGGGCTGGGCCCAGCATGGGGCTCTGGGCTCTGGGCTCACCCAGCACGGGGCTCTGGGCTCTGGGCCCAGCACAGGCTTTGGGGTCCCAGCCCTGCCCCACAGCAGCCCCAGGGCTCCTTTGCAGCAGATCCCATGAAGGCAGAGGAGAGGAGGAGGAACCTTCCTCGCCCTCAGCCCACACTGGTTTGGTGGAGGCCGGGATGTTTTGGGCCTTCTGGGCTGTGAGYACACACTGTTGGCTCAAATCCAGCTTTTCACTCACAGGAACCCCCAAGTCCTTCTCTGTCCTCACTGAATTCTTCCCCCAGGCTGTGCTTGTGTGTGGGATTGCCCCAGCCCAGGGGCAGCACCAGCCCWGGCCTGGTTCAGCCTCCTGAGATCCCCATGGTCACTTCTGGAGTGTGCCCAGGTCCCTCTGGATGCCACCCTGTCCCTCAGGAGTGTCACTGCRCCCTCAGCTCSGTGTCACCTGCAAACTGCTGGGGGTGTGCTCCATTCATCTCCTTTGGTGCAGGTGTTGAGGGCCAAGACAGAGCCCTGAGGACTCCCCTGGACACAGAACCTTTGGTGAAGCCRCCCTGGCTGTCTCAAATCAAATCTCAAATCACCTCCTTCTCTTGCACATACCCTAACATTGCTTCCATGGGGATATTTCCATGTCCTCCCCAGGCACAGAGGTGAGGCTCACTGCTCTGGAGCTCCCCATGTCTTCCTTTTCCCCCTTTTCAAAAGCAGGGTCATTTTTCCCATTTTCCAGCCACAGGGGGCTTTGCCTGCATGCTGTGACTTGTTAGATATGATGGTGATGCCTTGTGAAGGCTGCCCTATAAAAGAGACCAGACCAGACCAGACCTGAGTTACAGAAAAAAGCAGAGATTTATTAAAATGATCTCTTCAATGGATGCACCTTGGGCAGCACCAGAGCCCAGCCAGGGCTGCACCCAAGATGAACCAAAATGGCCCCAAAATGCACGGCCGGGCACGGGGTCTGTCCCTGGGATCAGTTCTGCTCCATTTGCACCTTGCAGTTCATTGTCCCATTCCAGCTTTAGCCCCTGCAGTCCCACCCTGCTTGTTTTTCTCTCTCCAGCCCACGGTGTTTGTGCTCTTGGGCTGAAATTTGGGTCATTTGTCCTTGGTGCCCAGCTGGAGCAGGAATTGTTTTGTCTCCCTGCTCTGTGCAGAGAGCTCACCATCCCCTCATGTGAAGCTCAGAATGACACACTAAAGCAGCACAGAATCTGAAAAATAGAAAAGCAGTGGTGGAAGGTGGCTTGGCAACACCAGCCAGCTCCCTCAGGGTGCTGGGGTGCATCTCACCAGGCCACAGAGATGTTATCACTATCCAGTTYCATCAAGTGATGCCCGAATTCTCTCTGCTAGCAGTGGCAGGGGCTTTGCTCTCTCATTGGCCTTTCTTTCTGACCTGTGCACTGACAGAATGTCACCTTGTTACTCTTCACATCCCTTGCCAAATCCTGTTCCACCTGTGCCTGGGCTCTCCTCACCCCATCCCTACACACCTGAGCCATGCCCCTCTTTTCYTCCCCATGTCCCTGCTCCCACTGGCTCTGCATTTCATTCTCACTCCTCAGTCTGAGAAGTTTAGAGAAATGAAATTACAATTGTGGTCTTTATTTCTTTGTGCTGGAGTGGTGAGGTTTGTTTTATATCATATCCACCTCTGTGTTTTCACAACATACTGAATATTTACCACTTAATGTTTTGTCCCTGGAGATGGGTCACCCTTTCAGTGCCAGTGTGGGTGTAGGTTAGGGGTGCTTTCCAGTTTCCCAGTGGAAAGGCTTTTAGRAATGAATGATAAGATTGATTGGACRATGCCTCAAGCCAGGAAATGGCTGCAATATTAAAATATCTGCTCTTTTTTCATTTGTCTGGCTGCTGATAGAGTGTCTGTTGCTCTGAAAAAAGGGCTGGATGTACAAGTTTTGATCTGAATAGGTCATTGTGTGAGTCCCCCTCTGTAAGAGCTTTCATTTGCTATCTGGGACCCAATAATGGAAGTGCTCTGTGTGTGGGAGCATTTCTGGAAGTCAGGGGTATGAAAAACATTCTTGTCTGCCTTGCTGCACAGCGGTGTAAATGTTAATATATGGGCAATATGCGAGCAGAAAGTCTCTAATATCAAATCCTCCTGGATCCACGTGATCTGTGGTGGAACTAAAGCTCCTTTATGCTGAGCACCAGCAGGAGATGTGCTCACAGCTCCTCAATTTTGATCCCACCCATGTTAGGCCTTTGCTGGAGCCTGTGGAAACTTCTGGGATCTCTCCAGATGACAATGCACAGCCCCATCTCCCAGTGTGAAGATTTCAGTCCAAAACTGAACATTTTCCTGAGTCAGTCATCAGCAAAATGCCCACAAAAGTGCACTCCTGTTAGCTTCCCTCCATAAATCYTCCACTCAAAAAACACCTCACCTGTACACACAAAAGTGTGTTTGTAGGGTTACCTATGCCTACCCTAACCACAAAAACTTGTTGGGATTATCAAGGCATTATTAAATAGGGCTGTGTATTCTTGTGTGTTTAAAATAGTACCTATTTTTCCTGTCACAGGGACAAAAAAGAAAAAGAAATAAAAAGAAAAAAAAAATCAGATTTTGTAGAAGCAGCAAAGGCACCTCCTGCTCGTTCTGACAGGCTATTGTACACAAACTATTAACACACTGATTTGTGGCCCGATAGGATGAATGCCCAGGTGGTCTCTGGCCTCCCAAAGGAGCTCCAGCTCCCTCCCTTCAGGCAAAAAGAACCACTCACTTAGATTAATGCTGCCTTATCTCGGCCTCCTTCAAAGCCAGCCCGAGTCAGAGCCGGGCTCAGCTTTCAGTGGCAAACCCGGAGCTGAGAGCTGAGCTCTGGATGTTAATGCAGCTTTTTTGTTTTTTTTTTTTTTTCCGAGGGTGATGTCCCGGTGTGTGGTGAAGGCCTGCGTGGGCACGGCTGCATGAACTCACACAAACCCCCTGTCCTCGCTGAGCCCTGTTATATTAATTGTGACATTAAACGAGGAGCTTATTGCCGGCTTCTGGGGAGGCTTAAACGTCTGGCCTTGGAAACAGGCGTTGCAGAAAGATAGCATTTTTCTATTTTAAATGCTTTCAGGTTTCCTTTTATAGAAGCCCGGGCAGAGTCAACATATTCCTTTTGTCTGACCTTTCTGCAGAGCATAAAGCTCTTCAAAGKCAGTGGAAGATTCCTGAGAAAATTCAAAACGCTTCGGATTAAGACCTAGATATATGTTCTAAAAAGAAACAAGAGATAAAAATACCTCCAATGTTTTCTTTTAAAGAATTAGGCTGTTCTAGTACTAAAATCTAATAATAAAATCTAGTAATAACCAATACAACAGCAGTGAAAACAGTGAAAATGTGGTAAAAGTGTAAGTTCCAACTRTGTGGTTACACATACACATCCCACAAGCAAAAAATTGCAAAATTAAATCTTAGGAATCCCTCTGGCTTCTTGGGAAATGAGAAAAATGGAAGTTAAGAGTTTGATGGCTCCTTGGCAGTAGTAGAGGGAGCACCCTCCTATGAACCAACGAGTACTGAAGAATATAAGAAATAATCTTTTTTTTTTCTTGATTTAAAACTTAGCTGTCGCTTTTCTGCACGAGCCACTAACTCTTCTGCAAAAATTATATCAAAGTGTTCAAGAAAGGTATTTCTATCCCTGTGATGAAGGTTGTCTTATCAGTCCTAAAAGTCAATGAGTATCTTTGTAGCTTTTCAGCACCCAAAGATTCATTGGGTAATGAATACATTCCAGCAGCAGGACAGGAGTTCCCATGGATGACACTTATATATCCCACAGGCATTTTAATTGTGACCCAAACTATAGTATCTTAGGGGGAATTTTTAAGCTATCTCCTAAATTTATCTTTATTATCTGTGCAACAGTTTAAAGACTTCCTCACCATCCCTACCTAAGAAAAGAGCTTTATTGTGCTCAGCTTTCTTTGCTGAGGCGGAATTAACCCCGTTCTTGTGTCAAAACAAACATTTTCAGCACGAGGCAAYGAAAGTGCAAATCTCTCCTTCCTCTGTTTGCCCTGCCCAACCYTCCCCTCACAGTTGCTAAATTCAGTGAGGGGGAGCAAGGGCTGTGGAGCAGACACCAGCAGGGGTTTTAGCACCCATGAGTSGGTGCCCCTCGTGCTGATGGTGATCAATTATGATCCCAGAGGCAGAGTCAGTGCTGCTGAGTGCCCCTTGGACACAATCAAGCCCTGGGGAATTTGGGGAACCCCCCTGTGGGAGCAGATGTTGAAAGASCTCAGGTCCTGCTCTCCATCAGCAYCTGGAGGTATCGCAGGRGTTGGTGTGTGTGGGACCTCCAACTCTGCCCAAAAGCCAGGGTTTTCTCAGCTTTTGAGKCAAAATAGGAGGAGTGTTTGCCCAAGAGAGGGAGAGGCCCTGGCAGGAAGCAGGGGTGTTGCACATTCAAGAAAGACRTGTATGAACAGAAGGGGCTGGGCAGAGTCTGCAAGGAGAAGCAAAGCTCCATGGAAGGATTTCTACAGCTGCTGCTGACAAGGGCAGCAGGTTTTCCAGGGACTGACAGGGCTCCAGGACCTTCACTGGCCCCAAAGCACCTCTCCAGAGGGTCTGCTGATGCAGTTCTGCATCCGGACAGCCCTCTCAGGCATCCAGCATCTCACTGCTGCCCAGGGAACAATCACAACCACAACCACAACCACAAACAAATCCAAGTCTTCAGACCCRGAGCCCTTCCCAGGGACCTCACCAGTGTTAGAGCCTTTGGTTTCAGCCCCATATTCACAATCTGGAACTTGCTTTYTCTCCCCAGCTTTCAAGTATTGTAGGGTATTAAAGCGCCCTCACCTTTTATCCACCCAGCATTTTGCACCAAGCTTTTATTCCTTTTTTATTTCTCGCACACCTGGGTTGCATATAAGGCCATTATTGCAGAGTGTGGCTGCCGTGACATAATTAGAGTTTGCTAATAAGGCACAGGACTTGCAGTACAAAGTGGCGCAGTGAAAGTCCTCAGTGAGATGCTGAAAGCAGCAGAATGGGCTGGAATATGTTAGGAAGTTTTAACAGGCATTAATCCTGGGGGATACTCGGGGGCAGGAACAATCCAAGCTTCTGTGAATCGGAGTGAAATGATTGCAAGGGAGCAGAGGTTACATTGCGTGGAGGGTTTAGCTAGAAACCACTCAGACTTTCAGAGCATGGAAAACAAAATTGCAGCAAAATGAGCAAAACCTGAGAGGAAATTTTTCAAGCCTCTCTTTGTGTTGCTTTAAGCCTGTGAGAATTTATTAAATGGTTCCACAAGTGGGAAATTATCTCGTTCCGGGTTTTTTATTAAAAAACACACAAACATCTCTGTGAAACCGAGCATCTCAAGGCACTCAACAGAAAATCATGCAGACCCTGCTCTGAAAACAAAGGTCTCAATCCTCMTGAGACAGCACGAGAATATCTAACACAGCTAAACACGGAGGAAAAAGGCTGGGCACAAAAAAGCAYGCAAGACTTGGCAAGTTCAAGTGTTGCAAAGTCGAAAGCTACAATTTCACCAGAAAAAAGAAAAAAAATTGTAGCTATCAAAGATGGATGTATAAAAAGTGAAAGGGGCAATGGGAGCGTGCAGGTAGGAGTGGATATCTGGTTGCATCACTGATGATAAACACAGTGGTGCACACTTTAAAAAAAAAAACAAAACAGGAAAAAGAAGTAAAAATCCCCTCTCATGCCCTTTTCCCATTTGCATCCCACATGCTTCCGCTGAGCCACTCGGGGCTGTGTAAAAGAGCCCACTGTTCACCAGCAACTGGGGAGCCAGGGGCGGCTCCTGGGCCTGGAAAAAGCCACATTTCACTTATCTTTCCTCCCCTCCTCGCGCCCAGATGCTTTGCAAAACAAACAAACTACATATCTACATATCATAGCCAAAACTGCGTATCAGACTACATCCACTGAAAGCCTCACTGTCTGGGGCTGTGGGGTTCAGCAAACCTTGGCTGGGCTGTCCTTTGAGCCTGCTGCTTGATTTATGTTTTCAGATGGAAACTATATGAAGCTCTTAGTTATGCCTGGTTTTCTGCCAAAAAATCAGTTTGACCTAAACTAACTGGGCTTTATAGAAACCTAAAGTGCAAGGTGAAGTGTCACATAATCCACAGTAAAACCTGGGTCTATTTATTTTTATTTTTTTTAATAAAGAAAGCGTACATTTTCTTAGACTGAACTGTGAAATTTTCACTCATTTTTAGACTTTCTCTGTGGCTGCTCTGAGAGGGGTAGCTGGAAGACCCAAACTGGCTTTCCTGTCTTGTTTTTTTTTTTTTGTGTCACATTGGTGGAGTCTGATACCAAGGCAACAAAGAGGGAATGAAATGGGACYAAAAATCGTCTGTTTTCAGTAACAAGCACTGTCTCTAGAGGGAAGGACCCAACTTTACACACGTGTAGGAGGCTAAGGAATTCTAACAGAGGCAAAGAAATCACTGTGAGGCTCAGAGCATCTTAAAAAAAAAAAAAAAAGGAAAGCAGGGTAGGAGAAGATAAGAAGCTGAGACCTAGAATATTCACCAGTCAGTCGCGCCTTTAAAAAAAAATATTGTTCATCAGGTTCCGTGCCCTGCGGCCGATCAAACAGAGCGGGCGATGCTCATTAGCGGCGGGCAGACGTGCGTTAATTACTGTAATTTGTAGGATGGGAAGTGCCACCTAGTGGCAAGGAGCGCGCCGCCGCGGGAGCGCATCCCGCATCCTGCACCCCGCATCCCATATCCTGCACCCCGCACCCCTCATTCTGCACCCCGCACCCCGCATTCCACATCCCGCATCCCGCGCCCTGCATCCCACAGCCCACATTTCGCATTCCGCATCCTGCATCTCGCATTCCTCATCCCGCACCCTGCATCCCTCATCCCACATCCCGCATCCCGCATCCTACACCCCGCACCTTGCACGCCACATCCCGCATCTCGCACCCTGCATCCCACACCGTGCATCCCATATCCTGCATCCCACATCCCATATTCCACGTCCTGCATCCTGCATCCTGCACCCTGTATTCCACACCCTCCATCCCACATCTCACATCCCGCACCCTGCATCCCACATCCCGCATCCCCATCCTACACCCCACACCCTGCTTCCCACATGCCACATCCTGCATCTCGCACCCTGCATCCCACACCGTGCATCCCACATCCCACATTCCACATCCCGCACCCTGCATTCCACACCCTCCATCCCACATCCCACAACCCGCATCCCCATCCTACACCCCGCACCCTGCATCCCACATCTCACATCCCGCACCCCGCATCCCACATCCCACACCTGGTATCCCGCACCCACGCTGCCAGGGGTGCCCCAAATGTGCCAAGACCTCCCGACTAACACAGCCTGTTAATGGTTTATCAATTGCCAGTGGGAATCCCAGCTCCGGGCAAACACAAGAGGCCTCCTGGTCTAATTTAGCCRGGACAATGGGTCCCAGAGACCCAAGATGGATATCCCTGGTGCAGATGCATTCCTTTTAATTCTGTTTGGTTTACCAAATAGGAATTCCTCTAGGAAACCTCAACAAAGAAGTGGATTAATGAGAACCCTAGCAGAGAGTGTTTGCTGTATAAGCAATTCCGAGCCTAAGTAAAGCAAGGGGCAAAGTCTGATCAGCGTTCAGTACCAAACTCAAATAAATTCTGACAGAAGTGGGTGAAAAATGCGCCAGCTGCAGGTCAGCAAGAAATGCTAACAACCCTCAAACACTCGCCTGCCTACTTTCATTAAAAAGCAAACAGGGAGAAAAATAAACACTTATTTTCCCCCTGCCTTTTGTTGCTCTGTGGAGTTTGTTTTGACACTCGTCCTCCCTCAGCTGTAGTGTCTCCTGGTTTCCCTTGTTCTCATGGCATCTTGCTGTTCCTCAAACCCTTTYTCCTCTGCCTGGGCAGCTCCCTCTGCCAGGTCCATTCCCTGTCTCTGCTGTTCCAAAAGCTCCTCAAATTCCCTGCTTTGCTTTCATGCACAGAAGAAGGAAGACCCTCCCATCCCTGGAGCGTGGCAGGGAGATCCTCTCTCTTCCTGGACTGTCCTGAGTCTGTAGTGCTTAAACTTGCTGTATGGAAAGATGGAGGTTGTTGTGCTTCAGAGAGCTTTGTGGTAGCAGCTTGCTCATAACCATCTGGAAATGGCAAAGCTGTTTGTTCACTGGGCACAAAAAAACCAAAAAGTTATCCTGCASTGCYGGTGGTGCTGAAGCTGTGAAACAGGGGATGCTGCTGGGCACCATTACTACTGGTTCCAGTAGAAACATTTCAACCCCACAGCTTCCCTTATCCCTGGTGCATTTGAACCAGGGGAAGAAAAAGATAGGAAGGTGATCAAACAGCTCCTTCCTGTAGTGGGGGAAAGGAGGTAGCCTGTGCAAGGAGGTAGCCAAGGCCAACAACAAGAAAAAGAAATGCATCACCTCCCCGTCTGAGCAGACCTGGACCCCTTCTCACCCTTCAAAAGCAAACACCAGGCAGGTGATGAYATCCATATTTATGGTTTCTTGGCTCTTAGGACCATTGGGAAGCACCATCACAAAACTTCCATGTGGCAGAAGCTTTTGCAGAGTCTCAGGGAGACCTCGTGCCCCCAGACCCTTATCTGCTCCTCCCCAGCCCCATTTGCAGACTCACCACCACAAAGAGACATCAGAGGCTGCTCTCTGAGCACTTGTGGGCATGGAAATGTCCAAAGCTTCTGGACTATAGTGCTGAAGGGCTGTGCTCARCCAGGGGATGGGAGAACCCCTCTGTTGCACTCACAGCAGGAGTAGGTCCACTTCCATTAGTATGGGAAAAAAATCTCACAAAGTTTGTGGTATTTCTGTCTGCTTTTATGCTAAAAAWGGGCATCTTTTAGCTCCTACAGCCAATGCAATGAATGCTAACATTGTTCCCATTCTCCCTCATCCTGGGAGACCCCACTTGCTGCAACAGAGAAAACCTTTCACTGAATGTCTGGATACCAGAAACACTTCTTGTTATCCTTCCTTTAGCAGACAGAGGATAAAAATGGCATGTGTCTCACCAAAACTTGGTGAGAAACCCTTGATGGCAGCCAAGTCCGAGTTATAGCAGAGACCTGGGAATGGTGTGGGGAGAGCATGGAGCTTGAAGCTCTTGGTGTACATCACAAATCCGTTCTCACTCACTGACAGCCCTGGGCTTCCCAAAGCACTGGGCACCTCTTCCTCACAAACAGTATGATTATTTGGCAAATCACTTTTTTTTTTCTTTTCTGTCTCTGATTATTTTTATTTGGTGTTTAGGTCTTCAGGGCAAAGTTACTTCCTCTTTCCAAACTTCTCTGCTCCCACCATGATTCATGTTCTGTGTAAAACTCAAACAAGGTCAAGAATGTTACATTTCCTTAGCTGAGGCCTTCAAAAAACTAAAAAAAAATCATTAAARATCAGAGAATATTCAACAAAGTAGGGTAGTTTTCACATAGAGGGACTGAATTTTTCTCTCTGCTTTCATATCCATTCTTTCCCCACTGAACAAAAAAAGCTACCATTTCCTTCGTTTGAACTATTAAGTTTTTTTGGGGGGGGCAAATGTTTACAGCTACCCCAAGAGTCTCATAAATTGTGCCAAGACATATTTGCAGACATCCTCAGCCCCTTTTTTTTTTTTTTATTTTTTAAATTTTGTTTGTTTGTTTTAAATGCTATTATGACAGGCATTATTTTTGACATGTCTGAGAGCCAATCAAAAGTTGTGAGATGCCAGGGCAGGATCAGCTCTTTCAACCCAAATTTACTCTGTTTTACTCAAGGTGGGCTATGACTCTTCCCGTAGATATGAATGTTTTCATCCTTCCTTGCCTGCTACCAAGATTTCCACCTTTCTATTTCAATCAACAAAAAGCAGAGATTTTCCTGAATGGTGGGGAGGGGAGGGGGAGCAAGGAAAAAGCCTAAACTCCCTCTTTTCCTCCGCTTTTTAGGATGCTCCTGATCTTATTAATTTCTTTGCTTCCCCTTCACACACAGCCAAGAAGAAGAAACTGTTGACTGACACTTGTGGAGTTAGCAGGATCTTTCCAGTGACTTCAGTAGGTTTTGGATTAATCACATTGTGAATGTTTGTTATTGCTTTAGCCAAGGATGAGAAGGCCCAGGAAGAGGAGATTAGTTAAGAAAATCTCTCTTAATCCATTTCAAGAGTTTGCCCTATCAGTGTGGAACCAGACCCAGTGAGTTTATTCTTTGCACAATGGTGGTACCTTCCTATCATAAAGAAAAAAAAAAAAGCAAAAAACCAAAAAAAAAAAAGTATGAAAGACTCATTTCTTTTGGTAACAGCAAGAGAACAAACCCACATTTGATTATTCAGGATTATTTCTGCACTCAAGTTTATGATGCAGCCACGGAGTTATCAAAACAAAAATAATGCATGCCCAGGATGGAGTTTATCAGAGGAAGCCCAGGACAGCACGGATTAGCACAACACTTGACTATGGCTCAGGCCACCCTGTACTGATAAGTTTCTCAGTTTCTTTCCCCCTTTCTTGCCTTGTGCTGCGTTTGGTCCTCACAGGGATCAGCCCTGAGAAGGACCTTGGTGGTGACCTGCCCACACTGACCACTCCCCCCCAAAATCACAAAGCAGCCATTCTCTGAGGAGCCAGACCCAGCTGTGGGAAGCAGGCTGACCTGGAGACACAGCCTGACACTTACACCAGCCAGAACCAAAAACCACCAGCTTCCTGACACAGCTTTTGGGGGGATTAGCCGTGGAAACATAAAACRTCCCAGTCTGGCCCCTTGTCCTTGGAGTCAAGGCAGAAACACTGAGTCAGAACAGAAAGCAGCATCAGAACACAGGAGGAAAACATCATTGCCTTTGCCATCATCATCCAGTGCTGCTGAAAGCCCGGACCTTCTCCTGATAAATCCTGTCCTGGAAACCGACTATCTCAGTGCAGATAGCGCCGTGTCTGCATCATTACATTTAATGCAGAAATAATACCTAACCATCAATTGTGGCTTGTTCTGCTACCAAATGAAACACTCTATTCATGGTTGTTCATAGCTGAGTGCTCTCCCCTCTGCTGAAGAAATATGGAGTAAAAATAGGTGGAGAAGGGTTTTGCCACAAAAGAAACATTGACATAAGCCATCAAGTGTTTTGTTTGAGAAAGCGGTTGTGTACACTATGGTTACCACTGCTGCTAAGCCTGACTCCTTTGGAGAGTTTTAATTTGCCTCTGAAAACATATTTCACTCGAAGCATAGGAAAGAGAAGTACTGGGGGGGAAAAAAAAAGCTTTTCTTAAACGTGGAATCTGAGAACTTGCAAAAAGTCTATTGTTTCGGGAGATTTTGTGGTTTCTGAAAACACATTGGGGTTTAGATAACTGAATCACTGCAGAATAAGGAAGCAGCCTACATATCTGTACCTTTGAGAGGCAAACTGGGGCAAAATGGACTCATTTTCAGCACAGCTGCCATGGCACAGCCCTTTGCAAGTAGATGGGAGTGGGAAGCTGGACCCTCAGAGCCACTGACCAGGTGGAATGACTTTSAAAGGATCTTTGATTTCACTCAAACTGACCTTAGTGCTGCTGATATCTAAATTACATGAATTATTTCCTTTACTTTTACGTAAAGTTTTTTTTCACATACAGCAGCTCAGGAGGAAAAAAAAAAAGCACAGAAGAGACAAAGAAAAGGTGATTGTGAAGCCACAAAAGATAGCTTAAGAGAACCTATGCCAGATAAATTAGATTTTCCTTGAGAGACTGTGTTTCAGACCACAATACTCTTTCAAGTGATGGGAAGAGCTTTTTTTCCACAGATGTTCAGTTTGATATTTGCACATTGACTGTAGCCATGGTCTAATTAATTTCAGATATTTGAAAACAATGGTTTCTCATAAAGAACCATTTAGGGCCTGTGTTTCACATTTAAAATGATAATCATTGTTGAGTCAGTAACATAAAACCTGTGCTTAAGAAGTGTGTAATGAAAATAGTATTTTTCTTCATCTCTGGACTACAACGTAGCTGGGAGGATTTTTTTTTCCTCGGGAGATATTGCTTTAGGATGGAGACAAAGCCTAAACATTTTCCCTTTTGTTGGGTTTTCTCACACAAATCCGAACATCTGAAAACAATGATTTGTCATGGGAGACTTTGGCAGCCTGAGCAAAGGTTTACTGTTTCTACTTTGCCTARAATATTTACAAAGAAAAGTATCTGACATTCACAGTAAATCAGACAACGTTTCGGGCGCCTGACATAACCCGTGGAGGCAGTYTGCGTGGTCTCCAAGAGGAGGAAAGGAGATCCCCTTTCTGGACAGTTTTTTGGTTCAGCGCAGAAAGCTTGGCTCCCGGAGAAGGTGGGGAGGGTTGAATACAATGAGATGAAAACACCGAGGGGCTGCAGAGGTCTGTTTTTCCAGCTTGATGCGCTCCTCACTTTCCCCAGTCATCCCGAAAAGCCCCGAGGGTCTCCGGTGTAACACACCCTCCTTCCTCCGGGGGTTTTCTCTCCCTGGCGCGCTGGGGATGCCCAGGAGGAGCTCCCCATCCCTCCCTTCCCAGCCCCGCAGGATCCCTGCGCCCACCCGCGCCCCTGCCTTTGTCTGGCCAGCCCCGCGCCCAGAAACCTCCATCCCARCCGCGGGAAGGGCAGGGGGCAGCGCGGAGCCCCCCGCCCGCCTCCTCTCCTTGCGGAGGGTGAGGAAGGGGAGGCTCCGCTCCTCCAGCCCCGGGGCCCCGAGGCTCCGCGGGGGCTCCGGGAGCTCCGCGCCGGGCGGAGAGGAGGAAGAGGAGGAGGAGGAGGAGCAGGAGGAAGGCGGGGAGGGGGCTGGGGAGGAGGGGGAAGGGGGTGGGGGTTCTGCATCCTCCGCTTTCTTCCCAGCTCCGAGACGGAGCGGCTTTGGCCGGCCGGTTCCCATCAGAGCTCCGGCAGCCGGGCGGTGGGAAAGGAAAGGGGAGGGGGAAAGGGGTCTTTTCTCTTTAAAGAAATAATCTATTTTCTTTCCCATCGTGGAAAAGAAAAAAGAGGTGCCAGCAGCGAGCCGACCCGAGGCTGGTTAGCCCCGGGCTATTACTACTGGTTGCTTCTTGCTGGTGCTTGTAGGGCAGGGAGCTGCGCTACCCCCCGGCCCTACTCCCTGCTCAGAATTCTGGTCAGACCCGGGATCTCCCCATCCCCTGGCGGGGTGGCCAGTGCTTCAGCTGGACACCAACACAGCCCAGTGGGAGCAGAAACCTGCAGCTTCCCCTCGTGGAGCTGTGCTGCTGCAGCCACAGCTGCCAGAGGATGCTCCACAGCAGAGCAGGGGCAGCAGAGCCACCCTGTTCTCTTCCCACCCTTTGCCAGGAGCAGTTGTTCATTCTCCCTGGACTGAAGGGGTGAGGAAGAAGCAAGCTCAGGGCTGCAGAAGTGGCTCCTGCTCTGCTAAATGTCACCTCTCCTGACTGAAACCAAGGCAGGAAGCAGAGCAGGAACAGGTGAAGCTGGGAAGTTTGGGCCACTGAGGACTAGAGGGCAGCTTGACTGTGGTGCCTGGTCATTTAGAAGTTCCTTGTTTGTCCTGGAGGGTGGTCTGGACAAAGGGAAATACCCAGTGCCATGGGGGATGTCCTGRGATGGCAGCAGGATGGTCTCCCACCTTCTCACCTAGGAAAAGGAGTGGGCCAGAGAGATTCCTGCCTTACACCTATGGTCTTCAGAGGGTTTGTCTGCAGCCTGGGAAGGCTGAGATTGTGTGGGGAGAGGGAACAGTGCCCTCACCCTGTGTCTCACTCAACCCCCTTAGGTCTGGGGGAGCAGAAAAGGCTTGTTTGAACCAGTGTGGGAGAGATTCAACGTCAGTGCCCTCCTTTCATCACRCCACTGCGCAGAGGAAGCGTGCACTGCCTCAGCAGTGACACTGGCGAGGCAGGCAAGGCTACCAAAAACAGGAACTGTGTGAATTTGCATCAAACACCCTCAAAAAAAAACGTGCCCACAACTGTTTGTAGTGCCTGTTTGAAAACAGGAGTGTTGYCGTGTTGTCAGCTCTTCTGACGCACGATTTCAAGCATTTCAAGGATTCAGAAAGTTTCAAGGACTGAGAAACCTCGTCCCAGCGTGGGGCAGGTCCAGCGTGTTGAGGTGTGGCAGTGCCCAAGCAGGGCTGACCCAGGCACGAGGAACTGGGGGGAACTGGTGCTGCTGGGAGGTGGCACTGGCGGGAGGAAAGCCTCAAAAGCCTCTCTTCAACATCCCAAGTAAGCAATTGTGTATTTACTCCGCGTAAGGAGGGAAAACAAACAAGCTCTGCAAGCTGAGATAAGGTTTTCAGCCAAGCGCTCCAGCTCCGCTCACCCAGGCCACAGCTCACACAAAGCTGATCTGGCTTAAGCCTCCAGGTCTCCATTTCTGCCTGCTTGGCTGTCATCTCTTCCACCTCCCGCCCCTCCAACTTGGCACCGAGGTCTGTCTTTGGAAACGAGGGCTTTGGGCTTGTCTGAAATCCTCTGTCAGTGTAACTCTGGGGACGCAGCAGCTGGAACAGYAACAGCGAGAGGAGATGAAGGAAAACTCCCTCTGCCTCTTCCTAGTGTTCCCACCTGGGGCTGCCAAAAACGTGCCCAGAGCAGTGCAATCAGACACACCTATTTCTCCAGGCTTTTCTTTTCTGGCTCCAGCTTTACACCTTCCTGGAGGAGGGGGACTTCTGGCATCTGCTTCTCGCAGAGGGAGCACGCCAGAGGAGCTGCTCTTG
Source organism: Sporophila hypoxantha (assembly GCA_002167245.1). Classification (NCBI taxonomy): domain Eukaryota; kingdom Metazoa; phylum Chordata; class Aves; order Passeriformes; family Thraupidae; genus Sporophila; species Sporophila hypoxantha. Next base: position 654,640 of record NDFG01000213.1, read on the forward strand.
CCAGCATTTTGTGCTTGGTGAGGGGGCCTTAAATGTCTCCCACATTTACAAATTCTAGGTAAATTTTGGGATGGGGGCTGCCTGGAGAGCACACCAGATCCTTTATGAACTGGTGAACATCCCTTGTAAAAGGGTGGTTTAGAGTTCCACTTATGACTTCATCTCTGAGAGGTTTGGACAGCAAATGCAGAGTCTAATCTTAAAAAAAAAAAAAAAAAAAGGAAAAAAAAAAAAAGAAAAAGAAAGTGGCTGGAGATGCATGGGTGGAGAAGCTTGGCTCGGGCAGCTGCCGATGTGAGGCTGCCTGTGAATTGGCATCGGCAGGGGAAGTTTGGAACCAGCACCGATTTATTCTTTCATTGCAACCTCCGCTGAGACTGGGGAGGCAAAGGGGAAAAAGGCATCTCGGTCCCAGTCACTTTCCCCATTTCAACCGGCTTCGGGAGCCAGGGTGGAGGAGGTCTCTCCATTCTCTTCCCGGTTAATTGTCTAATTGGGGAACAATGCGCCTCTCGCACCCGCCTGCCCCTCTCCGGAGGGCTCCGGGCGAGCTCGGACGGACCCGTCCCGCCGCACCGGGCTGCGGGTCCCCGCTCCGGCTCTGGGGGCCGGAGGGAGCCCCGAGGGGGCGGCCGGGCCGGGCCGGGCCGAGCCGGGCCGGGGGCGGGGGCCCCGCTCGTTGGAGGCAGGCGCTGGGGGCTCTCCTGCGCCCAGCAGCTGCGGGAGCTTTGGAAATTGCAAGGAGGCTCTCGCAGAGCTTGTGAACCCTCCTCTCCCCGAGCCAGCGCCCCTCCTCTGCAGCGCTGACGGTACAACGATATAATAATGATGGGTGGCTGAGGCTCGCATTTGAACTTGCAGGCTCGCTCCCTTTGCCCACTGCTCGGTCCCGGCTCCGCCGCTCGGAGTCAGGTGCTCGCCGGCGGGAAGCGAGCGAAGGAGGGGACACCGAGCTCCGGCACAAGGGGAGAGCCCKGAACCACCGGCTCCTTCCAGCACTAACGAGGGGATTTACTCTTTCATGCGGCCACTGGGATCTCTGGACTAGCCCAGCCACCACGTTGTGATTTTTTGCTATCTCTGCAATACGCTACCTTTTAAGGTAACTATAACTCTTTTATTGCGGGTTGGTTTGTAGTGATTTTTTTTTTTTTATTCCCCCTCCTTTTTTTTTTTTTTCTATAATATGACTGCCGGCAAACACCTAGTCTAAGATTTAAAACAATTGTTTTACTGCTTGCACCAACAAAGAGTTTGAACTGCAAATCTTAAGCGGGGAGGGAATAGCGATGATTGGTGAATTTAAACAACCTCAGGTAAGTTCAACGACACGCGGGGGAAGAGGAGAAGGAGGGATGCTCGGGAACCCACCAGAAAAAAAAAAAAAAAAGAAAAAAAAATACAAAAAAGAGAAGGAAAAAAACCGGTGCAAAGAGGAGAACAAAGAAAACTAGGGAATAGAAGACTTTGGGGTGGGAGCCCTGACAAGAGTGTTCGGTGCTGGTGGCTTTGGATGGCTGGGAAGGTAGAGCCGCACCTTGGCGTGCGACGGGGCTCCGGAGGGAGACGGGAGGAAGCTGTTCCTTACGGGTGTTAAGTACACAAAGCGCCCGTGTGGCAGGAGCGGCGAGCATAGACCTTTCCCCCCGGCCACCACTTTTGCAGCGCTGGGAAAAGCGTGCGCTCTGTGTCCTCCACTCCTGTGTGCTCCCCACATCCCCTTTTTTTTTTTTTTTCCCCCTCCAATCCCTTTCCCCTGATATTCCTGGAAAGCTCTCGCAGGGCAGAGAGCTCAGGGCTCTGAGGTGCTCAGCATCTCTCCAGAGGAGCCGGCGAGCAGCGTGCCCCGAACCACATTTTCTCTGCGGAAAGGGGGGCAGTGGGTGAAGAGGAGGAGGAGGAGGAGGAGGAGGAGGATCGCAAGGTCAGTGGAGCAAAACGCCCCCTCTTACACCCACGTCCACTTTCTGGGGCACGGGCTTCGCCTTCCCCCTTCCTCTGCCAGGGATTTCGCCTTTGTGTTACAAAGGAAAAGAAGTGAGAGCACGGTGGAGGGCAAGCGGGGAGTTCCGACGGCGGGAAGGAGCGGCTCTGTGTGTGTGTCTGTGTGTCTGCCTGTGTGTGTGTGTGTGGGACCGCGGGCAGCCTCGGCCGGCCCCCGGCCCCGTCCGCACACAAAGGGGCGGCGGGCAGCGGGCGGGGGCCGCCCCTCATTGTCCCTCATTGTCCCCCTGGTCACGTCCTCCCGGCCACCCCCTCTCCCTCCCTCCCTCCCTGCACCGGCTCTCGGGATTAAGCCCCCATGGCTTTTCTTTTCTTTTTTCTCTCTTTTTTTTCCTTTTTTTCTTTTCCCCTTCTTATCACCCGCTTCCCTCAGTTTTTCTCCCTTTCCCCCATTCTCTTCCTTCCTCCTTTTCTCCTTCTTTCCCTTCCTCCCCTTTCCCCCTCCTTCCTCCCCTTTCCYCCTCCTTCCTTTCCTTTTCCCTTTTCTTCTTTCTTTACCCCCTTTTCCTCTTTCCCCTTCTTTTTGTTTCCTCCCCCTCCTCTTTCTTCCTTTTCCCTACCCGTTTTTGCCTCCCTTTTCCCCTTCTTGCCCTGTCCCTCCCGTTTTCCTCCCTTCCCCTTTTTATCCCTTTCCCTCCCTTTTTTCCCTTTCCTTCCCCTTTCCCCCTTTTTCTCCTCCTCCCTCCACCTTCCCCTCCCCTTTTCTTTCCCTTTTTTTTTTTTTTTGTTAATTGAGGCGTGAGCGCTGCAAAATAAAAAAAAAAAAAAACCAAAAAAAACCCAAAAAACCAACAACCCAAAAAAACCCAAACCAAACCAAAAACCCATCCCGGGATGGAGAGCGGAACCGTTGGGTGGGTTCAGTGATTGCCTTGATTTCCGTGCCTTTTTTATTTAACCCTTTTCTCCTTTTTYTCCTGGCCTTTCCCTCTGAGCTAAAGGGGAAGTTTCCTCCCCCACACGGAGCGAGCGAGGCTCGGCGGGGCGAGCCCGGGACGGGGCGGGCGCGGCCCCGCGCTGCCGGGGCGGGGGAAGGCTGTGGCAGGGCTGGGCTTTGGGGGGCTCTCCGTGTCCCGTGTCCGCCGGGGGTCGCCGGTTTTGGGGCGGCGGGCTCGGTTCCGTGTTGGGCCCGGGGGTTCGGGCCCGGTTTGGGGTCGTGGGCCCGGGGCCGACCCGGGGGCGCGGCCGCTGTCGAGGAACGGGGCGGGCGCGGCGGCCCCGCGGCGCCCCCGGGCGGCGAGCGGCGGCACGGCAGCTCCCGCGGCCGCCGGTTTCCCGCCAGAGGGCTCCGGGCCCGGCACCGTGAGGGGACAAAAAAGCCAAACCCCCACAAATCACCGCCGTAATAAAATAATTTAAAATACGCAACACCSCCTCGGTAAAAGCCGCTGTCTCCACTGTTCCTCGCACTCCCCATCAAGTGTTGTGCACAAGAAGTGGGTACAGAGGAGGCTYCAGSAYGGGCASWGGGATGGAGCAGCTCTGCTGGCAGCAAAGGCTGGCACAGYTGCCATTGCTCACCTGGGCAGGAGCAGCTTKGGCCTGAGCTCAGGGGGGCCTTGCAGGGCCTCAAGGGGCTGCAGCAAAGATGGACACGGCCAATTGCCAAGGGCTGCGGGGACAGCAGCCAGGGAATGGCTGCCAGTGCCAGAGGGCAGGGCTGACTGGGATCTTGGCCATGAGGAATTGTACCCTGGTAGGGTGGGCAGGCCCTGGCACAGGGTGCCCAGAGCAGCTGGGGCTGCCCCTGCATCCCTGGCAGTGCCCAAGGCCAGGCTGGACACTGGGGCTTGGAGCAGCCTGGCACAGTGGAAGGAGTCCCTGCTGTGGCAGTGGTGGCATTGGGTGACATTTAAAGYCCTTTCCAGCCCAAACCATTCTGTGATTCTGTGGCGCYGGAGCAGGCAGTGCTGGATAGCAGGATGAGACTTGCACCTTTCTGACTCTGGGCAGCCCCTCACTGCCTGGGCTCAAGGCGTGAGGTGGCACCGGGGCTCTGGGGATGGCAGAGCAAGCTGAGGGCACCCACAGCCACCCTTGTGCCCAGCAGTGGCACTGGGTGAGCCCCAAGAGTGCTGAGGAACCCCTGCTGGAGCCCACAGTGGGATCCTGGTGCCTAACCCCACAATGGCAGTGCAGGGTGTCGTGAGTGACACCTTCGCATTGTTTCCACCAGTGCAGTTGCTGGAGAGAGGTGGCCCTCAGCTCTCCTGGAACCAAGCCTGACAAAGGTCAGTGTGTCTGGGCAATGCTCTCAGGCACAGGGTGGGATTGTCAGAGTGTCCWGTGCAGGGCTAAGAGCTGRACTTGCTGATCCCTGTGTGTCCAGCTYGGGATATTCCATGTTTCTGGAAGGCAGGAGCGACAAGGTGGAGCAGGGGTGATGCAGAAGGAGCAGGGTGTGCTYGCTGCTCCTCCACGCGCTGCCTCTGGCAGTTTTCCACTGTGTCTCTGCGTGGCTGTCCCAGAGCCTGGAGCTGCTCCTGGCACACAAGCACGGGGCTGTGAGGGATGTCCTGCTGCTGCAGCCAGAACACGCTGTGCTCTGGTCMCTGCTCCTGTCTGTGCTCCAGCCTGCAGCCAGCACCAAAAGGACTCAGCCTGGAGGAGTTTTCCCCACAGCTGCTGGAGGTGTTGAGGAAGATGATTTGGAGTGATGCAGGCACCCCAAAGACCTTCTCCAAGGCTTTGGGAGGGCATTTCCAAGGGATAACAGGCCAAGCAGGGGCCGCTGGTGAATCGGATGCAGGCTGATGTGCCATGTGTTGGCACAGTGGGCTAATTAATCACATGGCAGAGAGGTGGTGGGGCTGGCAAAGGTAATTAGGCAGCGCTGATGGTGAGGTGGATACATGGCAGCAATTAACAGTACCAGGATCAAAAGATCGCAGAAGTAAAGGAAAGTGCAGAATGTGTGCCTTTGAGGAAGGATGGTACCTGTGAAGCTTTCAGAGCTTGGAATGTGGCAAGGGATGTGCTATGACTGGGATTGGTCATTTCTACCTTTTTGGGGTTCCACTGGAAACTCTAATTTACTGTTTTACCCATTCGAATRAGCAGCCTTCTCTCTTCTCTAGTGCTGGGTTCTGTTGGGTCCCGCCCTCTTTTTTTTTTTTTTCTTTCTCTTTTAATCTTTTATGTCATTCTGACTTTCACTATGAGSGTCAGTTGGGCAGAGGCTGCTTTTTACGTGTTTAAGGAACATATCCAGATTTCACAATGCAGCTGTGGAGCATGTGCAGAACCAAGCTCAGTGTGACCTGAGAAGTTGCAGGTTTCAGAGACATTGTTACCTCTGTGAAAATGGCTAATATGGCAAATTCCTCATTGTCTCAGCTTCAGAGAAACCAGGAGTATTTTTGGATTGTAAGCTTTAGTCTCTTCCACACCAGGACAATTTGCTTTCTGAACCTGGAGTTTTAAACAGAAAGAGAGACATGATGTTCTCTCATCTGGTTAAATTAAAATAGCATTGGTGTGAGATCAAGCTTACGTTGCAAACTAAACACAAGCTGGAATTTGGTCAGAACTTACTGCTCCTATGAGTTTTTGCTGTAGTAAGGGAAGGTAGCAGCACCTGCAAAATTAGGAGAGTTCTCTCTTTCCCCACAGAGAGAACCCCTACTGCTAATTTTTAAAGATGTGAAGTTTGTCCAGGAGTTTTGCATCTGTTGGTTTARAGATGCTGCACTCAGGGCTGCGTCCCATTTAGAAATGTAACACCAATTCCTACTGTAGATCCATCTGCCTTTAGCAGCTCCTAATAAAATGGATCAGCCAGTTGGAAACCAGCCAGCAGGCAACCCAAGTTTGGTCATGTCAAGTGAGGCACTTTTTTAGCAGAAAGTGGAAATTAAACACTTACTCAAGTCTTGCAGCTTGGGTTGGCAAGATTTGCTCACTGTGTTATGGATTTCTTTTACTATGGGTGTAGTGACACCAAGGGGGGAAAAAAAAATCCTGTGGAAAAAGGTATAGTTAGATAGATTTTGGCTAATTGCAGTGGACTTAGGGGCAGTACAGCAGCCAGACAGCAGAATTCTGTGAGCTGTAGGGTGCAGGAATGGGAAACACAAACCTGTTTTAGAGCAGGGATTTAGCTCTGGGGGCTGCAAGAGTGCTCAGTCCTCTGCAGCCTCTGCCAGCAGAAGGGCAGGAGGCTGGAGCAATCCCACCCAAGAGCTTGGAAATGTGGGTAGGAATCGGGGTGAGGTGTAAAGCAGCAACCTCTGCCTCACCTGTGGGTCCTGAGGAGGATTTTTGACACCAGCTCTGCAGAGCTCTGTCTCCTCCTGAGCCAGGCTGCCCTGTGGGGCTGAGCAAGGTGCTGCTGTTGTGGTCTGCATGTTTGGAGAGGGTGGCAGGGGTGATTCCATGTTCAATTCTGGCAGCTGGAGTGGAGCAGCACTGGGCAACCCAGGAGTGTTTATGGGAACCCACCAAGGCCTGGGGCATGGAAACCAACCCTCAGGTGTGGAGGGTTGTGTGGGAGTCACACTCCTGACCCTTAGGGCTGAAAATCAGACCATCCTCCCTGGGTTATTGTTGCTTGAGTGAGCATTTCAGGATAAAGAAGATTTATAAAAAGTCAGGAGGTAGTTTTCCAAGAGCCATGTAGGGATTTTTGACAATAGTCTTATGTTAAGCTTTGTGCTCAAACAGTGCAATTTTTTGGAGCTATCCAAGCCCTTGGTGCAGCAGGTGTAATTCCTGCCCTACTCAGTAAAAGGCTAGGAGCCATCAAATCCAGAAATATTCTCTTCTGTTCCCATGGATATGTTAAAAATTGCCCTTCCACAGTTGCCTTTCTGTTTTCATCTGTCCCTGTGGGTGTGTGTGTGTTGTGTTTGGTGACTGGAAGCGTAGCAGCAGGGTTTGTGTTCTTACCAAACATGGAAGCAGTTGTGTTATGACAGCAATTGCAATGAACTTCCAAGGGCAACAGGCTTCCACTGACACGTGCCAGGCACCCAGGTACGCCAGGTCAGAGCCAGGGAAGTGGGCCAGGTGCAAAATGCAACCAGCCCTGCTTAGGTGCAACATTGCCCCCATTGCTGGGAGAAAGAAAATACTTTGTTCTTTTTCTTGTCAGGTTTCTTTGATTCCCTTGGTTCTGGTCCCAAAAGGCAAGGTTGCCTTCAGGGGAAGGAGGGAGATAAAACTCATGGGTAAACATGGAGAGCTGAACTTGTAAACATTCTGTTCTGGACCTTGGCTTCGCTGTGGGTGCAGCCAGTGTGTGACGCATGGGAGCACATGTGGGCAGAACATCTCAGAAGGTCTGGAGCCACTCAGCTCCCACAGGTGCCAGAACTTTGTCTGGCAGGTCCTTCACTCAGCACCTTGGAAGGTGGAGAATTCTTCCAGTCAGTATTCTTTTCATGCTCTCATCRTCAGAGYTCTTGKGTTACCAAAGGAGCTTCACTGCRGTGGTTTTGGTGCTTGAGGCTTCCAGCCTTTTTGGGATGCAAGGGTTGCTTGAAGGTCCTTCTGTACATCTGTAGGCTCAAACTGACATCACATTTTCTTTTAATTGTTGTGTAATAATGAGGATCATTTGAGTGTTTATCTAAGCAAGCATGTGACTCTGTATTTTAGAGCTGATCCATTGCATTCAGAGGACTTGGATGTCTGCAGCTCTGATCTTGTGCAACCTCCTCACTCATAACAGCTTTCTACAGGGAGTTTGCACCAGGGCACAGTATAGAATTTTAAAGTTGGCTAATAAATAGTCACTTTTCTTTTCTTCACATGCAGCTTGGCTTGTGTAAATGTAGGAAGAGATAAAATTCTGGCTGAGTGATTTTGGGGGAAGGTGTTAGGGTCTTCATAAGAAGTTTTATGGCATGTAGGGCTTAAACTGAATGAAGTCCCGGTTCTAGTTTGGGACTCAGTTGTGAAAAGTGCAAATTCCATGAAGTTCACGTTGCAAAATAAGTGATATCACACTCTGCWCTCAGCTGTCCTGAATGGCTGCAGCAGACATGGGGCGTCCTTGGCAGCGTGCAGCCTGCTCTGTGGAAAGCAGCTGCATTTCTCTCTCCACGCCCAGGGAATAGGTTGTAGCACATGTTTCCCTGTGCAATCAGCTGGCTCTGGCCATCCATGTACAGAGAATGAAAAGCTCTGGGGTTTTCAGCCCTGTTGGGTGGGAATTTTTAACTTGCCTCACTGGAAAGGCTTGGTTGGAGATGTTTTGTGTCTTTGCCGTGCTGCTCAGACGTTACAGGATGTGTGCCAGTTCACACAGACTCCTGTGGAGTTTGGGCTGCAGCTGTGAGCTGTGGAGAGAATTGTCCTGAGGTTGAACACGTCACCAGGAGTTTTCTGAAGCTGCCTCTCCGTGTGTCTTTGCTGTCATGTTCAGAGCACCCTGTGGAGTTTTTAAAAGTAGAAGTTTCAAATTGTACATGTGTGCAGTTCAGGTTCCATAGTTACAACACAGATAGGTACATATCTATTAAATCTCTCCTTCACTGATCCTTAAGGCAGTTCAACTGCAAGCTCTCCTCAACAGGAAAAAAACTGTCAGCTTGGTTACTTGTCCTAGTGAAGAGCTCAGGTGGCAGATTCAGCAGCAATATCAGGAAAATCAAGGTAGTGATAAAAATTGGTCGGCGTTTTGACAAACTGCTGCTGAAAGTAATTTATGTTGGGATGTTCATGGTATATGCATGTAACTGTATGGATGAGGGACTATTTTTAAACCCTTTGTAGTCATTGGTGTTTGTGTGTCTTGCAATGCTTTCGTAACTTTGGGGATATTTTCAGGTTCAACATGTGTAACTATGAATGGAAACAAAAACTGAGAAATAATGCTGTGAACATGCAATTTATTATTGTGTACATGGGCTACATGTGAAGAGCTTTCCAGCTGTTGGAAGGTGGAGCCTGTAAAGGAAAGTGAGAGGCTAAACCCAAAGGGAACTGACATGTCAGAGCATCACTCAGGACTCAACAACCTGAACACCCATTACAAATCTCTATTCCATGGAGGCATGTGGTCATTATAACAAATCTCCACCACAAATTGCTAAATGAAATGCCCTGAAAGGAGGAAGGACTGTTTCTTGATACCAGTGACAAATACTGATGTGCTGAGTTACAACATTTGCTAAGGATACAGTGCAATACTAACCACTTACTCCTTTGTTCTTCATTTCTAGGTCAAGATGTTGTTAAGTATAAAAAGTATCTTATGGATGTACTCTACGTTAGTTATAACATATATGCTACCTAAAGGTAAGTCTTCTGTACATAGAACACTTCATTAAAATTGATTTAGTGGTCTAATTGGTAGGGCATTTCACAGGACTGAGGAAACAGCCCAAACTCAGGAAATTGTCTTTCTTTGCCCCTGTCATAATGCACCAGGTCACTAATTTTGTTTCTCTGTCCTCCTCAAGGCATTAATGGTTTATTTCTGTTGTGCTTGGSCTGCCATGAGCTAARCTGGGGCAGGTCCCTTGGCTGCTGGGGTCTTTAGCAAGGAGGTGTTAGAGCAGCTGCAGGGTTGGGTGGAAAGGAAGGAGCCCTTACTGCCTCTCTTGGTAATTGCATGCCAAGACTGAAGTATGTATCCATGTGTGGTTGCCCTGGTTATTTGAAAGTTTGGGTCAGGCCTTCAGTATGGAAAATATCTCAACAGCTGCTACAGACTCACAAAACTGGGAAAGCAGCTTTCCCAAGTCTCARAGCAAGATTTTTCTTTATTTTCTTTCCCCTTTCTTTCCAGGTACTCCTCAAACTGATTTTAGTCTTTGGGAAAATCAAATTTACTAATTTTTTTTTCCACCTAGCTGGAACACTGTTGCTAGTAACATGTTTAGGTAGTCCTGAATGATAAAGAAAAGGATTGGWTCATTAGTGGAAACAATTAAAAAAGAGGATAATAGATTTAGATTGGCTATAAGGAAGAAAGGTCTGGATCAGACCACAGACCTGACTCACTGCCTTGCACAAATGCAGAATTCAGGGATACAGGGGTTGAGAGGGCAGCACTCTTATGTGGGGAGGAATGCATGGATCCTTGGAGTTGTAGAATGTGGGATGGCATCTTTACATGTCCTCTCACTTACTCCACCTTTTATTACATCATAAATGGCTCCTTTATCTCCAGAGTGGAAGTTTTGGTACTTGAGAGATTTTTATGAACGTCCCATTCTTTGGAATGTAGATCAGGTTGTGACCCATCCTTATTTGTCCAAAGTTTTTTKGAGAAATTCAGAAAGACCCTGATGTTCCTAAAACACACTGTGAACTTTGTGAGGTTTGCTTTTTAAGTCAGGGGCCATTCTTTTGGCTTACAGAGTCTTAACCATTTTCTAACTATGGCCATGGTGAGGAGGACAAGGATGAAAAAAATTTCCTTTTTCATGAATTGATCTAATTCATGATCCCAAAGAATCTGTGGGATCAACTCATGCCCTTATCTTTTGTAGAAAAGTCAGTTGGTGCAGTGATATTTTTGAGAATGAATGTTAGAAGACCGCACAGAATCTTTATAAGTACAACTTTTGTTTAAAAATACTCTAAAAATAAAATGTATCTCGTCATTCTGAAAGACTGACACCCTACATTTCAACCTTTTCTTATTGAGTCCTTAGTTTGGATTTAAAATTGAAGCCTTTAAATCTTTTGTGAAACACCAGTTCCCAACTTATCACTGTTGTGGTTTACAAGCTGGACCTTGTGGTTACAGCCAACACTGGAGTTTTTCCTACCTGTTTTGGGTGGCCATTTGTGGTGTTGAGTTCTGCAGCTGAGATTTACATTTGCCTGGCTCCTTGTGAGTGTCTTGCAGACTATAAAATTAATTCCTCATCATTCTGTGTGTCCTTCTCTTATTCTGCTTGCTCAAACCACAAGCCACCTAGTAAAGGACTCAGGTTATTGCTGGGTCTAAGTCCATTACCTTTCAGTGTTTCCTACAAGTTTAACTCATTTCAATTCATTATTATCTTCACTAAAAGACTGGTGGTTAATGAAATAGCTTTTCCTAGGTTCAGTGCAAGCTGGATTGACAAAACACATGATTTTAGCGATCCTTTCTATTTCTGCTGCTAGACAGGGCAATATACCATATGTCCCAGCAGGTTGTTGTTGAACTGAAAAATGAGATGCAACATTTTTCTTTTTTTTTTCTCCTCATAAATTCAGCTAAAAATAAATAGAATATTTTATTCTTTAAGCATGTGGGGTTTGTCTGCATAGTCAGTAGCAACATTCTGTTCAGCTAAACTCAATTATGAGGCAAATTGACTCATCTAAGCAGTGTCACACCATGCAGGGAAGGTTTTACTCTTTCCTTCAGACTCCTTGTCCACTGCAGACCTACTGGTCTGGTCATTGTGGTTAATGTGGTACAGAAGGGCATAATTCTGTCCTTTTAAAAAATTATCTAGACTCCTACTTAAAGAATTTTGTAACATTTACCACAGAACAAGTATACACATTTTGATAAAAAGAGCTTTTGTTCTCAAGCAAGAATTCCTTTCTTCCCACTTCAAAAAGAAGACATCCAGCTATGTGTCATTGGTCTATGACATCCCATTGATAGGGGCTGACTTGGAATATAAGCTTAGCAAAAATGCTAAATGGGGTAAAAAAAGGGTTATATGGATTAATATGAGATACTGATAGCTTCTGCATTGGTCAGTAAATTCTGCTAGACTAACTAACTTGGAGTGCTTCAAGAAATCAAGCTTTTTTGGAACCGTGCATGAACATCACTTAATCTTGTATTTAAGATATTATGTCAGCCAAATATTTTCTTTTTCTGTAGGGAAAAACTTCCTCCTCCTCTTCCTCATTTTCCTCTTCCACCTTCTCCTCCTTCTTCCCTCACCTCACCACAACAAATAGTTTTTTATAAAGTGTTGTATAATGCTTTCTAAAGTTGGGCAGAACTGCAGCTCCACAGAATCTTCTGTTCTGGGGAGCAGCACAGTTTAGGAGGCTGGATTTAGTTTTCATGTCAGGATTGAAAGTGTTGATTGCCAGGTCTTCCAGCTGGCTGATGTGAAGACATGAATTTTAAAGGGAGGAAATTTCCTCAGGGTTCAGCGCTGATATTCCAGATCACTCATAGTCATAAACAGTGTTCTTACAAAGTTTATTAAAGTTCTGTCAGTCAGTATAATTATAATTTAGTCATTCTTCAGTTAAGAAGAAAGTTCCTGTAAGGTGTATCGATGACAAGAGATCATAATAAATTCTAAATATTTTGAGACTGATTTTAATCTCCCACCTGTGCAATTTGGCAGTAATTCCATCACAACTGATAGAACTGAGAATTCATTCTATTTCTTTATCTCTAACCACTGTAGCTCTGTTTCCACAAAATAAAGGTGATATAAAAGATCTCTGGTTTCATCAGCTTTGATACCATCATCCTGACCCTATCTGCATTGTGTGCCCAAGGAATTCTAGTTTGGTAGTCATGCATGAAAAGGACCCAAGAAGTTAATTCAGAATTCTGTGTCTTCCCTGTCAGCCCATTTTTCTCTTTTTCTAGCTAGTACTTTATTATTAAAATGCTTGGGCATTAAGCTGATGACTCTTCTATTGAACCTGTTTAGATAATACCATTAAGACTTTGTCCTGTGGAAAATCATCTGTCTCTGTTAAAAATAAACAGGTTAATGAGCAACTTTTCTTTTTTCTGTTTTCTTTCTTCTTTTTTTCTTCTTTTTTTTTTCTTTTTCTTCCTCTTCTTCTTTTTTCTCTTCCCTTTTTGCTCCTCTTCTTTAATTCTCTCCCTCTGCCCACCCTTCCATCCCACCCTCCAACCTGCGACTCTTTATGGAGAGATCCTACTTTTTAACATAGGTAAACAGATAATTTTAATGTGCTGCTGTCTCCTGTTTCATGTATCACTCTGTTGATGGCTATTATTGCTATCATATTTCTAAACTTTATAAATCCCAGCTCCCTTCAAAATAATSATGACCATGCTCTACCTTTCAAAATGTTAGAAGGATTGTGAAAGAGGTAAAACAGTTCCTGTTGAGCATCAGCTTTTAATCTTCATTAAGCCATGATGTGTGATGAAATAACATCACATAAAAAAGGCAAATCCATCAGAAACCCTCTCTTCAGTCACRGGGTGCAGCTTGGATGAACAGTAGTCAACTTCCCCCTCAGGATATTGTCAGATGGAAGCATTTCACTATGAAATGTTTGCAGCTGGAGATGACATAAAAAATGATAGAAGTCCTGATCATGTCAAGTCTGAGCCAAGCAGGGACTTTCTGCGTGCTTTACTTCTTCCTTTGCTTTTACATCCTGAAATATTTCATTTCTGCGATGTGTGGAAGGCCCGGAGGCTACAAGGAAACAACTTTGAAAGAGTGACTATTTGGGAAACTCTTGCTGGAAAGGCTTTTGTTTCAGCACGTTGCACTAAAAAGAATTAACCCCTGAGAGAACAGTGGGGTCAGGGGTGACAGGGGTGCAAAGCCATTGGGCTGTGTTTCCTTCTGAGGAGAGAGGCAAAGTATGAGCTCCAGCAGCTCCCCTGCATTCAGGGTTTTGTCCAGTGAGGTAACTCATGATTTTTCACTCAGAGTAGTCTTCCTCCTGTGAATKGAAGAAATAGTTCTTACAGTTCATCTATCACCTAAAATTTCAGACCAGTTCCCAAAGGTTAATTACTTGGTGACCATAAAAAATAGAGAAAATAAGTCAGAATGAAATTTTCCAAGAGAGAAACCTTCTCCATCATCAGCCTGAGATGTACCAAGATTGATACAAACTCTTTTTCAGCTTATACTCCCCAGTCTTGTTACAAACCAGCTAAGATTCACGGATTTCAAGCTTTGCATTAGTGAATCATTAATTAACAATGAAATATATCTGTTTCTGATTTTGCTCTTACGCTAAGGTGATTTCTCCTTTCTCTCTCTTCGATCTCTCCCCTTTTCTAGTTAAAGCAGAAAAAAAAACCCTGGTCAAGGGATCTCTCTCTGGAACTTCAGTCCTGCCATGCTTCTTTTCAACCACACCCACCATCTCCTCCAGCTACGCCGCCGAGTACCTCCGGATCAAATGGTCCAAGGTGGAACTGGACAAAAGCGGGAAGGACGCCAAGGAAACCACGGTCCTGGTGGCCCAAAATGGCAACATCAAGATAGGCCAGAGCTACAAGGACAGGGTGTCTGTCCCCAACCACTCCGAGGAGAGCGGGGACGCCTCGCTGACCTTCTCCAAGCTGCGCGCCAGCGACGCCGGGGTCTATCGCTGCGACGTCATGTACGGAGTGGAGGACACGCAGGGCATCGTCTCTCTGGCTGTTGAGGGTAAGGATTTTGTCTGTTTCATTTCTAGCCTGCAGGGATTCCAGTTAAAAGCAGCAAAACTTGGTGGCTAACACAAAACTAGGGAGGATTTGCAGCAGCGTCTTTAGCGATTCGCCCTTTGTCACYGTCATATTTTCTGAAAAATCCCTTCGCCAGGATTTCTTCTCCTGGGAARCTGAGAAGCCTCAGAGAGAAATGAAAACAATGATTATCTGATTGCTTCTCCCKGTTTGGCTGCTTTGGAATGTGGTYTGGAGATTGTTTATCCAACAGGTGAATGTTTGATTGGKTTCATGTGAWTTGTTTTGACTTAATGACCACTCACCATCAGCTGTGTCAGGACTCTGGMAGCAGTCAYRAGTTTTCATGATCATTCTTTGTAACCTTCTGTCTGTATCCTTTCTCTATTCTTTAGTATAATTTTAGTGTAGCAGAATAGAATAGAATAGAATAGAATAGAATAGAATAGAATAGAATAGAATAGAATAGAATAGAATAGAATAGAATAGAATAGAATAGAATAGAATAACCTTCTAAGAACATGGAGTCAGATTCTCAATTCCTCCTTATCCTGGGGACCCAGCAAATATCACAGCCCTTGGAGTAGGGTTAAAAGAAGCAACTTATGATGGAAAGGATGAAAATYTAGGATGTAAAGAAGCCACTGAAGCTGTTGTTGGTCTGTCTTGATGTCCCAAATTATGCCACCAAAAGTGGGAGCCACTCTTTCTGGGAGAGGATCATCAAGCATGAAGGAAGTGCTCCTTTTTGTCCAGTAATAAATTTTGGAAGGGCAGAATGAAAACTCATCTGTGAGAAGCTGCAAGAAAAGAAGYAGGGAGGTGTTTGCTAAATGTGGGGCAGGCAGTGATAACAGTTTGCTTGCCATCTCTATTAGGAAATAGTCTCCAAAATTTTGAGAGGGAGAAGTCTATGTGTTGAGAGACAGAAGAGACAGGAGTTTCAGAATGGTTGATATTGGAGAAGACATCTAAGGTTATCAAGTCCAAGCATTAACCCAGTGCTGTTCACTACTAACCCAGGTCCCCCARTGCCACATTCAAGCATTTTTGGAGCTCTCTTAGGGCTGATAACATCCCCACTTCTYTGGGAAGTGTATTTCAATGTCTGACCACCCTTTCAGTGAAGTTCATAACTTCCTGGTGCCCACCCTGAGCCTGCCCTGGCCCAGCCTGAGGCCGTTCCCTCTGCTCCTGTCCCTGTTCCCTGGAGCACAGCCCGACCCCCCCGGCTGTGCCCTCCTGGCAGGAGCTGTGCAGAGCCACAAGGGCCCCCTGAGCCTCCTTTGCTCCAGGCTGAGCCCCTTCCCAGCTCCCTCAGCCCCTCCTGGGGCTCCGTTCCCTTCCCTGCTCCATTCCCTTCCCTGGCCATGCTTCAGCCCCTCAATTTCTTGTTGTGGGTGGCCCAGAGCTGCCCCTGGGATCTGAGGGTGCCCAGCACAGGAACAGTCACTGCCCTGTGGCTGGCACAGCCCAGGGGCCATCAGCCTCGTGGCCACCTGGGCACTCCTGGTGTCACAGCATCCCAGGGCCTGTCCCAGCCCCTTTGCTCCAGCCTGGAGTGCTCCATGGGTTTCAGCAAAAACAAAGAGTGAGTGGCCAAAGCCGCGTGTGATGTGTGGGTGTTTCTGCCCTCAGAACCTGCTGGTGGAGCACGGCACAGAGACTGCTCCAGAGYTGGGCTGGCACTGAGCCTGGCCTAACAGGCTGTGCTGAAAGGCAGGGCATTAACCCGGGCTCTGTGCCATGCACAGGCACGTTCTGCACCCAGCTTTCTGCCTGTGCTCAGAACAGCACTGAGCTGTGTGGATGGATCTCCTCAGAGGAGCCCTGCTTTGGGCCTTGCCTTGCACTCCCCTTTGCAGCTCGGTGTTTTTTGRAAGTTCAGTATTTACTCAGGTGAATGAATCCCAAAACAAACATTAATATCTGCTGCTGGAAATCATGGCTTTGGCTAAGGGTTTTTTGGTGAGCTTAACACTCTACTGTTCTTCCAATCTGCCTAACCTAATGTGACCAGTCTGTTGGCATTGATTCAAAGAAAGGATTTGAAGGTGTGGCCTTAATTTGGAAATAYAGTAAATCAGTGTAGCCATTAATGTCTGCATAACTTCATAAACTGTTAGGTCCTAATGACAAAAGCAAAAGAAATCCTGGTTTGAGCATTACTTTTCATAACGAGTGTACCTGGCATTCCTTACCCCTTTTCAAGTGTTCCCTTGACTACATATCTATATCCAGGAGCTGCAGATGTTTATGACAATAAAATATCAGATGATTTATGGTGATACTGTWGCTTTTGTAGTTGCTGCTCCTGCAAAAACACTGCAAAGTGTTGAACTGATTAGATTTATGATTTTACCTCAATGAAAACTTCACAGACTCCATTTTCTTTCTGCAACTGTTCTTTTCCATGACTGCTTTAATGTCAGAATTTCAGGAGAGGAAAAAAGCTGGGTCTTGATCCAAGTGGAAAATTGGTTTGCTAGACCATCATTTGTGCCATCCATTCTCAGTTTTCTCCATTATGTAAACAAATGGCATTTATTAGACTCATAAGAACTTCGTGTGAATGTTGCTGCTCAAATCTCCTGCTCTATTCTTTATGGTTTCTTATGATTTCAGCTTTTATTCATAAACCAAAAAAACACATYAGTCCTGAAAACAAATTATCTCTGCTGTTTCTTTTTGAACCTGCACCCCAAAGTGACACCATTTGAGGAGACTGTTCTCCCCTTTTGTTCATCCTGTCCTGACTGGGGTGCAGGGAGGTGTTTCCTTGTTAACTGAGCTAATTCCAGAGCTGAGGGATAGCCTGGTTCAGCACTGTGCTTTGGTCAGCTCTCCTGGGTGGAGCTGGGGCTGCTGAAGCTCTGGTAAAATTATCACCAGTTTTTTTTTTATTCTGCTCATTTCGTGCTCAAATTAAGTAGGCCAAAACTTTTTGGAAGAGTTCTGCTGAAGCAGGTGTAATTTCACTTTTGCCATTATGATGGATTTATGGTTGAGGTTTTTTTTTATGATTCTTTGGGTATTTTTAAACCAATTTGGGACTTTTTTTCTTGGTATTTTCAGGGTCTCTATTTGTTTTATAGACACTCTCTAATTTTAAACTTTCAAACAAAAAGCATAATGCATCAATGAAGCCAGGAAGATAAKATTAGACAGCTGGCCAGTTTGCTTTTCAAATTAACCTTTATAGTGTAATAGATGGCTGGGAAAGATAACTTGAATAAAATTACTGTAATTGCCATTTCTCTCCTTCAGGTGTGCTGAGAATACAAAACTGCTATTGAACACACTGTGCATCAAATTAATGTATTTTACCAGTGATGGAATGTATTGTGAACAAAAAGTGGGATTTCTGAGGATGGATAATTTTCTCAGTAGCATACAGATTTTCCCAGGTTAAGCTGAATAGTGAATATTTGTCATTGAMAGTAGAACTTCTAATGCCTAATTATTTATTTTGGCTGAGTCTCAACCCAAGACTGTACAAAAGCWGAAACTGTGAACCTATTTTTTTTCTCTTTAGCTATCACAACAGGCAAATTTGATAACTTGTGTGCAAATATCCAGTTAATTTTCTCTTTTAGATGCCAAATGAACTTCTGAAGTCAGACTCATGTGTTATTAGCAACAAACTGTTCAGACAAAAGATCTGGCTGTCCCATAGTCCTATCCCAATGAAAGCAGCTGATATCAAAGAGCAGATTTAAACACTTGCCCTGTTGCTGTCTGAGACCTGTTGCCCATGGAATTACCCACACAATTCTATCCTGAACAGATAGAATTTGTTTTGGTTAGAACAGATAGAATTTGGTTTTTCCCATTTGTTTTTTGGATGTCTGTAGATTTTCATTATCCATGGGTGGACTCCTKGTTAAGCCACCATTTAACCACAGCTGGTTATTTTATTATCTTTCACAAGGAAGACACATTTCATCACACACGTCCCCTTTGTCTCTGCAGTGCATATTTCTGCTAGATCATTTTTTGACAGGTGAAAGTTTTATACACAATGACAGGATCCTGGAAATTGATGTGATTCTCTGGCTTTCCTTTGCCTTGGTTATAGGAATTAAYGATGGCAGCTACTTGGATATCAATAGCTGCTTGTATTTGGAAATAGRTRAACTTTAGTGTCCCTTCCATCCCAAACCATTYCATGATTCTTTCTCAGAGACATCATCAAGACACTGTGAGTTCACATGGRATCTTTATCTGCTGAGCAGCTCTTGGCTGTGTGTGCATCAAACAGAGATCAAATATTTTGATCTGAGTGTCTGTTTAAATGTCTCATCTTAGAGCAAAAGACCTGAACTGGTCCGTTTCATTCTAGGGGTGTGAGCAGTTGTGTTCTGGCTGGGGTGACTCTGTGTGCCCAGCCCTGGGGATCTGGGAAAGTCACAGCAAAGTGTAGGAGAAGGATGACTTGTTGGGTTACTTGATCCAGTTTTCCTTTGGCTTTGCAAATCTCCACGTTACGTGCTGAGCCTTGTGCCCAARCCCAGCAGAGAACACCATCCACAGGGGCCAAGTGCTCTCCACACTTCACCCCTGAGATCAGGGTTACTGTTTGGGGTTTTGCACTTGGTGAGGGTGTAAGAGGGAGGAGGGAAACGCTTAATTTTAGCCCACACAGGAAATTTGGGGCAGCCAGGTGCCTGCCTTTCTCATCATTCAGGCCTGCAGGGCTGTCCTTGGGGCAGGCAGCTCTGCAGGATCACTGGAGGGGCACTTTCCTCACACTGGATACCCCCTTTCCTGTCATTAATCATGGACAATGCTTTCCTGACACCCTGGTTGCTGCTATAATTACACTGACCTCCCAGACAGGGGTATTCTGTGTTCAAAATGGATCTGACAGCATGGCAGTGTTAGATGCTTCAGCTTCTCCCAAGGAGAGGAATGAAGAATCTTAAAATATTTTGAGTTGGAAGGSACCCACTAGGATCATCCAAGTCCAATCCTGGATATGTAGAACAAGTCATTCATACTCATTTTCACTTCCACGTGTTTTCTTCTCTGCCTTCTGTGCATGTTCCTCCAAAACTTTCCCTTTGTCTCAGGAGCAACTCTTTGTAAGATTCTGTAATTTCATCTCTCTGTGGTGTTTTGTGCTTTTCTTCTAACCTTTCTTGCTGTTTCTAAGCCCAGAATTCAAACTGCCTCACACTGGGAGTCCTTGGCCTCTCAGCTTTTGGATATTCCTGGGTGAGGTAAGCTCTCTGCATTAACTATCCCTGGTCACCAATTAGGGAGATTTATAGATGACTCTTTTAGACTCAACTTGTAACCTTTAGGCAAAGCTACCTTGGGTGAGATGATTTCCAGGAAGGATTWTATGAAAAGTATTGCTGTACCTTTCTGTATCACATTTATTCCTTCTTTCCACTTGWAATGAAGTCCACTTTTATAAAATACCTTTGAGCTGCCTTGTAAAAATCTGACCTAGAAATGAAATGGCACAGTACTTTTCATTCTGGAACATTTCTGAATATTTAGTGAAACACTTGTTTTGTGCTAGGATATTGGGCAATTAAGAAGAACATGTACCACCCAATGTATTCAATATTAAGAAGTCTGAACAAACCACTCATCTGAGCTGATTTTTTGTTCTCCTTCTTGGAGATAATTGGATTTAAAGGGATCAAAGTGGSAAACGGGATCCTTCTAGTTTACTTACTCTTTTGTTATAGCTCCTCAGCGAATATTTTTCTGCCAAAAGTGAGAGCACTTTATTCTTTTCTAACTGATATTTTGGGAATTCACTCTTTTCATGGGCCTCATTTTCTCAATTTCTGTTTGATTCTGCTGCAAATCTGAAAGACTTCTTTTTTACCCCCTCTTTTTTTTTGGTGTATTTTCTTTTTAAAGCCTGTAAAGACAGTCCCAGGCTTAAGATACTGATCTTTTTAATGGAAAGARATGAGAATTAGGGAGGCAGCAGTAGATGGTAATTCACATTTTCATTTTTATGCAAACTTGTCTTTCCTGCAAGCATTGTAATGATAATAAATGAAAGTTGTTTCCGAAGTGGGAACGCTGCCACTCAGAGATTGTGTGCTGACAACCTAATTGATCTATTCTCTCTGCAGCAGAAATCCCCTTCTTTATCTCTTAAGTAGGCATTTGAAGAGGTGCTTTTACCTAATCTTTTGGACTCACCTGTCTTGAAACCTCACCACCTCTTGATGTTGAACTTCCGTGTAAACTGTCAGGGGCTGCTGCATTTTTCAGCTCGTTTTTTACTCTCCTGCCTAATGGAAACCGAGGAATCTTCCTGGCAAGGGGAGAGCACAGTTGGTATGGACCATCAAAGGATGGCAAAGGGAAATTTATTTCTGGGTGGTAAAGAGCCAGGATCGACATGCATGGCRTGCCAGGAAGAGGGAAGGAAATGTCCTGGCCAAGCTGCTGTGTTTCCCTTGAGGAGTTTGGGAGTTTGGTGGACAGGCTGGGGTGGTTCTGAATGYAGGAGCTGTGGTGGGAGAGAAATAAAGGATAAAACCACAGGTGAAGCTCAGCATTGACCCCTCCTCTCATTATCCGGAGCTGTTCAGAGGAGCCCCTGTGTCCCTGTGTCCACCTGTGTGCTGTGAGGACGGGCACAAACATCCTGCACAGGGGAGCCCTGTGAGCTGGAGCCTGTCCCTGGAGAGCCCTGGCAGGGCAAGGGAAAGGCACTAAAGGCACTTTCCCTCCCCACCGTGAGTTCCCTGAGGCGTTTGGCAAGGCGAGCCTCTTCTTCTCASGTTGCCAAAGCCCAAGACGGGCATCAGAAGATGGGTGCAGAGCCTAGAGAGAGAGACACAAACGAATTATTCATGCAGAGAACTGAAAATGCTGCCCTCTTCCTYCCTTTCATACAGTGCTCAGCCCTGTAACCCATATTTTTGGGGTGTATTTGTAATGTAAATTGCCTTCTGCATCGAGCCCAGGGAGGATCTGAACTGTGATCTGAGCTGTGTGGTAGCTCTGGCATTGGGCCGGGGGTTATTTCAGGGGTCTGCACCACAGTGCCCAAGGTCTGAAGACAAAAATTAACAGGATAACAAGCGATCACARTCTTTTCCCTTTAGGTATTTGCTGTGTGAGGCAGCCTCTGAGGTTCAGAAGCTACCACATCCAACACTGCATGAGGCAGCAGCGTGAGCTCACTAGTGAAAGTGAACTATAATTTATTAGCCATACCAGGAGCTAATAAACCAGCTTCCCCTGCAGTTCCACAAGGTTTTGATGCATGATACACAATAAAGCAGCAACCCAAAGGGGTGTAACCACGGAACCAGGCTCTTATCCRTGGAAAACCTTGTTCCTTAAAAATGAAATGCTTCACGTTTTTATTTTCTGCTCTAAGACATGAGATCAACGACGGAAAGACGTTCACCCTTGCTCTGACAGAAGTGAATTTTGGATGCTACAAATTGCTTTCCTATGAGTGCTCTTTCTTGCTGCTACTCCTTCCTGTAATTACACTGACTTTGTTTGCCAGATGTTCAGTGACAATATTATACTGCTGTAGTCTGTTTTCCAGTTGCCTTATTTGTTCCAAGGACAACTCCTTTCTTGCCTTTTCTTTCGGGGAGGAAACAGACAAAGGGGGGGGAAAAAAAATTCTTTACAAATGTTTTAAAGTGCAGAGAGCGGGACAATGGATTTTCCCCCCTCTCTCTGTCTAACTGAAACAATGAAAGTCCTGCACTTTAATCTTCTTAGCCCCAGGGGTCTTCTAATTATTGCAGCTGTTGCACAGGCTTATGCATAGTGAGTCCTCCTYCCCATTCATCTCGGAGGCTCTTTCATGTCCATTAGCTCCTCGCTGGCAATGGAGGAGCCTCCAGCTCTGAGAATAGGTGAAGTTTACCTTGTGGATCAGGGCGAGGAGAACAAAGCATTCCCCGAGTTCCTTTCCAGGATTTACAAATGACCAAAGGCTCTTCTTCGCCTCGGCGAAATCCACTTTAAATTGGCTGGGATTTTARCTCTTTGGTCCTGCCTTGTTCAGGTGTCACACGGCTCTGCCAGGGGAGGAGGGGCAGTGGTGCTTCCAATATGGGAAAAAAAAAAGGAAGGAATGAGAGGTGAAATAGCTGGTTGTGGAAAATGCACGCATATGTTAAAGCAGCAGGTAGCTTTAAAAAAAAAAATACAGCTTTAGAGAAATATGTTGCCATCCCCTCTTAGGTAACAAACCTTTTGGTGGCTCTACTGAGAAGCAGAAGCTCTTGTGCCCAGTTTGAAGTCATAGACTATCCCTTTAACAATTTTTGAAAAAAAAAATTTATAAAAAAGACACATTTAATCCAAATTCACACAAAATACATTTTAATTAGGATTAAAACAACAAACTGAATTAACAAATTGCTTCATGTAATTGGATATATCTGACTCAGAATGAAATATGCTTTATTTCATAAACACCAATGTTATAAAAAAGAAAGTTTTAAAATGCTTGTATATGTTCAAAAATAATAAATAGAGTAGCCAGATGCACAGCTTGTGTCTATTATTGTGGGTTCACAGCTGTGAAAGAGGGTAAATATTTTATCTGCTTCTGTTGGGAGCTCTGTAAAAGTTGTCCATTTTAAAATTCTAGATCCAGAACACCCAGCAGGCCACCTGAAATCCTGTTTTTATTTACTTCTGTGCTGCTAATACAGCAATCCTCATTTATACCAGCAGGTGTTCTGCTCACAGTTTCAACCACTGCTACTAAATTCYGAATATATTAAAACAAATATTTTTATGCATACCGCATGTTAAAAAAAAAATAAATCACCAGGTAATATTTTTTGTGATTTTAAGGTTTGAATGCTGACGTTGGCTAGCTCTGTGTTCTGGGGTGTGGGGCTGTGGGGAGCAGGGTGTCCCCCATCCCCACTGAGGCATTCCTTTGGCTCCCAGCACAGGATGAAGATGCCCTTTGGAAGCTGTCCCTGTTCTCTGCCTGTTCTAGAAATCTGCCCAGAAATTGTTTGGAACGGTGTTGTGGGGCCTGAGCCAAGTAATGCAGTGAAATAACCTAACAATTTAACACCCGTAATGATTGAATTTCAGGCACCTGGAAAGTTTAATGTAATGATACAAACACAGACATAATTTTCCGGGGTGTATTCTTCACTTGTCACTGTTGCCAAACAACACTTGGACCCATCTGAAGCTGAAATTAYACTGTTGCTTGGAAGAAGCTGTTTGTGATGGGTTTTGTCAGTTCTGAAAGGCATTTTATAGGGATGCTGGTGGTCTGCAAGCTTCCAGTTAGTGGCTGCAGCTGGTGTGTGACTCCCTATTAAATGATGAAATATGGGGATTCCCAGCCTTTCCTCTTTTATTTCCTGTTTCTCTGCGAGTGGCTTTGATAAAAATAATGATGTCTGATGGCTGAGTAGTTTTCAGATAACATCTTCTGTATTAGTTTCTTAGTGAATCATGACTAAAAGAAAAATGTGAACTCTCTGCCTCTTGGCCATATGCAGATTTTTGATGGCTGGCAAGGCTTTACTGAATTTGTCTGCATGAGAAAAAGGTTTCTAAATAAGTTGGAAATTCTTGCATCAACAATTTGCTAAGTGACCTGTATTTCTATTTGCTTGTGAACTAGCAGACTTTCTTTATCTTTCAACAATGCTCTAATAGCAAAGACTTATTGAAAAATTAGTTATTGCTACAATATTACTATTTTCCCAAACTATAATATGTTATGCTGTTTCCTCATCATGAAGTACTCCAGTAAAACCATCAGAGAATAGGAACATTCAGTGGTTTAGGGGCTTGTTTTGTTTTGTTTTCTCTCCATCCTCTGGTTGTTTTATGGTGTTGAAACACTTTTGAGGATTTTAGAGTGCAATTAGGTATTGCAAGGGACATGCCTTTGATGCTAAACTGTAAAAGACAGTGGTAATAGGGGGAAATGATTTTGTAAAGTGGGATGGCTGCTTTCTGCCACTTCAGTGCCCTTTATGGTTTGTTCTAGCTGTTGTCAGATTCAGTGGGAATTGTGTGTGTGTAGAAAACAGAATGTGGCTTCTAGACAGATCCTGCTTTAAACAAAACCATCTTCACACCAGGCCTCCCTCTCCAAAGGTCTGACGTGCTCCAGAAGCTGCTGAAATTGTCAAGGTCCTTTTCAGAACCAGAAAAACCACAAATAAATTCATGCTTTGTTTTGTTTGTACCATCTGTGGTGTGTGCAGCAAAATATGGTTATGGAAAATTGACCAAAATCCATATAGTGATAAATTATGTATTTGTAGTGATATTTGATGTGTAGAAACAGACACCAGGCCCATCACTGATTTAGCAATCTGCCTTCAAAAAAGGTGCATTTTTTGGGTATTTTGTTATTACTGGTAGCAGCCACTAGAGGGGGAACATAATTTATACCGTGCTATCTCACATTTTTGTTATTATTTTTCATTTTGCCCACCTGTTTTCGCATTTGTGACAACACCTAGGTGAGCCTACAGAGTGGTGATGGCTGCAGAAACAACCCAAAATATGCCACTGATGGGGTTTTTGGGTTACAGAATGGTGATGGTTGTGGAAACAACCCAAAATGTGCCACTAACAGGGTTTTTTTGGTTTCAGAGCAGTGATGGCTGCAGAAAGAGCCCAAAATGTGCCACTGACGGGGCTTTTGGGTTACAGAGTGGTGATGGTTGTGGAAACAACTCAAAATGTGCCACTGGCAGGGGGTTTCTGGTTACAGAGTAATGGCTGCAGAAACAACCCAAAATGTACCACTAACAGGAGGTTTTTTGGGTTTCAGAGTGGTGATGGTTGTGGAAACAAACCAAAACATGCCTCTAATTAGGTATTTTGCATTACGAGTGGTGATGGCTGCAGAAACAACCAAAAAATGTGCCACTAACAGGGGGTTTTGGCTTACAGAGTGTGATGACTTCCAGAAAGAGCCCAAAATGTCCCACTGATGAGGTTTTTAGGTTACAGAGTGGTGATGGTTGTGGAAACCCAAAGTGTACCACTGATGGGGTTTTTGGGTCACAGAGTGGTGATGGTTTGGGAAAGAACCCAAAATGTGCCACTAACAGGGGGTTTTGGTTTCAGATGGTGATGGCTGCAGAAAGAGCCAAAATGTGCCACTGATGGGGCTTTTGGTTACAGAGTGGTGATGGTTGTGGAAACAACTCAAAAATGTGCCACTGGCAGGGGGTTTCTGGGTTACAGAGTAATGCTGCAGAAACAACCCAAATGTACCACTAACAGGAGGTTTTTGGGTTTCAGAGTGGTGTATGGTTGTGGAAACAACCCAAAACATGCCTCTAATAGGGTATTTTTGCATTACAGAGTGTGATGGCTGCAGAAACAACCCAAAATGTGCCACTAACAGGGGGTTTTTGGGTGACAGACTGGTGATGGTGCAGAAACAACCCAAAATGTGCCACTGATGGGGCTTTTGGGTGACAAGAGTAAGTCTTGTGGAAACAACCCAGAATGTGCCACTGATGGGGTATTTTTGCCTTCCAGGTGTTGTGTTTCACTACCGGGCTGCCACAAGCAGGTACACCCTGAATTTCACACAGGCCCACCAGACCTGCCGGGACAATGGTGCYGTCATGGCCAGCCCAGAGCAGCTGAAAGCAGCCTATGAGGATGGGTTTGAGCAGTGTGATGCTGGATGGGTGTCTGACCAGACTGTCAGGTGAGGCTTTCAAAACGCACCTTCACATTTTTACCCAAAATTTGTGTGCCTGGTYTGTGCRGACYTAAACTGTTGTTTTGSTGTAATTGGTGCCTTGSAGTGGCTGCCTAGAACAGAGGCTGGATAAGATTGAGAGAATAGAGTGGGTATTTATTAAAGGACTTCAAAAGGTGCATCTTGGGTAGTCAGAAGCCTCCCAGAGGTTACACACAAGATGGACAATGGTGACAAGTTTTTTACAATTACAATTRTAAGTTTGGTCCATTTGCATTTCAGGGGTTAATCCTCCAATTCCAGCTTCAGATAATGAAGTCATTTACCCCCCAGCTTGCTCTCCCCCTGTTCACTTTTGTTTATACTTTCAGGGCCTGAGGTTGTAGAGTGTCCTTGAGTTTCAGGCCCAGAGGGATTTTGTCTGACCCAAATGTGAAGACAGCAACTAACAGTCTTTATGGAGTTCAGAGTTATACCCTAAAGCAGTACAGGATTTGAAAAACATAAATGCTAAAATTATAAGGCATCGTAACAATAAATTTTCTGCATTTCCAGGTATCCAATTAGACATCCAAGAGTTGGCTGCTTTGGAGATAAGATGGGAAAGAAAGGAGTCAGGACCTACGGGCGCCGCTTCCCTAACGAGACTTACGACGTTTATTGCTACGTGGAGCACATGGAAGGTGAGATGGGTCTGCAAAGCCTGCAAGGCTTAAAAAGTGACTGGGCAGCATAATGTGGAAGAGCAGAGAGGGAGAAAATTCCATTTAAAATAGATTTTGGCTGCTCTGGMTCTGAAGGGAGCTGCCAAATGGAGGGAACCTACAGTTTGTGGTCCTGCAGGTCCTAATTAAAGGCCAGTGTGGAGTCTGCAGAGAGGCAGTCAGGGTTCAAGCTGCCTATAGTTAGTGCAGTAGATCTCACCAAAGTTGCTGTTGAAGTGTCTTATTTCTTGAATGTTATATAAAAGTATTTTCAAAAAAATCCATTTAATGTTTAAGAAACCGTGTGTGCTATATATAAGTATATACGAAGATAGATGTAGTATGTGTGCTGTGTTACAGTTCATAAAGTATGTAATTAAGTCCTTTTATATGTCCATGGCATAAAATTAGACAGATATTGAATTGCCATCTATGTTTAATAGTATCTTTTTAATAAAGGGTCATCTCAGGTTCAGAAAGAAACAAATGAGAAAAAACTTTGTARTTTCTGTGCATAGTTTAGTAAAATTATTACAGAGGTACTTTGCAACCAGGATTAAAATATATTTTCCACTTACTACAGTGGCCTGAGTGTGTCACAATGCTGTCTGTTTTACAGGTTTTTATTCCATGCCTGTTCTACAGTTCCTTTCTAAAAAACCCTTGATAATTCCTAACTAAACATCCTCAGGGATGGTCCTATTACACATTTAATTTAGTGCTCTTAAAGTCAGCAGAACAATAAATTAGCCTTGGCTCTGAGCAAGCCTGCCTTTGTAGGTGTACATATATTTTTAAAAAGCAATTGCAAAATGCAAGTGCTCAATGTTTGTTTGTAATCTGTCTTAAACAAGATATAGATTACATCATGCAAACTTTTCTCCTGCTGGTGACTTAGAGAGATTTTAGTTACTGAAATCAGGAAGTGTTTTATTTTTAGTAGCTGAAGATCTGTCCTAGACAACTTGGAGATTTATGCAATACAAGCAACACAGGTATTGCAAAGCCTCCAGAAAACATGTATGCTTGARAATTTGTAACTTRAACTTGAAAATTAAGTGACAGAATTTTGTTAGTGCTTTTCATTGTCTTAAWTTTAGTTATGGCCCATTCACATCTGTCAGTGAGCAGCACCTGTGAACATCTACAATTCATGGCATTTGATCCTCCATCAGTCCTTAATGGGATTGGATTCTGAATCTCCTCTAAATCAATGCTTTTAAATTCAGTTTSTGTCTTTCCTAGCTTATAAAAAAGAAGGTTTAGTCAAAAACCYAACCTGTATAATTCCTGGGTGAAGAACAATCTCTTGCCCTTTTCCCTCTTCAAGAACAGAGAAGTGTAACTAATACAGAGCAGATTGTCCTGGGTGCATGTGAACCAGCAGCTTCTCAGGGTCAAAATTTATCACTAAAMTTTCAAAAATAAAACTTGAGTCAAAACTGAAGCATTTTTCACTGAGGCTGATGGTGTCTGCTTGGAACAACCTGGAACCAGATTAGTGTGTGGCTCAAAGAGGCTGCAGTGGCTGTGCAGTCCTCATGGATGAAAATGCACAGGTCCTCAATTTCTCATGGACATTAATTGGTTCTTCTTTGTTATAAAATTTTATTTGCCAAGATTTATGACCTGGTTTTCCTCTCTGGATGCATCTACACCTCTGTCCCACTGTTGTGGCCTATCAGCTGGACTGTGGTGTCAKGATCTGCTTATATATGAAAACATCCAGATTTTAACAAATACATAAGCTAGAGCACAATATTGTAGAGATTTGGTTYATCATATTGCATTCATTATATTGAACAAGTTTAATGTCAGATTGTTATAATAGTTAGCCAAAGACACTCCCCAACTTTTCCCTTTAGTTGTTTTTGGTTTTTTTCTTGGTTTGGTTTGGGTTCCTTTTGTTTGTTTTGTTTTATTTCGGCTTGGGTAATTTTGGTTGGTTGGTTGTCTTGTTTGTTGGACTTTGTGTGCATGTGAGAGAGATTTTATTATTATCTCAGACCTTTAAAAATTATCAGGAGTGTGACAACAACTTCTACAACCTCCAGGAGGAGTTTATGGGTACAGGGCATAGAAACAGTGCAGGTAGGTTCTGCTGACATGCAGAGGAATTAAATTATTCTGTTTGCATGAGGAGAAACAGGCACATGCTGAGGAAAATACAGKGTCACATTGTGGTGTAGTGCAGGATAAACCATTCCTCAGTGCCTTCACAGAAACTTGAGCCTCTGTGCCAGACTCCCTTTTCCAGGTGGGGCTGAGGAGCCAAGCTGGCTTTGTCTGTCTAACAGGAGCAGTTTCTGACAGGACAGAGGTTAATTTGGAGTGAGGAGGAGCTTGTTAGCATCTGTGAGTTTATACTTCAGAACAACTCACCCACAGAAGATGGAAATTTAGAATGTCAGTGGAGTTATTGGAAAGTTGAATTAAACTAGATTGCTGTGTTGGTAGGAAACTTATGGATCAAGAGCTAAAATTGTGCCAGATTTCTGATGGCCCAAATGTTCTCCAAAGGTTAATCCTGCAAGGTGTGACCTTTAGCTTAATTCATAGYAAAATGAATCCATGGCACTTAGGGTGTGCTTAAATACAACTTTTTCCATGTGAGTTTTAAAGCTCATATCTGTGTACCCTGCCATGATTCAATGCCAAGTCTATTAGACTTGCTTGCACTAAAGAGGCCCTTATTTGGAGGGTCTGTGTCAGTGGAATGACTATTCATGGCACAAGCCTGACTAATGATATCAAAATTTGGGCTATAAYGAGGGTCTCACCATGGAAGTCATTGAACACTTATTGGTCTGTTGGCTGCTGTTGGTCTGTTACCCCAGAAGGCCATAAATGGTGGTGGGAATTCTTGCAATACATTTTAAAATAAATGTGCATTGAATTTGCAGTACTAATTTGGGTATTTGCACTGAGGATTTGTAGGAGCAACTCCATCTCGATTTTATTCCTTTTTGGCCGTGTGGAATCAGGAAGTTAGCCAGAGACATGGATTTCTCCTTAAATCACAAACTATTAGCTTAAATTGAAACCAGTTATCTAGGCTAACTCTTGCCATTTCCTTGTTCTGAGGAAAGCCAGAGAGATTAAAGACTGCACAATTCTAATTTAAATAGTATGAGTTTTGCTGCGACAGTCAGAAGAATAACTGTGGGAAGGATTGAAAATTTCTGAGCTCCTGGAGATAAAAATGAGAACCTGGAGTCAAAGTATCATTAAAAAGGTACTAGGCATGGCGTTTTATTACAAACTGTTTTACATTCCTCATATTTCATCACTTATTTCAGTGTACCAAGCACTAACAGAAACATTTAGGGTACTTTTAACTGCAGGGGAGTGATTTATGAGTAAAGATTTTAAAGTGATTGAGCTGCAAAWGTTTGGGTGAGGATCCTTTAACAGCACCGGCCGGAGGGGTGTCTCCTGTGGTGTGATCCCTTGGATGGAGATGGGTGGTGGGTGAGGAGGAGTTTGAATTCTTCAGACAAGCAGTGTGTGGYTATTTGGTGTCAGAGATGGAGACAGAGCCACCACCAAAGCCCACTGGAGTCAGTTTGTGCTGAGCCAAAGCACAAGCCACCCCATCAGGATTGTCTGCTGGCCAGAACCCATCAGAGCCCATGTATGCCTGACAAGGCTCCCTCGTGTGCAGATGGGGCCCTCAYGCTAGCAGAGTTATTTTTGGGGTGTCTGTGGGGAGGATTGTACAGCCCTCCTTCCATGCACCACCTCCCCCCAACAGTGAGAGCAGAGAAGAAGGGTAAAAACCAAAACCAGATGTCCTTTGAATACTTTCCACCTACTCTCATGCGGTTTTGCTGTTGTCATGGAAATTTCTGTGAGAGTGATAGTCATGATTAAAGGAATCATAGTCTAAAATGTGGCCTCAGGTRAGAAGTTTCTTCTGTGTTTTGGGCAGCTAAAGATCTTCTCGGGGGTCTATTCTGATTCTGGAGCAACTAGATTAGGTTTCAAAAGTGGGACACAGAGAAAATCAGTTTTTTTCTCTAGTTCAGGGCCTGTGGTAGAATTATCATCATTTCCATTACTCTGGACACTTACCCAGCCTTAACCCCTCATGCAGGGTTAAGTTCCCAAGAGGATTCCTGTTCAGCCAATGGGTCTGCACAGAATAGACTCAAGACATTCAGGAAAGTTTAGCTAAATCATTGCTGCTGTGCATCAAAAGGAATCAACTGGCTTGTTCTGACATGCAAGAGAAAAAGACTTCTTCATCTTGTCCAGCCTCCTGCTTTAAAGTTGAACCAAGCTGCTTGGATGTTTGTGGTTTTCCAGCCCYGCAGAATGGTTTTGGTAATTAGTGACTTTGTTAAGGACACCTCTTTATTAGAGGTGTCAGAGAACCAGCCCTGAGCAGCAGAGAAAGAGAGGAGGGGGATGAGGAAGTTCTTGGTCCTGAAGGCACAAGGGTAAATGTTTTAGTCCTCAAAGTGGTCATGGCATTCCTGCCTCTTTGCACACTTGACCATGTCCTAGGAATGAAGTTTTGAACAGATTCCACGTTTTTAAGGAAAAGAAAGTTGTGATGGCAGTGCCTCATGACTGCCTGTGTTTTGACCTGCTGGCTGTGTCCAGGTGAGGAGCAGTAACTGCAGGTTAGAGGTGCAGGTGAGAAAATGCCCTTAGAATGCTCTATAAAGCATTAGGAAAGACAGCATTTTGTCACTCACAGCCAGATTTTGTCTCTGACCCAGGGTTTTGTCTCTACCCAGCTGCAGTCACAGAATCCAGGAGCTCTAACACTCTCAAAGGACATCTCTGCTTGATGAACTTGGTGGGTTCCAACTCTCAGAAACAAATGAATAAATGAATAGGTCTGAATTTCACCACAGGTGCATTATGCTAAAAAAAAAAAAAAAAGGGGAAAAAAAAAAGGTAGCTCCCAAATTCTTAGTGGGAGATAGTGTTTCTTCTCCTCAAACAAAACTATCACAAAATAACTGAAATGTTCCTGTTCTTGAAAGTTTTTGTCTTGGTTTGCTTTTGTTTTTTGGGGTTTTTTGGTTTTTTGTTTGGTTTGTTTGTTTTGTTTTGTTTTGTTGCTTTGGTCATTTGTTTTGTGGGGTTTTTTTTGTTTAGTTTTTTTTGGCTTTTTTGGGGAGGTTGGAGGTTTTTTTGTTCTTTTTTTTTGTTTTTTTGGTTTTTTTTAATTGTGAGAGTTAACCATTTTCTCCTGTGGAAATGATTAACTTTTCGTATAATCAAGATCCCTCTGCATTTTCTAATGCCTGGCTTTGGATGACTGTGAAGGCTGTAGAATCTGAGCACCTGACAACAAGGTAAAGCTCATGAGCACCAAATTCCAAATGGGACAGAATAATCACAGAATCACAGAATCATTAAGGCTGGGTAAGAAGAATTTTGAGATCATTAAGTCCAACCATCAACCCAGCACTGCTACCCCAGTCAACAGAGGTTGTGTGTGGCTTTGGTTCTAGCCTGCCCTTCTTCCCACCTTGCTTTTAAGCTGTGTGATTCATGACATTCACATCTACCAGCTTGCCCAGCTCACCCAGACATCTCCTGAGSAGAGAAAGTGAATCAAAGCAATGAAACTTGCTGTAAAATCAACTGATAAGATTTTTAGAACTGATTCTTATAGAACTTAAATGTTTTCCTCAGGGATTGCAGGTGAATCAGCTTTTGTCTTCAAGASAAAAATCTGACTTCTTCATCTGCCCCAATACTTTGTAAGGAGATGGAAAAAGCCTGACTTTCATCAGGTGTCTCTTCTGACCAAGCAAAACAAACACATGTAAGAGGAAAATCCTGGGGATTCTTGGAGTGCAGTGACCACTGAGGCTGCTCCATCAGCCTGAGGCTTGGTTTGGAACAGGAGCCAGCAATAACACACATTACATTATTGTCTGCAGCCTAAACACTGTCACRTTCTCCACCCCACCCCCTGGTACTGCAGAACCAGTTTTTCTTCCTCTGCTGGCCTAAGCCCTGGGCTTTGCCTGCAGAGTATTGCTGAGTTACTCAGGGTGTGCTCCAGCTATAAAAACAATGCACGTGGCTGTTTAACACACTCAGAATTGAATTTTCCCTGCCTGGTGTTGGAGGCTATGTCATTTGTTTGTCGAGCAGATGAGTTTTCCCTCTTAATTTCCTTGCTTTCAGGGTTTTGGCTGGGAAACTGAGGGGCTTCCAGTCATCTTAATAAAAACACTGTAGGAGTGTGGTGGGATCTGTCCTGCTGTTAAATATGGAAGCTGTTGTGCTTTCAAAAAGAGGAGTAAATTGTAGAGACTGCATGGATTAAATACATTTCATTAACTTCAGAATGACTTTTCTTGCTTTTTAGAGGAAGATTTTGTGCAAAGCTTGAGTCCTTTTCTCTTTGATACTTTGAAGGAGTCAGATGTTTCAGTCACATGCTAGAAGTGAAGTAGATCAAGAAACCCCAGGAAAACTCACATATTTTAATTTTTTTTTTTGTAAGGTGGTTTGAGAAGCTTGMAGAAGGAGAACAAACTTTCAAGTGTTTCTGGATTCACATATCAAGCAAGGCCTTTATTAAACTCTTTCCTTGTTTTTCACATTTCATCCCAACAATTTCTAAGCACGTTAAGTGCACATTTAATCACAGAGAACTTTAATCTGTTTCAAACTGGAGAGACAAAYTGAGGAGTCATAGCTCCTAGAGTAATTTACTGCTATTTGCAATATGACTTTTGCCCRTTACTTGATTTTTTAGAAATAAGAATTATGGAATCATACAAAAATGCTCTCTAACTGGAGCAATTACAAGATTACATGCTTTAACATCTTTGCCCTTTATCTTATCAGTAGCATTCCTGAAATAAATGCACATTTACTTGGTATAGGATAGAATTTTKCTCATTGCCCTGCTGCCTTTTTGCCTTCTTTGTGAGATTATTGTCACAAATTCTTGAATATACCAATTAGGCATCAAATACGTTGGATTTCACTGATTGGATTGTTTTGGTTAAGATGTGTTTTTCCTTAAATATGTGTGGATTTTCTTCTTTTTTTTTTTTCCCCTTTGTTTTAAATTGGTTTGGTTTAGTTTTGTTKTAAAACTATCCTTGACAAAGATGGTGTTTGTTCAACAGCAGCAGATTTTAACAGATGAACAAAATAAGCTCATGTGGGGTCAGTAGAATATATTCAGTGCAGAGAAAGGTATGACACTCGTCTTTTAAGTGTGCAGGATTATCACAATTGCAGACACATGCACACTCCAGGGCAAATTTGAGGCAGACTTCTGCCTAGAAAGTGCAGCTTGGGTAAGTCAGTTCTCTGCAGAGTGACCTCCCTTAAAGAAGAAACCTGCATTTTGAAATCTTACACCAAGACTTAACCCCTCACTAAGTATCTCTGTCTTAACTGAGTGCAGATGACAGCCCAGAGGAATAAATAGCACTAACTTTAATGATGTGGTGTACAAGCTCCATTTGGAGCCAGTGATCCAAATTACCTGATGGAGAAATTGCTTTTCTAATAATCTTGCACTGTTTACCCAYTTTCCCATGTATTCTCTAAGTTTCTTTCAGAAGGAGTGTTGTGGGATTGCCTGCAATTATTTTTTTGTTAACAGAAGTCATGGAAATTCATTGTTCATCTTCAGTTCTCTCACTCGTCTAACTGGACTGATATCTGCTAAATAATTACAATTAAATTGCATTTTAACTACTAATTTTCATATACATCATGGCTGCTGTGAGAGGATCAGTGAGCAGTTCTCAGAGCAGAGAGTGCTGCTCTGGAGAGGCCTTTCTTTGCTCCCCTGTCTCATGGTGCTGCTTTTGGGACATGACTGTGGGATAACTTCACCCATCACTCTGTGCTGGACCTGGCAGCAGAGCTGGCAGGCAGATGCAGAAGGATGTAAAACAAAAAATGCTCATTTTCTGTGTGGTCTGAAGAGTTGAATGAGCCATTCTGAGGACAAATGGCTCTTTGCTTCCCTTATCTGTCCCTCTACCTCCAAGCTKGGAGCTGCACACAATGTGCATAAAGCAAGTTACACTATGGGATTGGTGCTACAGCTGTAATAACAAATCAGAGCCTCTACCTAGGAGGAAAGAGAAAGCTGGCACCTTGCCTCCTTTCACACTTGCATTCCTTTCAGGCCCCTAACAAGTGTAATATTGATGTGAATGAAACTGCTCGGGGTGATGTAGTTTCTGTCTGCATTTTTCTGTGCTCCCTTCAGACCTGTGCAAGGGTTAGACAGACTGGCTGGTGTGGAAAAGCAGTGTTTTCCACAGCAGTGGCTGTTGTGTCCTGGCCTGCTGGGGCTGAGGGAGGGCATCGCTGTCTTGCAACAAATATTTTGATTTTGTGCTGCTGTTTTGTACACCAGCATCTCATTTTAGGTCTGTCTGGTTTCATCTGAAGTCTAAGCAAAAACTGGAAAAGGGTCAGTTTACTGCTTCATTCCCAGGACATGAACATGAGAGGCTTGACTTTTCTTTAGAGTGTTCGTGYGAATGAGGCAACCAAGACAACTGCACAGTGGTGGTTTACCTTGGAAGCAAAATATTAGATGTGCTATTTGCTTTGTTTTAGTGTCCAACTGGATGGCTATTGCTTACAAACTGTTATTCCTTGGAATCTGAACTATGCTATCAACATTGTRGACTAATTCAGCTTCTCCACACAAAGAGGGCTTTGTGCACGCAACATGTCTTGTGCATTTCCTCACCTTTGTTTCCAAATGGGACAAGAGGAACACTGATGGAAATCCAACACTAGAAGCTGTTCTAGAGCAGCCAGTGAAGAATATTTCCTGTTTTTTGAGTGTTTGAAGTGAGATTCTAGCAATGCCTAAAAGGGCCAGATAGGAGGCTTGCAGAAGTAGAACATTTGCTTTATGGAAAAAGTAAATTCTGATGGACTGGATTTAATTAACTCAGTTGAGCTGCAAATTCTACTCTAACAGAGTCACAGTGGAGCCTCAGGGCTGCTGTTACCCCTGCTAGAAACCAARGAAGGGACTCAGTGTCCAGCCACAGTGTACTTCATGGCATAAAGTTTGCTTATAAATGCTCATGCTTTGCGGCAGTTTAACTTTCAAATTCGGTCCTGGAACATTTGGTTTACAGCTATCTGATTATTTTTCTCTTTAA
Source organism: Sporophila hypoxantha (assembly GCA_002167245.1). NCBI lineage: Eukaryota > Metazoa > Chordata > Aves > Passeriformes > Thraupidae > Sporophila > Sporophila hypoxantha. The sequence goes on from NDFG01000213.1 coordinate 690,460, forward strand.
GGAAAAAAAAATACTCGCATTTTGGGAAAAAATCCCCAACYTTGCCGGACTCTGCAATTGATTGATAGCGGAATGTGCTACTCAGCCTTCATTACCTTTTCTTTTTCTTTCCTTGTGCAGATGAAGTGGTCCACGTCTCAGCCCCCCAGAAGTTCACCTTCGAGGAAGCTAGGGAGCTGTGTGAGGAGCGAGGAGGTGTCCTGGCTTCCGTGGGGAACCTCTACGTGGCCTGGAGGAACGGCTTTGACCAGTGTGACTACGGCTGGCTGGCGGACGGCAGCGTCCGCTACCCGGCCTCGGTGGCGCGGCCCCAGTGCGGCGGGGGTTTGCTTGGGGTGAGAACCCTGTACCGCTATGAGAACCAAACAGGCTTCCCCTACCCCGATAGCAAGTTTGATGCCTACTGCTATGAACGTAAGCATTTATTATTTTTTTCTTTTCTGGGTGGTGATTTGCAGCGTGCTTGCCRCGAGAAGCGGTTCCTTTGTCGCGCGTTTTGCGTCGGTTCTTGCGGCGCGCGCGGGTTTTTAGGAGCTAAAACGTTGTTGTCTTGAAGTAACATTGTCAATGTCTTAAAGTAACATTGTCAATGTCCTAAAGTAACATTGGCAGGTGAAGACAGGCAGAGTTTTAAGGTAAGATTTCAGCCTGAGCAGTGTTTTGACCGTGAGTCWGTGGGTGCCCGAGCACGCCTTGGTATCTTTGTGTCTTGTCAATGGACACCAGACAGACATTCAAAGATCACCTGGGCATGTCACCTCCTCCAGGTGACTCTGCCTTGGGAGGCTGGACTAGATGATCTCTGGAGGTCCTTTCCAACCAGATCTATTCTATGGTTCCCTGATAAATGTCCTAAAGGTGAACAATGGATATTCTGTCTCCAAGGATGGCAGCAAGAGAAGCTGTTCACGGGCTGCAAATAAGGCTGGCCACTTTCAGTTCTCTCAAAGCCAGTAATCTGGGGACTATCTCTGGATCCCAGGCACATTGTCCCATTACTTTCTTTCTCTTTCTTACTCAGTGTTTCATGGGCCAGTGGGTGGTCTAACTTGCCTTTCTTACTGCTGCTTGTTTCCCTCCTGGTATTTTCACAGGCACTTCAAGCTCTTGCCACATTCCCATGGTAGACTTCACCAATCTAAACCAGATGTCCTCCACACCTGTCAGCTTTCTTTCGGGGTCAAATATTGCCCTGTGAGCTCATCCATCTTCAGTGCCAGCTGCCTGGCTCTGTTATGGTGCAACCACTCCTTGAATGGGTTCCTGCTGTCCCAAAAGGTTCACCAGTTTCCCAGCTGAATATCCTGCTTCCCTGAAACTTGCAGCCTCAGCACAGGGGGGTTGGACAGCTCAACTATTTCCCTGCAGGCCTCTCTGTCCAAGGAAGTTCCTTGTTGCAAATAGCATGACTGACATTAACATTGTGTTGAGTTAAAAGTTCAGAACTTGGTCATTAACRATGAATATTTAGGTTTTTTGGACTCAGTCCAGTGACTGTAACTCAGAACTACTTGAAATGTGCAGTTTGTACTGTCCCCATTTTTGTGGATAATGAACTTACTGCAGCTGGAGATCTTTCCAGCTCAGGCACTGAAGACCCATTTATGAGCAAATCTTACTCTTTGAGAACAAATCCCGACATCTGCTGCAACATTATGGTCTGGCTGTTCTCAGACACTGTTGGTTTGTTGTTTTAATTTTCCTTTATAGTTTGTGGGTATGATGTTCCAAAACTTTGCATGTGGAAATAGTCCTAATGGAACTGGTTACAGGAAAAAGGACTTAAGTTCAGGAGTCTGTGCTCTAATCTGCAGAGCAGCATTTTGTCATATCACTCCTTCTGTTCCTACTCCAAATTGTTTATGACCTGTTTAAAGTGTTGTGGATAAAAAAGACTTTAATGAGGGTGTATTTCATAAGTCCCTCTAAAAGACTGGGATAAGAACCTGTCTCTTATACAGATCTAGATGTGTATAAGAGACAGGATAAAAAAGACTTTAATGAGGGTGTATTTCATAAGTCCCTCTAAAAGACTGGGATAAGAACTGAGCATTTTGCCTGTAATCTAGTCTTTAGTTAGGACAAATTCCAACCTGCTGTTTGTTTTTGTGAATTTCGCCGCTTTCAAGCAAGATGTGCCTTTACAATGTTCTTTCCAGAAGTTTTAGTTAGCAGAGTTTGTGGTAACACACCATTTGTTCCAAAAGTGACCTTGATAGGTATTGGGTTGTTGCCTTTTATATAAAGGCTTTTCCTGAGAAGTCTTGCCCTTGGTATATAAAGAATAAATATTTCATCACTTTGCAACCCAGGAATAGACAGTTCAGGACTATCAAACTTTTTACAAGAGAAAATAAGACTAAACAGAACCAAAACAATTTGGTAGAGGCTGAACAGCTCTCCAGCACTTTTAATTACAAACAATGGAATATCAGAATTAATTGAACACTGCTGTCTAGAGGACTCAGGTTTTGCCAGGTGCATCTGCCTTTGTGTAGGGAAATGCAGGGGTGTCATGCTGTACCCTCCTTCAGGGTGCCACAAATTTCAGAAGTTACTGAAAGCTCTCTCTCCCTCTCAGAAGGTKCTTGGGATCTCACAGGAACCAGCTGTGACTCCTCACTGCTTTTGCTAAAAGATTTATGCAAGTGGTGAGTAATGAGACTCCCTGCCCAGCATCTTGGTCCTCCACATCTCAAGCAGCTGCCTGGTGCAGTGGCTTCAGAGTGAGTCACTCTCTCCCACTGGGGCCTTGGAGCCAGTCCCTTCTTTGGGGCAGAAAAAGGGAGAGGATAAAAAAAAAAAAAAACCAAAAAAAAAAAACCAGGCTCTGCATGAGAACAGAAGGCTTGAATTTAAGCCCTTTGTTTCAAATCATCCTTTGTCTGGAAGTTTCTTCCGAAATTTCCCATTATCTCAGTTTCAAAGTTTCAGTCCACCACAAAACCTGTTGTCCCCCAGCTCTGCTTGCTTTGGGGATGGCATTAAGCTCTCACACAGTGATTCCCACAGTGCCTGACAGCAAAACTGTCCTGCCCAGCACCTGGGCTCTCAGAGAAACCCCTGCTCACAGCTCTCACTGTGTGTCTCACTCCTCATGGGTGTCTCTCCCTCCTCACCTGGACATGCAGTCACACCACAGCAGCTCTGTGCTTATTCAAGCTGTTCCTGTCTTCACAAAGACAAATTGTGCATTTGAGAAAAGGGGATACCTCCTTCATCCTGCTCAGGCTCCTTACTCCTGTTTCATGATTATGAGTCTCTCTGCTGGAAAGTCTCAAAATGTTAATTTTAATTTGTGGTCTTAAGAAACCTCAATCCTCAATTTTGAGCATTTTGTTTGCTTTTAAAGAGGAATCATATTTATTGAAATACATGAAAAACAAAGGGAGTAAAATCAATTTAAAAATTATATGCACTAGTTTCAGTAGAGCAGCCAACCTGGACAACTTTTAAAGTACAGTTAAGTTCAGGATTTTAACTTCAGTAGTGTTATGGGTACAAAATTACATTGTATGAAATGTCTTGACTTTATGAAAATAAGAGTGGCCCAGACTAATAATACATGRTTTAAAATCTAAAAGCCTTGTTAAAAATCCCCAAAAGTTTCTCCCCTTTGATCACAAGTGCTTTTCACTCTTCAAAAACCACATGGGTCTAAGTTTCTGAAACATTATCTGTGTGTTTCATTTCATACCTCCAAGGCTTTTGCCAGGCCTTTTCTTTCCTTTTTTTCTTTTCTTTTTTTTTTTTTTTTCTCTGAGAGATACCTAATCATGTATCTGATGGGGCCTGAAAAGGTTTCAGGTTAGAGACATGATTAAGTACTTGCAGCTCCTTGGAGGCYATCATCAGAGGGAAAATTTTTCAAGTGTTAACATATAGGACTTATATTAACATTTAAATTAAAAAAAAAAAAAACAAAACAGCTGTTGCTGAGCACTTATGCTAATTTGTAAAAGAGATGAAAATATTTCATCATTAAGAAAATGATTAATATAATTTCAATAATTTAAAATGTATCTTTTTAATAGATAYATATTTAATAATTAATTCTTTCAGAGAGCTATAGGGTATTTACTTAATCCTGTACTTCAGCCTCCCAGTCTCTCCAGGTCTAATTCAGTGGACTTTGTAGAAATCCTGTCACAGACTTCAGCTGACTTTGGATGGACCTTTTTATCCCACAGCAGCCATTGAACWAATTGCACTCCAGAAATGCACTAATCAAAATGCATTCAGGTTTTTAACTTACATRCCTTCAACAAAGCTGAACTTGATGAGCTCTGTACACAGAGGTGGTTTGATTTTTTGAAACATAAATCCCCTTTTTGCTGAGAAACACTGATTTATTAAAGCTGAATTCTTTCATAGACCTGTATTGGTTTTGGCGAATCCTTCAGCAAAACATTTTTCACTTTGACTCAAAACACGTGTTGACCGTTTCGCTCTGGATTTGCCCATTCTCTTTCCCATTTTCCTCTCTCATTTTGACTTTGTTTCATGCACCTTTATTGCTTCTCTTTTGTTACACCACTTTGGTTTGGCATCGCGGCTCAGTTTTAGCAGGAGATTGGAAAATTCCAGTTCTGGGCTGGTGTTGCCATGCGTGTTCCTCAGAAATGGAGTCTCCACACTGCTTTGATTGTTCCAATCCAGCCCCGTCGAGAGCGGATCCAAGTCTGCTRCTGCTGGGGGCTGAGGCCCTCTTGCTTTGATGCTTCATCCATCTAAAGCTCAAAATCTGTTCTGTAGGAGAAATATTGGAAATTATGACCTCCACAGGGCTTTGGGGTGTCCTACAGCACCGCTATGGCAGGCTCAGGAAGCATCCACAGTGCTCCTCTTGTCCTGCAGCAGGATAAAGGATAAAGGCTGCTGGGCACAGCTCAGAAGCTGGCAGGAGAAACGCTGTCTTCCCCTTCTGCTGCATGTGACTTAGCTTGGAAAACCTTGAATAGCAGGGCAGCTCTGTCCTTCTCCACAGCAACCGTCGGTAGCTGTGTGTCCCAGCTATTTCCTGGATGAGGGAATTATTTCCAGCCTGATGTCAGGGGCTGTGTTACGGGAGATCTGTGGATTTCTGATCAGTTTGGGAATGGACGCGGAATAATGAAGACATCGGGCGTGGTGAAGCACGAGGAGCAGAACTGCCAATCTGAAGGGGGAAAAAAACTGCAAAAAGAAATTTATATCTGAAGAAGCACAGTGCTGGGCATAATAAACAGAGTGTGCTCCAACATTTCAGAGTCCAGTATCAGAATGGGGAAATGCCTTTGGGCAGGTGAGGATCCCAAGGTCAGGGCACTGAGCACAGCCTGTGCAGGGCTGCTGGCTCTGTTCAGGTGAAGGTGAAGGTGAAGCTGTGAAAAGACATTACCCCCAGACAACCATTCTCCAGCCTTTTATTATCTTCCTAGGAAAGTAGATTTATGTTCTTCTCTCAGATATGCTGTTTGTCAAGTCTCCCACAGCTGCAGAGATCCCTGGTAATTTCTTGGCCCAGGTGTGGCTGTAGTAAATCCCTGCCTCTCCCTGCTGGGCTCACGGCGAGCAGCACACCAACAGCTCCTTGCAGCTTCCTCACCCCACTCTTCCTCAGGGGTTTGAGAGCTCAGTTAGACCATGCTGAAAACTGCAAGAAGACCTTAATCCACTCCAAACTCCAAACCAGCCCRTGCTGTCCATCTCTGCAGTGTCTTACCTTGAGAAAGAGGGGAAGGATTTGGTTCCTGGGTGCAGCTTAACCTTTTCAATGCTGCATAAAGTAGGAGCAGAGATTTATCAACCTGACTGATGTATGAGGAGCGGCTGTTTGGRGCACCATGAAGTGCTGGGGAGGAGATGCTTCTTTTGCCTGAGCAAGTGAACTTGCATTTGCCTGAGTGATTCAAAACTGGGTGCTCTAAGAACAACCTCTGAATGCAAACATTGTGGCCAGAGGGAGAGAGGAAAGAGAAGAAGACTCAGCTGGAGGCATTTTCTTTTCATTGCCTCAGGTCACTGGGTAGGTCATGGAACAAGGATAGGATGAGGAGCAACCATGTGAAGAAGTGGAAGGTCCACTCCTTCCACTTCCACTCCTATAAGTGTTCAAGTGCAGAAAACATGAATTGATTTTGCTCTTTGTCACTTTTGCTCCATTGCTGTGGGGTCTGGGCATCACCCATGGCACACAGGGGTGATTTCCCCCCTTTCACACCAGGTGGGGGGAGCAGAGCGCCAAGAATTCTGCTCTCTGTTCTTACCCAAGTGACAATCTTGGCCCTTTTTGTTCTTCAATTGTTTTTTTGCGGTCACAAAGCAAAGATTATTGCTTTTTTTTGGTGCTGGGTTACAGATTTAATTAGGAAGAGCTGACTAAAGAGGCTTGCTGATTTTTTTTTTTTGTTGTTGTCCTCTTTGGCAGTTTCATAATAAATAATGTGGAAAGAGAAATGCTCCTTGCTATTGTTCTTTTTGGCAGGTTACAATTCGTTCACAGAACTACACTTGCATGTGGGGAAACCAGGAGATAACATATCTTTCCCCCTTCAACCATCTGACTTCAGAAGTTATGAAATAGCAAGTGGTTTTACTTAAGAGTGTTTGTGTTCACAGAGCTAAAAGAGCTGCTGCCTCTGCTGTTTTGTTAGCTGGAAGAAAAGACCTTGGGCAGTGGTGTAAAGAGGATGCAAAACTTTTCATTTTAAGTTTTCCTTGCAAATCAGACAGCCTGATAGTTTTCAAATTTCTGGGTACTTTTAAAGAATCCAGTTGGTTTTCTCTGATACGGCACATGCTTTGTAAGCAGGAACAGATCCTGCACTTAAATTTTCATATTTTTCTCATTACATTTGGCTTTTGATTTTGACGTCAAAACAGAGTGTAGGTGAGTGGGAGTATGCACCTGGAGKTACAGAGAAATTCTTACAGCTGCACTGTCAGATTTTCAATTCTGCTACCAAAAGTCTCATTATTTATGAACAAAATCCCACATGCTCTGTGCATGTGCTTCTGGAAAAGTGTGAATGAGCAGGTGCTGGATCAGTGCCATGATCAGAGGCTTCTTGCTCACTCTGTAACTCAGAGCACCAATTTTTGTCCTTTCTTTTTTCTTTTTTCTTTTTTTTCTTTTTTTTTTTTTTTTTTTTTTTTTTTTTTTTTTTTTTTTTTTTTTTTTTTTGATCTGTTCTTAATCTTAGACTTGTTCAGCTTGGAAGGCTCTGCCAGTAATTTAAACTCCAGCTGGCAAAACTTTTGGACTCAGGGGAACATTCAAGGCTCTCCTCTCTGCCAGGGCTGGTAGCAGGGAAGGAAGAGACACCAAGAAGAAACGTAACAAATTAACATTAAAAAAATATACAAAAATGAAGCAAGGCAGCTCTCTGCATTGGCATTGGGCTTAAATTGGGCTCAAAGATTTCAAACATTAATTTTGAGCATCTCAACATTAGTTATATTTTGTAATAATTTATTTTGGCTGTAATTCACAGAAAGAATTCACTATTTCCAGCTCTTGTTCCAACTTAAAGCAAATTTTTGTTGTTTTGGCTGTTAGCAATGACTCAAAACAATTTCTTGCCTATAGGGTCTATGTCCTTCCAGATTCTTAGGTACATACCTAAATGTAAACAGATAAACAATATTTCTGAGTGCAGAAAAATTGCTCAAGTGGTTCAAGTTAGGTACATGGGTAGATCTGGTAATGCTGAAAAACCATGGGTACAAATTATAATATATATAATTTTTAAAATAAGCATTTCTCCTCCATAAAGTACACTGATACWAATTCCAAATTAAACAGTACAGAATATACTAAAATTCTCATCTGGAAATTGCAAAGTTAAACCATGTCTGAAGTCGTGCAGTTTGATTTCCTTGAAAAAAATAGTAAGTTTCAGTATTGCTCCATAATTTTGAATCCTTGTTTAAGTCATGGGGAAAAAGAAGAAGAAGAAAATGCTGTACAGTAAAATCATAAAAAAAATAAATAGGGAGTGAAAAAGTATAACATCTCTGCTAAGTCATACAGCCCTTCCAAAATCAACTTCATGCATGTTGTTCAATGTAGAAGGAATCGATTTAAAACAAAACAAAAAATAGATAGTCTTTGATATGAGCAGCTGTTGGTGAGATAATTTGCTTTCTTGCTGCTAATATGTTCATGCATTTTATTAGGAAAATCTGTCTCATGTCTTGAACCAGAAGGAGGACAAAGGAGATAGCATATTGCACACATGATGCAAGGAGTACAGTAATGCAAAACATCTGGGTGGAGTGGAGGACAGCTCAAACTGGTGTTSTCTACTAAAAAAGCAACCTTCCCTTTGTTTATTCTTTTTTTTTTCTTTTGACACAGAAAAAAAAATTTACATGGATATATTTCTCATTGAAGAAGCACTGTTGGGTTTTCTTTTATCCACTCAAATAAGTTTGCACTCCTGAATTATGTGAGTGAAAAAACTTGCATATAATTGTTTMGACAAAGTGACTTTAGAGTCACTCTAGTTGATTTTAACCAGAGCTGAATTGCACACAATTTCCATGGGAGAAAATCTGGCTGTTTATTGATAAACTCTTAAAAAATATGGGCTCTACTTATACCACTCTATAAAGGTAATATTTATTGATTCAGTTATTAATGTAAGCAAACCAAATATGCTTGGTGTTTTTTCAGGTTGGCATAATAAATGTGTACCTATTCTGTCAAGTCATTAGCAGATAATAAGTCATGAATAATAAATATCTGCATCCCAGGCATAAATATCTGAACTCTTGGGACTTCCAAGCATTTCTTGGAAATCTGGGAGCTGCGTAAGTGGTTGTGAGTAAGTGTACACAATTTCCCAGCAGCGATGAAATAAACTTACCTYTTTTTTCCCCAGATTTAAAAAAATTTATCTACACTGCCCTCATTTTTATCTAGTTCTGTTAGAGGGTATTAACATTTTAATATTTGTGCAGAGGGTGATCCTGATGGTCACTCAAAGTGTGGCAGCTGAAGCCTGAGTGAGTGTTTGTGTTGGCTGCAAAACCAATTCCCTCCACATTAAGGAAACTGATTCTGTGATTAGAAGGGAGAGATTGAGATTTTGCTGCCTTCTTTCCATTTTGTCATTAAAAAAAAAAAAAGTAAAAATTGCTGTTGAGGAAAATTGATGAATTCTTTGGTAGAGATTTAACAGCTACCAACTCAGCAGCACACACCACTTGTGTGCCTCCTTCATTTCCCAAGCCRTGAAGCAAAAATTGTGGGGTTTAAACCAGCCCCATGTAAGCAGAGAGGGAAGGAAAAAATATTTTAACTTATATAAGTAAAAAACATTTATATATATATAATATGTAGCTAGATCTTCTTTGTAAGACCACAAAAAATTTTAATTTGTGGTAGGGAAAGGAATCTGCCCCTTTTTTTTTCTGCTGGCAAAGAACACCACCACTTCTAGACATGGCGACGTCATATTTTCTTGCCCTCACAATTTCCTTTTCACTTTCACTTCTCRTTCTGGAAAGCTGAAATATCGACCCTTTTACCTCATTTTCCTACTCTGTAATTCTACACGTTCTCCTAGAAATTTTGAGCAGTCATCCTCTGACCAGCCCTGGTCTTTTGCAAAGGTGGCATTTTCAAAGCTGAGTGTGTGAAACTGAACAAATATTTGTGTCACCCTGAGTTGCACATGCAGAATTCGTATCTGCAGCTATCAAAGGGGCACCTAATTAGCCATGGACATTTGAAAAACCTGGTTTGTGCATGCATRTTGCCCATGCTTGAGTATAAACTATAAAATAATGTAACTGTTTTGATTTCTGTCTGCAAGGGGAAGAGACTTATTTGATCTATTACATGCTAAGCAAGATTTTATTTTGCAAGAAGTTCTAGGTGTAGTCAYGTCTGTCTGGTAAACAGTGAGTCCTCATAAGCACAGACTGTTTAATGCATTCTTCATATGCTTAGTGTGATTTAAAAGCTGTATTTTGGTCTTTATTTGCATCCTTATAAGGCTTTTGACTCTCAGTTACTTAGCAGTAAACAGCATTGGTTTAAGACATTCACATCTTCCACCCATCTGCTCCCATTGCCCTTCTGAAGATTAGTGACCTGAGAAAACTGGCAGAAGGGAAGATGGTTCCAACCTGGGCTTTTCCTGAGGAAAACCTCTTTTTTGAGCACTCAGTTTTCCCAAGAATTTAAAATCTGTTGACACACCTTGCAGTGTTAGCACACATTTCCTCTTCAGATGGCATGGAAATGTGGGCWAAAAGGAGTAGAAAAGCAGCAAGGCCACCAGGTTGTTTAAAACATCACAATTTGGTTCACTGGAAAGACCTTTCTTTGTGCCTCCTGTTCATCTAGGATAGCAACTCCCTCACCTTTTCCATCATCCAGAGGCTTCAGCACTTTGCCTTTGCATGTTCAGCACTCCCATGGAGGCATTTCTGTGTGTGGAGGAGTTTCAGATGTGCATCTTTGAAGTGTTTTCAAAAGATCAACATCATTTTAGTAGTATTAAGTTTGTGATCTTACGGTTCAACRTTCTCACCTTTCCCCACAATAAATTTCTCCCAGCATAATTTAAAGGCAGGGCAGCAGCAGCATTTTCTGGTGGCATGCTTGATCCTGCTGCTTGAGCACACTCTCACTGCAGTGAGGATTCCTTTTTGCAGCTTGTAATTATGTGCTGAAAATAAGCTAAAGCATTATTTCACTCCCTTTATACATCTGAGCTGGATGCTGCATCCAGCTTTGAAGAAAACCCACAGCTCTCCTCATTTGTGACATCTCGAAATAAACTTCTATGTCCCCAGATCAGTACCTGGCAGGCTGATGGTCACTCGTGTAACACAAGGACTTCTAGGGGTAATTACATAAACCACAAGTATGAAGAATATTTCTATTTTTTTTCACTTCATGTGACTTTTAAGTTAGGCATTCTGCAGCTTTACAGTGTTTTATTGCATGTCATTCAATGCTCTAAAGAACTACCTAAAGCCTTTGAAACACTTATTTTTCAGCATGGCATTTATTTTTTGTTGGGGACATTCAAACTAATGAACTAAAGTATCTTGTGTGCTGACTGTACCTTTTTTTGTTTTTGTCTTTTTTATTTTTAAAGCTAAAAAAGTCACAACAGAGCCCACAACCATTGAGCCTGTGACATCCCTGAGAACTGACAGCCTGAGATCATCACCTGCTGGAGCTCCTCTTGAACCTCCCATCTCCGAGACCCCGCTCACTGAAGTGCCTGCCACCCAAACAGTTTCTCTGGGGGAAACAACCCCAGAGTCTGAGGAGGACACAGAAATGACTACTGACATGGCTGAGGAGAAAAGAGAGATGGAGGTGCTCATGGAGAACATTCCTCTCACCACCCTTCTACCTCAGACTGTCACCGACGGTGAAATATTCACGGATGACACACTGGGCAGGACTGAGTACGATGTCTCACCCAGGCCAACAGACACCACGGCCCCAGATTTGGAGCTGGACCACACTTACTCTGAAGCAGAGGAACAAGGTAGGTCTGAAAGCATTGAGGACGCTTTCTTGACCTCTGTAATTTTTCAGGATAGCACAGCTGTAGCTAAGAGTTCCACTGGTTTTTGGGAAGATGCTGAGACGGGAGATGCGCAGAGGCATGATGTTGATAATCAGACTGAGCAAATAGAGGTGGGCCCTCTGAGGACAGCTACAGATAGCTTCTTACAGACTGCTCGGAGAGAGGCTGCCAGGACAGGGACTGCAGATTCACTGACAAAGGACAATGTGTCTCACCGTGCCCACCTCRCAAACGCACCCACGAAAAAATCACTGGAGGCCAAATCTGACGAGAAACTTGCAACTGTTGTGATCCCTGAAGCTCTGCTCACTGCTGAGTCTGCAGAGAGGGAGGGCAGTGAGAGCATGCACACCGCCGTGTCTGGCACTGATTCTGGGGTGGCTGCTGGTCATTACCCAAGACCAGAAGTGCCTGCTGCATCAGAGACACTCCTAGATGAGCAAGCAGTAACCACTGGACAGTYTTCTGCAGAGAAAGACTCAACACCCTGGGTTAAATTTAGCTCTGCAACAGCATTTGACAGTGAGGCCTCAGCTCAAGGGAGCAGAGAGGACCTGAGGGATGTGCAGCCCACCGTGGCATCTGGAACACCTGTATCCTTTTCTGTGTCAGCTGCTGATCAAACAGAATCTGAGGCCATCTCAGGAGAAGGCACCATGTCTCTTATCCCTTCATCTCAGCAGACAGAAGAATCAGCTGTCTTGGAGGAGCAGGAGGAAACAGAGCAGCCAGAAATGAGGGCAACAGAAGAGGAGGTCCCTCATTCCACAGCTGCCATTCCTCCATGTATTGCAGGAGAATCTGAGGGATGTTCTGCAAGGGAGAAGATCACACAGGCCCCTCCAGGTTCTGGCACGTGGCTGCCAACAGATAAAGAGGAGGGGTATATGACAGAAGAGTCATCTCACACTGGAACCGTGATTGAGTTTGCTACTGAGGATGGCTTCTCTGGAATGGAGCCCACATCATCTCCAGGGCACATTGTGGAATCCACAGGGCATCCAGGAGCTCCAATTTCAGCAGCTACAGATGCAACTGAGACAAGCAGGGAGCCAGCAGAGACCACAAGGGATGAAGAAGTGGTATCATCTGATTTTGGTCAGAGCAGAGACACTTCAAGTGTATCCCACACCAGCAGCTCCTTGGATTTGGAAATGACCACAGCATCCAAAATACCAGTGGAAGAAAGTAGTGCAACCATAGGGTTTTTTAGCTCCCCAAGTGTAACTGTATTGCCAAGTGCTGTGCCCACAGCTGTTGGGGTAACTGAGCGTGAAGGARATGAGACATCAGGGACAGAGGGAACTATTAAATTTACAGGTGTAACCAAGGTAGATACTGCAGTTCCACAGAAGGAGTATGATGCTTCCCTAGTTCCAGTTACTGTAGAGAGTGAGGTCACTAGAGATATGCCAATTACTGATCAGACTCCTTTTGATGATGTCTTTCATACAGAAGCAACAGAAACAACTGCAAAACGTAGCGAGGTGCTCCCAGAACTCTCCACACTGGACCAAGGTTTGGAGCCAAGAACTGCCACACTGTCTGTGACATCCGCCCACACACAKGAGCCAGAGATGTCACCAGGACCTGAATGGGCTCACACAGCAGTTCAGGAGACACTGGATGAGACAGGCTCAGCTTATGAGGAGATGTACCCAGCCACAGAGGCAGCTGTGCCTGCAGTGACATCCACAGACCACGGAGGAGTTCTGGCACCTGAGGAAACCAGCGCCTGGTTGCACCTCACGGCRACTCCARCAGCTGGAACTGCTCCTGACCAGGATGAGGAGGTCACTGGGGTGATGCCCATAACTGCTGGAACTGAAGCAGAGACACAGGAGAGCCCAGGAACCCCCACCAGGGAGGAAGATGAAGCAGTGAGCTGGGATTCTGTGCCGCCCTCCCGTACGATGCCAGCAGGACGTTCCACTGTGGAAAGCATTACTGACCTGACTCTGGGAGCTTCTCCAAGCCACGCTACAGAAGGCTCAGGAATGACTACAGAACCTGAGGAAACCAGGCCAGCTGTATTTGCAGCTACTGCAACAGACAAGGCAACAACTCCCAGCAGCATGGCAACACCTTCCCTCGGTGCTGTGGACAAAGCTCAGCCTACATCTGCAACCAAGCCTTTTGTCACTCCAAAGTCTCCACGCATCATTCCTGAGGAAGAAGAGGAGGTCACAAGCCATGACATCATCATAATTGATGAATCTGTGTCTCCCAGCAAAGCCACTGCTGAGGATGATCTGCCAGGAAAGATGCTGGAGCCGGAGATCGACAAGGAATATTTCACAGCATCCACTGCCACGGCGGTGGCACGACCTACTGCTCCACCCCAAGTGAAGGAGGCCACAGAGGCCTTGCAACCTCAGGAGGTGTCWCCTTCCACTTCACACCCTGATAATGACATAAGATTGTATGTTATTCAAATCACAGGCAATGACACAGGTAAGATTTTGCCCTTTAGACCCGCAGTCCATCAGAGTGGACAGTTTGTCATGTCAAACAGGTGTGCTTTGGGATGTGCTGGAGATGTTTCTTGGACCACTGAAGGATGCAAAGTACCACTTTTGTCTAGACAGCAACTTGCTGAATATTGGTAGGTCTATTTTTCTGTCAGTTTGAAGCCCCTCAGAAATGTATTTTATATTTGCCGTGTGGTAAGAATTATTTCTACATAAGAATGAATATGAAACTGTTTTATTTCTTTTTAAAAGTCATGATGGCTACAGTCCAGTTTTCTTTTTTTAATGTTGTCAAGTCACCAATTTAACTCCAGCTGTCTGTGAAACAAGCATTTTAATTTCACAGCTTCCATTCCATGCATTACTAGTCCTAAACGAAGCACTAGATTATTTTAACATTCCATTGGTCTGTAGCAATTAACAATGCCATGTACAGTGTAGTCAGCTAAAAAATGGTTAAAGCACTCTACTGCCTCCTATGATTTGGAGGAATGGGGTTTTTTTAAATGTTTTTTTTTTTTAAATAGCATATCATAGCATTTTTTAAAATCCATCTTAGGGAATATGTGRTGCACATTGATGCAATATTTAATTCTGCCACATTTTTTAGCTGATGGTTCTGTACATGTGTATGTAGCTTCAATTCCATGGGTATCCAGAACAGAAACTTCTAAAGTAGCAATGAACTGTTGGGGTTGATGATGAATATATCTCCATAATGCAAATGTTGAAGGGTGTGCAGTTTTACATCAAAGAGTCCTGTMAACTGACTATTATTTAAGATGTCATGGTAAAACATTATCTTTTAAAACAAAAAGCAAAGGAACTGACAAGCAGTACAAATCACAGAATTTCTGTTAGGTTCAATGTTTTATGGTGTTTAATTGTCTTATGGTTGTATAATAATAATTTTTTTTTTTTTGAAGGAACACAGTAAAAAATGGAATTTTTTTGGTCATATATACCTTAACTACATGCATGTTTTTTGAATGGCTGTGTCAGAAACTGTTTTCTCTTTGGTTCTYGGCCAAAACCTCTGTGCCTCTGAAGAACTCATCCAGCAGAATTCATAATTTATGGGAGTCTTTTGGATGGTTTTTTCAGGTTTGTTCTTGGTAGGGTTCCATTCAAAAATCAAAAACCAGTAGTGGTTTTTCCCTTGAGATGTGCCATATCCTGTTTGGACATGTAATACCTTGGCTTGGTATCTTTTTACACATTGTGCTTATTATCCTACTTTATGTTTACAGGGTGCAAATCTGCACAAGTTATAGCAATAGTAGCTTAGCCTTCTATTTCAGAAAATGATAGTTCTGAAACTTTTGTTTCTGTGGTATATTATCATTATTTTGTCTTTATATGTTACCAGTGCCTTGGGAGTCTCTGTTCAATGATACAAGTCCAGTAAGTCAGAGCAGAAGGGTAATTTCTGAGGACAAGACTTAACCCACATATTAAGTCCTTTTGTACCTGTGGAAATTCACTTAATTTGACTTAATGATGAGTAGCTGGACTAGGTAATAGTGATCTTTTTTTTTCYTATTAGGTGTTTGAGTTATGCTGCRGTTTATTTCCTACAGGAGAGTGGGTTGTGGTGGGCAGCTGCGTGTTCCAGGTGATGGGAAGAAGTAGRATGGTTTAGAAGGATGTAGATGTAGGAATTCTCTGCATCTACATCGAGAAGAGCCTCATTTTACACCTTTTTTCTTTTTCTTTTCAGAAGAGTGTGGTTACTGTGATTCATTAAATTAGGATTTGGTTCAAAGTGGATTATCTGAAGGACAGAGTGTGCAGATGCTCTTCATAGCTGCTCTTTCTTACTCTGCCTTGGGTGATCAGGTCTTTAGGACAAACTTTCTTCAGGGTTTGTCTTCTTCATCTTCACAAACTTTCAAAGCTGTGCATGCATTYCCCAGGTGCAGATGTGCATATGTGTCAGGATGTGTGTAAGCAGACATAAAGTTATAAATCCTTAAAAATCTGCCTTTAAGAATTATTTAGTCTGTGAGGAGAGGAATAAAGTTTATTGTCTTGAAATATTATTCAATTTGTTATATGGCACTCTCTGTGCTCTCTTTAAACACARAGAGCCCCATCATGTGTCTATGCARTTTTAAAAAGGAATTTTCTTAATTTTTCTGTTTTCAGGCCCTGGCAGTGGGAATTCCCCCACTCAGCTATCCACAGACTAAAGGCACCCTCTACCTAYTGACCCCAAATTCAGTTAGAACTGCCAAAGATTTATTCTCTCTGAGGGTTTGGATTGATTTCTTTTATTGCTACAGAAATGAAAGACAACATCTGAAAAATCCTGTCAGGCCCAGTTTCCCCTCGTTGTTCCTTAGTCCATAAACTTTTCTTTGTGCTGAAGAAAATGTGTATAGGGAGTAATGAAGAGGAAGGAATTTGGCAAATTTTACCAACATGTGCCTTTCAGTAGGACGTAGTTTAACCTCTTATTCTATCACTCTTTATTTGAGAATTAATGCACTATCATAAAGAACTACATAAACTGTACTTCTGGCTTTTTATTCTTAGCTCTTTGGAAACTGTAAATACAGTTTGCATAATTACATCTCTGATAAAACAAAGGTTTTTCTTCCTTTGGCATGTTTTCAAGGTAATACAGTTTAGCATTTTTAGATAAAGTTAATCTGTGAGGTTTRTAAACAAAGGCCTTCACTGATTTTCAAGTCAAGAGTCCAAAAGTGCCTCCTAAGAAAGGACAGCTTGCTTACCAAAGCCCTTCAAGAAATAACTGTTTCAAATAGGAATTATAATGAGAGGTTATATATAGATGGCATTGTGTATAAACGAATATATTTTCCTTTTTGTGTTTGCAGAAGTTCTGGAACTATTTATGAGATTATTCTTTCCCCCTCATTCTTCACCTCCTTGTTATTCAGCTTTTGCCAGAAGCAGCAGTTTAACAGTGAGGCAGGGCTCAGCAGAAATTCAGCACCATGTTTTGTTTCCTATCACTCAATTACAATAAAAACCTTGCTATTACACAGCTGAATATTGCTCCCTGCAGCTCCATTTGCCATCCACAGCGTGGGCACAATAATATTTAAGTGCTCCATGGAGGTGCCATTAGGCTTTGTCAGGCAGGAGCAGTGTTTCACATTCCACGTGGAAGAGAAAGGCTGTGCCAAACACGTGAATTCTTGAGATTTTCATATATTTTTAGCAGTTTCCATCAAGCAGGACAGAGAGCCTGTGGTGGTGGGGGCAGCCCTGGCTCAGGTGAGCTCACCTGTGGCCAAGCACAGGTGGAAGGAGAGGCAGGAAAGGTTCCTGGTGCCTTCCTCCTCCTCCTCCTCCTCAAACCCTCACCAGACTGGCACCAACTTCTCTGAAAAGCCTTGAAGTCTTTGGGCTGGAATGTGCTGTTGATCTATGGAATGTGTTATGGATGTATGGAATTTCAGGGGATGTTATTTTTCATTATTACGGCAGGCTGAAGCTGCACTCAAAAGGTGTGGAGTTAAATTCAGTTAAATAAAGTGCTAAGGATATKGGATGTTATTCTGTCTCATACACACATCCCCCTTAATATAAAGKAGTACAGTAACTGGAAGGTGATATTAAATATTATAATTTCTAAGACTTTACATTTATTAATTAGACCAGAAGAAGGTTCTTCTAGAGGACTTCTTGTCTTATTCTAAATAGCTTTACTCCTAGCTTTTAAAATGCATGCTTGCAGTCAATGAAAGCTCTCATAAAGGAAGTTTACTTTTAGATTAKWAAAAAAACCAAAACAAGGCATGGAAACAGAAGTAATTTGAAGGCCTGGTGGAAGGTCAGACTCAGTTTGAATTCTGGAGGATGTGTTCTAGGGCTGGTAAGAAAGAACACAGAGCTGAACAGATAAAGCTGTTCATTTGTGTAGGAATACAGCAGTTTTCATTGAGAAAATGTACAAACAATCCACACACTCCCATGTGGGCAAACATGGGGCAGGTGCACAAATTAACCTGGGGAGTAAGACTTGTTTTTTCTGACAGCCCGTGGGCAGATCTCAGGGAGGTATTTCAATTAATGAGGAAAAACATCCTTGCACATGATGAAACACCCTTTTTTATGGTACAAAAAGGGGTACATGTTTCAGAATGGAAGGAGCTTGGGACCTCCATCCACTGGAGTGGAACCAGGAGCTTTTCCTTGGRATCATGACAGTGAGGAAGCCAAACACCCCTGCAGTGTGAGGTGTTACCACGTGCATGGCTTCCCATGGCATCAGATGGGACGCAAGATTTTGTCCTTCTCTATGAGCATGCAGAATTTGCCACCTTGTGCCCTGTGCTCTGATGTTTCCTAGTGCTGCTGGTGCTGGAAGGTCATGGATTAGCAGCTGGGAAAAGAAAAAAACAATAAAGCAACCAAACCTGAAGGAACTTTTCAGCTCATAAAGCTTTTATGAGCTGAAAAATGCTTGTGGGGGTGTTGTTTAACAGTGGTTGAGGGGATGCTGGAAACATAACTCCTGTCTGAATCAGGAGTAATTTGCACACCTGCGTTTTTTGGAGACATTTGAAAGTCTTAATTTAGTGAATATGTTTCAAAGTGTTTGTTGGACCCTGGGACTCACACCAGCTCTGTCTGGTTTCTTGTCCCCTCCAGCTTTGAAGAGAGTGAAATTGCAGGAGCTTGTGCTTTGTGGATGTGGATTTTTATGGAAAGAGGTTACAAACCTTTGTGTTTCAACATGTAATTCTCTGACATGCATATTTCTGTCTTAGCAGTGTGAGAGGGCAAGTGAAGTTTGAATGAAATGCAGGATGGTAATGAGTCATAGTCATAAACCTTAACAAAGGAGGCAGAACAGAGTCTTTTCAGGTCCATCTTAGGCCTTGCCTTAAAATTCATTTAATCTTCTTGTCTTCACRGCTCCTTCTGGAGGGCTGTCAAAGATCGTCATGGCTCTGTTTAAGCCTGATTCTAATATCTAGCCTGAATTGCTCCTTGGCCAGTTTATACCCGTGTTTATTCTTGCCAGCATTGTCTTTAGCCTGAATAGGTCTTTTTTCTTCCTGACACTTATCCCTTGGTACTTTTATTTCTCTGCTCAGTCTCAGAGAATGACCAGCCCCCGTTTTTGGGGACTCCTGAGGGGGGAGTGTGTGTGGGAGAGTAGGAATGTGCTGGTGCTCTGCAGGGAGGGAAGGTGCTGGCTCTGCCCCAGGCCCTGGGGGTGTTGGGGTGACCAGTGCCTCTTCCAGGCATTGCAAGGGACAGCCTGAAAGTTTGCAGCATCCAGGTTTGCATCTCTCTTCATCTGTACCCACACTGTTCTCCTTTAAGGTGTTTTATTTGTGCTCGCTGGCAAATAATCTCTCTGGACATCATTACTTGTGTCATACACACACGTGAGCTAGGTGCAATTTTTGGCGTGCTTTTTTTGCTATTTATTGTGTTAGTCTCTTCCCCTTCAGCAGAAGTCTCTCTTTGTCTTTTGTGTGCTGAAATCACCGTTTGWTTTTTCCCCAAATGAAGGGTATATGCTACTGAAAGCCATGGTTTCTTTACAGCACCTATATCAAGCCAAGCTTTTCTGTAAGGAAAGCTGCTGTCTTGCTGCTAGGCTGACCTGAAATAATTTCTGGTGGCATCTTGAAGGAACTGCAAAAGTGGCCTCACATGGGCAGGACCAATTTCCCACCTTATTAAATGCAAAATCTCCTTTTTTTTTTTTTTTTTTTTTTCCTTAATGGAGGGCTGGGCTTGTCTCCTTGTCAATTGTCACGTTCTAAACTTCATTTCCCAGGGGAGCAGGTCTGACTGGAGTAACTTTCACATCCTGAATGGCCAAACTCTCTGTATTAKTCATAAAACCTGCTGTAGAGTTGGCCACGTTCTTCCTGTGCCTGGAGTAACTGAAGTGTTAAAGGCTGGGCAGCTTGGCCAGAYCCTGATTTCATCTTCCCCAGTGTAATTACAGCACAGTAATTCCAATGAGGTGATTGAGAGCAGAACTGTGGTGGGGATGTGGGGATAGTAGGTATCACAATGTCTTCATAACACTTTGCAGATTCTGGGTCGTTGTATAATTGGGTGATTATTTTTCTTCAGAACACATTTGAGTTCAATCCAAAATGGTAGATCTGTTATTAACTAAACCAGTTGGGGTTTTTCTATATTAGAATAGTCTTTTTTTTTTTTTTTAAGCTGGTGATATGGAGGGCTTTTTAAAATAGGTTGTACACCATCCCATATAAATTGTATTTAAAACAGAACAGCAGTGATGCCTTGTATGRAAGCAAAAATAATAACCAAGTAATTTTAATAAATTCAAGCTTTTTTGYGCATTTTTCTCAAAACAAAGGAAAAACARAAAMAAMCCAACCCCACCAKCCCCATATCCAACAGAGCTGAAACTTGATACTTAGAAATTTTCACAAGAAGCTAAAACTGAATTAACAAGTGGTCTTTAGGCCACTATTGCTGGCTCTTCCTGAAGAAAGACTTATTATAGAACAATAATTTCTCTTTCCACATTCCTTTCTAGACTTCCATAGATACAAGGAACAGTGCCCTCACATGAAATACTGTTCAGAGGATGCCTACACATTCCCTGCTGTTTTTGCATTGTATCCAAGGAGATGTCTCAGATCTAGACATAGGGATTACACATTTCCAGCTTTCTTATAGCTCTTTGTTTATTCATGAGAGARATGAAGGAATTTTATTCATAGGTACAATGCAGTTTTTCATACTTCTGTTGTGAAGAACAGGAATTCCTTTTAGAGGTTTTGTTTACATGTGGAGAAAGCCTTAAAAAGTCCTACTGCAGAAAAGATGAGCTGTCTTTTACATGGTGATGCAATATGACTTAATTTTTTTTTTGAGGAAAGTGTTTTTCTGTACCAAACTTTTCTGAATGTGTCCAGATTGTAAGTTTGTTAACATGGAATTTTCAGTGGTGTTTTTTTGCACATTTTCAGTTGAATTAGTGGATTATTCCTTGCTAATCCACCCAGTCATTTAAAATCTTCCCTGTTTTTTGAAGTGATTAAGTGATAAATTTGATCAATAATATACAAAATACCCACTGGTGCCTTTCAGCATATTTTCCTGCTGTAAGTGAGGATGTGTGCAGACTGGCTGGTTAGTATTTTGTGTTGTCTTTGGGAACTTGTTGCTGAAGTTATCAATCTTTCTTTGTAGAATAATTATTTTTCCCAAGCTGCTCCATTCATTAGGACTTTTCTGACAAGCCTTGCATTACTGCTTTTCTTAAATGAGGAGAATTCAGTATGAAAACTTTCTGCTTCCTGAGGAGGAGGAAAGCAGTTGGAATTTCATTCCTGGTCAAGAATGTCTTCCAGTAGTCCCTGCCTGCCTAGGTATTACCTCTGCTA
This sequence comes from Sporophila hypoxantha, assembly GCA_002167245.1. Classification (NCBI taxonomy): domain Eukaryota; kingdom Metazoa; phylum Chordata; class Aves; order Passeriformes; family Thraupidae; genus Sporophila; species Sporophila hypoxantha. The sequence goes on from NDFG01000213.1 coordinate 711,838, forward strand.
TACTTCATTACCTTTTTGATACCCATCATTAGCTCAAAGAGTGCACAAGAAATATTAGTTTTTAACTTTAAACCATACTCTTGGATTTTACATGTAGCACCTCATCAAGCAGGAATCCCATAGTTTCAGTGGGAGGTTTTTTGGCATTAGRAAAGGAATTTCCACATATTTGATGTAATTTTTTTGTTGCTTTTTGCCAGAATAGCAGCAAAGAATGTGCCTATATGTACACAGAGTAGCACTGAGATTTTTGATTGTATTTCATTGTGGGATTTTTTCCTAAACCATTGTTTTTTTTCTTGAAAGTGGTGAGTAAAATTATTCTGGGCTTACTTATATATTCACTATTCTGGCTTGTAGTGAGTTTCCAGTCACATGTCCAGTTAAATAGTGAACATTAGRACCAAAAGTCATGAGTCCTTGGGAAATGCTGTGGGCACTTGGTCCAACTGACAGGACCAAGGGTAAACCCAAAATTTTCTTCAGACAAGTATTTGTTCACACTTTAATTGAATTGTTTGACTTCCTGGCTTATATACAATTTTTTTTTTTTTCAGTTTATTCTGACCACATACAGAGCCTGCCAGGTGTGAACTAATTCTGCAGCAATATTACCATGCTAGCACAGGATGGGGTTTGTGGCAGAAGCTTATAGTCAAAAATATGTCTCCCTCTGCTGATTTTCTGTGGTGCAGTAACAYTACCACAGCAAGGCATCTATTTTTAGCAGTAGTTGGTTTAAAACCTTTGTTCTCAAGTGCTGTCCAACAAAAGTGCCTTTTCCAAAAAAACCCCAAGTGTTTGTAAAAACAAATTAATATTTTTCCAGAACAAATGTTCCAGTTTTGCCAGGGAAAAAAAAAAAAAAACAAAAAACCAAAACAAAGCAGAAAAGAAAACTGAGATGAAAAAAGTTACTGAGAGAAAAAATTATGTGATTCTATGGTTAAACAAACACTCATGTTCTGTAGGCACTGTTTGAAATTGTGTCTGGTGGAGACACATTTGTGTCACTCCAGCTGCAGCAGAGGAGAGCTTACAGATTTATGCTGATTTAACTGAGAATCTCTGGTTTATCCCTAGGCTGCTTCAGGTGTTTTATAACCAAAACAATTTTATTAACACCTGTAGATAAATTTATAAAATTTTCACCTTTTTAAATTTTTTTTTCAGAAGTAAGGGATGATACCGAGAATAATCAATTAAATTTGCAAAGTACAAGACTCAGATCTATATGCAAAAATCCTTTTGCCACCTATATCAATATCTGTGTATGTATTCACTCTAATTATGAATTCTAATACTCACTTGCATTTAAGAAGTTATGAAGACACTGCAGTACCTTGAGTTATCACTGCCACTTCTGTAACAACTGAACTAATTTTGCACATGCAGAAAGGTCCAGGACAAGACTGATTTGCCCCAAACAAAATTTTAGTCACATTTCAATGAAGAAAAATGAAACTTAAAAATATATATTTGCCATGGGACAAAGATTGTGTGTTGCCACATGAGAAATAGCTCAAAATAATTCCCTAAAAGAGCAGGGGCTGCAGCTAAAGAATGTGATTTTGGTTCCTTGCTGCATGACCAGTGGGCTTGTGCAGGCATTAAATTAAAAGTGTGCTTATGAGGTACATGAAAAAATGYTTGAGAAATAGTAGGGGATAAAATGCCAGAAAATCATCATGATAAGCTGAATAAACTCCTCCAAATAGCTGTAAAAAGAGCATTTTGGGGTAGGGCAGGTGGGGTAATTGTCATCATAGCTTCAGTTCTTGGAAAAAAAAGACATTCTGTATCCTTCCTTCTTTTCCTTTCCTTCTCTTCGGTCTGCTTCCTTCCTTCATCCTGTCCTCTTCCTTCTTCTTCCTTCCTTCCTTACCTTCCTTCCTTCAACCAATCCTTCTTACCTTCCTATCCTAATCCTTCCTTCCTATCCTTCCTTCCTTCTTCCTCTTCCTTCTTCTTCCTCCTTCCTTCTCCTTCCTCCTCGTCCTTCTTGGCTCTTCCCTCTCCTCTCATTCTTCCTTCCTCCTAATCTTCTTCTGTGCCTATTCCTTCCTTTCTCTTTCCTAGTCCTTTCCTTTCCTTCCATGTCCTTCCTTCCTTCCTTCCTTCTTCCTTTAAATCCTTCCATCTCTTACCTTTCCTTTCCTTCCTCTTCCTTCCTTCCTTCCTTTCCTTCCTTCCTTCCTTCCTTCTTCCTCCTTCCTTCCTTCCTTCCTTCTTCCTTCTTCCTTCCTTCCTTCCTTCTTCCTTCTTCCATTCTCACGTGTTTCTTCCTTCCTTCCTTCCTTCCTTTTGCTTCCTTTCCTTTCCTCTCCTTCCTGATCCACATTTCTTCCTTCATCCTATCCTTCCAATCGCTGTCCTTCCTTGTTTACTTCCTGTCCATTTCGTTCGCTTCTTCCTTCCTTACCTCTCTTCTTCCGATGCGGTTCCTTCTCTCGCGTCATCCTTCCGTTCCTTCCTTCCTTCTTCCTACTTCTTCCGCCACTTATCCTTCCGCCACTTCTTACCGACCGCCACTTTTTCCATCCCTTTCTGTCTCGCACTAATCCTGTCCGCCATTCCTTCCGCCACTTCTTCCCGACCACCTTCCTTTCCTTCCGCACATTCCTTCCTTCCTTCCTTCCGCCACTTGCTTTCCCTTCCGCCACTTCTTTCCGCCACCTTCCTTCCGCCACTTCCTTCTCGGCCACTTGATATCTATCCTTCCATTCTCTTCCCTTCCTTCCTTCTTCTTCTTCCTTTTACAGTTCCGCCACTAAGTCCGCAATTCCGGCCGACTATCCTGCCCATGACTCTCAGCAATTTCCCGACCACTTCCGCCACTGCTCCGGTCCGCCACTTTTCTTTCCTTCCGTCCACTTCCTTCTTCCTTCCTTCCTTCCCGACCACTTCCTTCCTTCTTCCTTCCTTCCTTCCTTCCTTCCTATCCTTCCTTCCTTCTTCTTCTTCCTTCCTTCTTCCTTCGCTTCCTTCGCTTCCTTCCTTACCCTTCTTCCTCTCTTCCCTTAACTTCCTTCCTTCCTTCCTACTACCTTACCTTCCTGCGTACCTCCTCTCCTTCCTTCCTTCCTTTCCTTTCTTCCTTCCTTCCTTTCTTCGCTTCCTTCTCCTTCCTCTCCTATCCTTCACGTTCCTTAACTTCCTTCCTTCCTTCCTTCCTTCCTTCTTCCTCTTCCTCCTTCCTTGCTTCCTCCTTCCTTCCTTCCTGTCCTCGTCCTTCCCTTTCCTTCACTAAAAATCCTTGCGCATCTGCAGTTTCCTTCATTCTTCCGCCACTTCCCTTCCTTCCGTCCACTTCCTTCCTTTCCGCTCACTGCATATCCTTTCCTTTCCTCTCTCTTCCTTCCTTCCTTCCTTCCTATCTTCCTTTCCTTCCTTCGTTCTCCTTCCTTCCTTCTTCCTTCCTTCCTTCCTTCCTTCCTTCCTTCCTTCCTTCCTTCCTTCTTCCTTCCTTCCTTCTCCTTCCTTCCTTCCTTCCCTTCCTTCCTTCCTTCCTTCCTTCCTTCCTTCCTTCCTTCCTTCCTCTTCCTCTTCCTTCCTTCCTTCCTTCCTTCTCTTCCTTCCTTCCTCCCCTTTTACCTTCCTTACTTCCTTCTTCCTTCAGTTCCTTTCGCTTCCTTCTTCTTCCTTCCTTCCTTCCTATGCGCCACTCTCCTTCCGCCACTTTCACTTCCGCCAACTTCCTTCGCCACTTCCTTCCGCCACTTCCTTCTCGTCGCACTAATCCTTTCCTTTCCCTTATCCACGCACTCTCCTTCCCGCCCTTCTTCCGCCATCTTCCTTCCGCCAACTTTTCCTTCTTCCTTCCGCCACTCCTTCCTTCCTTCCTTCCGCCACTTCCTCTTCCGCCACTTCCTTCCGCACTTCGCTTCCGCACTTCCTTCCGCCACTTCTTCTTCCTTCCTCTTCTCCTTCCTCCTTCCTTCCTTCCTTCCGCCACTTCTCAGCGCACTTCCGCCAACTTCCGTCCACTGTTCCTTTCCTCGCCACTTCCGCACCACTCTGTTCCCGCCACTCTTTTCGTGCATCTTCCGCCAGTTCGCCCGCCACTTCCGCCACTTCCTTCTTCACGGCCACTTCTAATCCTCCTTCCTTCCTCCCATCTCCTTCCTTCCGCCTTCTCCTTCTTCCTCTACTTCCTTCCTTCCTTCCTTCCTTCCCTCCTTCCTTCCTTCCTCCTTCCTTCCTTCCTTTCCTTCTTCTCTTCCTTCCTCCTTCCTTCCTTCCCTCTCCTTCCTTCCTTCCTTCCTGTCCTTCGAATCCTTCCCTTCCTACTTCCTCTATCCTTCCTTCCTTCTTCCTTCCATTCCTTCCTCTCCTTCCTTCCTTTTCCTTCTTCCCCTTCCTTCCTTCCCTTCCTTCCTTCCCTTCTTCCTTCCTTCCTTCTTCCCTTCCTCCTTCCTTCCTTTCTTCCTTCCTCTCTTTCTCGCTTCCTTCCTTCCTTCCTTCCTTCCTTCTCCTTCCTTCCTTCCTTCTTCTTCCTTCCTTCTCTTCCTCCTTCTCTTTTCCTTCTCCTTGTTCCTTTCTTTTCCTCTTTTTCCTCTCTCATACACACACACCTCATATATGCAAACACCTACTGTCTGTTTTAGAGCTTAAACTGTAAAATATTCTCTGGCTTTATTTCTGCAACATAAAATTCCTCTCGTGAGACAAATCAAGAAAGAAAAATTTAGTACATGCCTTGTACATAAACCAACCTTTATTACTCCTAAAATAATATGATGTCAATCTATTTTTTCCCCAAACTGCCACATTAAGGAGTGTACTGTAAKTTTTTTTTCCCTAATGCCAAGTGGTTCCTTTTTCCAGTATTACTGGAAAAGGGAAGAGGGGAAAGAATATTCCTTTCAGCCCTGAGCAGCCACAGGTGCAGTCAAAGGGTGGGCATGTGCCTTGAGATTCTAAGTGTAGTATTCTGACTTTTGCCCAAATTTATGTTGTGGTAAGTCAATTTTTGGTTCTTGATGGAGGGGACACTCTCTCCCCATACTGGTAGGGCCAGAACTGGTTCTTTCTTGTGCCAGCTGTGTCATGGCAGAAGCATTTGAAACAATTAGCAGGATSTAAATGTAACAAAGGGAAAAGTGGCACAGGAAAGCCCAAAATTCATTGGAACCTCAGTGTTTCCACCTCAGTCATGGAATATCACACATGAAATAATGGATGAAGTCATTCTGGTGAGCAGATGCTCTTTCCCAACCAGCTTTTCCTGCAGAGTTGGACTTCCCTCTCCACACACCCAGACACACCAGCTCAGTCAGATACAGTCTGACTCCTTGCTTTGTTTTGGGTTCCATCTGGAGAAAAATGATTTATTGCAYGGCAGTTGTTTGGGTTTGGGTTGTTTAGCCCTGCAGAGCTTTAGAATTGTCTTCTCCGTAGGCAGCGGGGGAAATGTTGGAGAAATGTTGTCATTGGAAGGATGCTCAGGCCCAGGAGGAGGCTSCACGGGCTGGAGCCGTGTTTTGTTAGTGACATATTGGAGCAGAARGGAAGTGGGAATGGCTGCCCTCAGAATGTTGCATGACAAATATCCAGGCATTATCCAGGGAGCTGTACCCTGCCCGTGCTGGGGCTCACGGCAAAGCCGCCACTTTTAACAACTTGACATTTCACTCAGTCTGCTTCTTTTTAGCAAATTTATTGTCGGGCGTGGGGGAGAAGAACAAAGGAAACACCAGGAATTGCCAGAGGGCTCCGTGATATGCTTTTATAATAAAACAGTTCCTTTCTTTCTGACATGGTTTCTGCATCATCCCAGAGCCCTGTGCAGAGCAGATGTCCCCCTAAGTGACACCCACTCCCCACAGGTGCCTCTGGCTGTGGCCTCCGGCTCCAGCCTGGGGTCCTGTCTGTAAAAAGAAATGCCAGAAAGTGATACTCATGGATTTTGCATGAAAAGCCCCAAATATGGTAAAGCAGACGGACTGGATAAGTGAATTTCAGTAGGCAAGACTGACCACCCACCTTGAATTGCTTTCAACTCCTACCCAGCCAGCTGTGCAAAAGTCAMTCCTTACAATTACCTTCTCCCAGCAGTTTACCTGAATCATTGAGACTTTTATGCAAGGTAAATTTATATATATATATATATGTAATGTAATAATCTCTTTTGACTCTCAGAGCGATAAGAAAAATGTAAATTTTAATAAAATTTAGAAGGTTAAAAAAAACCAAAACAATCCAAACCTCAAATTATTGAAACCTGCCCTGCCTCCTTGAGGATTTTTAAAAGGGAGCCAAAGTTAACAAAATTTTAGAAATATATATGTCCAGCTGGGAAACATTTTAAAGTGAACTAAATAAAACCWTTTGTTTACTTAGAGAGAACAGTAATCAAGACCTGGATTTTACTAGACCTCATCATGTATACTAGTCATGTTAATGTGAGGTAGAGGGATTAAAAGCATAAAAAATTTAATTATTTCTGGACTTTTTTTAAAATTTTTGGCTTAGGTGTCTATAATAGTAGCCATATTTCTTTAATGCCTTAGACCAGCTCCTTGGCAGTATTCCTACTTTTTCCTGAAGAGAAAAGACCAGCTCCTGCCTGGAGCACTGCAGCACTTTGGCCGTGGTTAGGTGGGATAATGATACTACAAGATGGCACAAGTTAGAGGAATTGCATATTCCAAAGGCTGACACTTGGAATTTTGGTTCACCGGGAAATATCTGTATTTCAAAAGATTTTGTTTATTTTTTAAAAAAATTAAACGAAAAGAACAATATACATTAAAAAAAAGACAAAAAAAAACCCATCAATTTTCTTCTGGGAACCAAAACAGTGCAAAATATATTATCAAATTGATTTATTTCTGTAAAATTGAATGGTTTTGTTTCATTTTGAATGTACTATCTTAAGGGGAAAGAAGACCCTACTTAATAGAAAGCTTTTGATTTTTTTTTTTTGTACTGGGCACAGCTTTTCAAATCCCTTTTTTATTTCCTCACCATGCTTTTAAAACTGAATATATTCAATGAAACTGACACATTCCTGTGGAATTGGTTGAGGTTTTGGATTTTTTTTTTTCTTGCTGTAAGAATTTCAGCAAGCCATGGTCATAAAGCTGCTCCAATCCATGCAGACTGTGGATCAGGTTCCTGGCAGAGCAGAGGTTCAGGGGAGTCAGGGCATGACATAAAGGTGGTTTAGGTCTTTCCTCATTCTAGGGCCTCTCCCAAGCCCAGGTTTGAGGCTTCACTGKTTTTTCAGAGGGTTTGAACCATCTCCACTCTCTCCTGCTTTGAGGACTYCTTGTTGTTTTCCAGGTGGAGCAGAGTGTGGATTTTATCTGTCCATAGGCTCTCTCTGGTAGGAAACCTTTGTGATCCCACCATGAGCATCCCAAAAATGGGCAGGGGTTTTGAAACAGCTCACTAAAGCCACTTACAGCTATACATGTGTTTTATCAAAATCTTCATAGAACCATTGTGGCTATGAATTCTTGATGCTGAATATTAAGGATTTTCCATTAGTGTCACATCATGCAATGAAGTACCTTCAAAACAGAGTCCAAAATGGTTTTAGACTTCTAACTAAAATCTCATTTTTTGTTTCCTATTTAGCTGTATTCTTGTCAAAATATAGGGCCTGATTTAAAGTCCACAGAACATTTTATGTAGGTCTCATGGCTTTTTCAGACCTCTAGTCCTTCTACAAAAGACTGAACTTTACTACTGCTCACAAAAAACTGAGCAGTGGCTCTGAAGAAATAAGTTCACAAATTGCAGAAGTGTGAAATTCCATTATCTGCAGGACRCCAGATTAGATGTTAAGAGCCCCATTTTGAAAGGAGCTTCACAAAACCATAAGTCTTCTGAATGAAATATTTTGTGTTTCGAAAGTTTGGGAAACTTCATAATATGTTTTCTATTTAATTYCCCATTAATTCTTCTTCAGATGCTTATCTGATGGATTTTGAGAGAGAAAATGCTTTTTTACTGCCTGGCCCCTCAAAGATGGTCTTGCAAAAGCTCTTTGCAGAATATTAAAAGTCTTCTCAAGAAAAGAAATATTGCTGCACATTACACTTTTTTGGATGTGTGCAGGCATTATCTGGTGCAGCACTAACAGGGAGGCAACTTTTCTGTGTGATCCACTGAAAAACTGGCCTGGGTTTGGAACCAGCCATGATGGGTTGGAAGGGTTGTAAGGAGAATTAATGACTCCTTGGTCCGTGGCTCTGTGGTTATGTGCAGTAGCAGGCTAAAATCACCCTGTAGCCAGAGGGATTTCCATTTCTTACACATAGGAGCTGTTACTGAGATGGATGCCTGCTCCTTGCAGGTCATTTAGAGCATCTAGATGTATTAAATGGATTAAGAAACACTCCAGGCTGGATACACCTATCCTTTCCATCTCCATTCCAGTGCATACCTCATCACTTCCCTCCAAGAGAGGCTTTGCTGATAAATCCCTCCCAGGACTTGTTTGGGTTGGCACTCTGAGCTGACAACCCTTGGCTTTTTCTCCTTTTTAGCTACTTATTTTCACTTTCCTTCACTTGGAGCCAGAATAACAAAGCACCTCTTTGAAAAAGGGCTCCTTTTGGCTTGTTTTCCATGAGCTATTGATAAGCATATTAAAGTCCTGGTTTTGTCTCTTTTTTAGTARTCTTTGGTCTGTGTGTGTTTACCTGCAGCAGGAATGGGTGTGAAATAAACAGGAGTCTGCCCTCAGGGCCTAACAAACCAGTTCAACAGATAAATATTTCTTCTATTTTAATATTTCTTTTATATTAATATTTTATGGTAGGTTTTCATCCCASTGTTTTATACCCAGTTGACAAGGATGTATAAACCACATCGTTATGTAGATTATTTGCCATCTCAGGAGTTATAGAGCATTTTTCATTGCTCTTTAGCCTGAGCAACCTGAATCCTAACACTGAGTAATCAAACCTGTAGGAAGGAAAAGAATTTCTAATTAWAAACAAACAATAAAATAATGAWTCAATTACATTCTTTACTATCCCCTGAAAATTTCATTATTTTTTCTTTGGAAAAAACAAAATTTAAAAAAAAMCCTCCAAAGATACTTGTTATTTAATGAAAGAGCATCCTGAAAGTTTATTATCAGAATATCATACCTTTTGCTAAGRTTCTTTTATGTGGAYTGTTCTGGCATGTGAGATCTTGAAAAAGCTAACAAAGTAAAAGCAGGGTCTGATAGAGATCTCTGCATGTGTAAGAATTTGTATTTGTCTTCTAGGTGAATTTGGAACAGATGCTGTTCACTAAATTTATTGCCTGTCTCTTATACACATCTAGATGTGTATAAGAGAATTTGTATTTGTCTTCTAGGTGAATTTGGAACAGATGCTGTTCACTAAATTTATTGCCTACCATAAGTGACTTAGTGTGAGCTACTAATTTGAGGGACTCCCAGGTGTGCACTGCTGCAAAAATTCTGCACTGTTGGTCAGAACTTGTTAGTCAGAACTCCTACAAATTACAGCCCGTCCAGGCTTTATAATTTATTTATTTTTTTAAATGTACAATTTCTCTGCAAAGCTGCACGCTTTGTTTCACTSTCTTAATTGCTGTGTGTGTGAAATCATAATTAATCTTTATGGCATGCCAGGTTGTTTATGCACATCCCTCCTTCAGCTGTTCACCACAGCACAAGGCATCTTTCCTGGCCATTCRAATTTCTGTGTGTGGGTGCAGTTATTTTATAGTGAAACTACCAAAAATCAGAGGCTCTCAGAGCTCCCCATCAGCTCTGCCTTGCCATTCCTCTCTCACTGACTGAATTCCCATGGGTTTTTGCATGCACAGGTTTGAAAGGAAGGTGTGAAATTCTGTCTGAATTGAAAACTTCTGCTTTTATGAAGACATGGTTTCTCCGTGTGTCCAGGGTGGCCTTTTGCTGAAATTTATGGATTCTGAAAGGGTTGTTATTAGACATGCTGCTCAAAGTCATGCTGCCAGTCTTGGAGAGATCACCAAATTCCTGCTTTTCACAAAATTTGAAAGGGAGATCTGGTAGAGCTCAAGTAAATGGCCGCRGAAAATTTATTCTTCTGTGGCATTGGGCAGCCTTTTGTCAATATTTCTAATTTACTGGAAAAAAGCATTCATTCTTTGCTAGCATTGCATAAAATAACTCCCAACAAGCACATGTGAGGGAGAGAGAGGAAATCTCAGTTCTGTAGCCATCTAATAGAGCTGTCATAGGACATGGTAAACACCAGGCTTCTCTGAGCAATGTACAACAGCCAAGCAGGCACAAGGTTAAAAACAATCTTTTTTTTGGTTGCACTGGGAGCCCTGAGCTTAGTGATGTACAGACTTGACACTGTAGTTGAAATAAACAATGCTGAAGGTGATTTATTCTCTGTATTCTTCAGCTGGAGCTTTAGCAAAGCTGAGATCCAGTAATACTTCATGAGTTTAGCTGTAAACACAGCGTGAGGTATTAGAACATTAATTCTCAATGGAGTTGCAGTGACCTTTTCAAAACCAAATTGATGTCAATTTGCACACACAAGCCAGCCCAGGCCAGAGAATCACAAACCCTTCCTAGTGCTCTGTGTCAGTTTAATTTGATTGAATACATTCTTTTCCAGAATGATCACCTGATGACTCTGTCCTCTGAGGACTCAGTAGTCACAGAGGTTAAATGATCTTCATAGGTAGGGGAATTACTCCAAATTGATGAAGTGCTTTACCTCAAGTTCTCATTGTTTTATGACTTGTAAATGGTTTTAGTGAGGGAGATTTGATTTAAGAGCTGAGCTGTGTCACGTACTGCAGATATTTTTTTCAGGGAGCAGTGGTTGCTGACAGTGCTCTCAAGCAGGAGTCGTATCAATTGTTTCAGATCCTCTCCTGGCAGATGTGGGCAAAGCTCCATTGGCCATTCCAGCTTCTACCAGCAAGAAAGTAATCCCCTCTGGCCAAAATGGTTATAAACATAGATCCAGAAGAAAGAAACACTCATGGAATAGGATTTCAGCGCAAGGTTTACAATTTCAAGTCAGTTGGCCAAGCTTGAAATATGGGGCCTTGTTTCTGAGTCTGTTGTGTCCTTCTTTTTAATTTATTTATTTATTTTTTAAATTTCATTTTAATTAGAAGAGCTTCCATTGTCTGGAACAGAAGGTTTGAAGCAATGTTTGTGCTGAAAGGGCAAGTTTAAAAAGTGTCTATGGAATTTGGGATCATAAATCTTAGAGGAATTCATGAGGCTTTCTGCAGCTAAAATCTTGCCTTCTTAAATCTTCTTTTTTCCTCTTTATCTGCCTGGCTGCCTAGAAAAAAAACYGTGAGAGGTTTGCAACCTGTAGGAGTATGTAAATAATTCAAAGTTAGTTGTAAACAGAAGAAAATTACTGGACTTCAGTCATGTTACCCTCTGTGTGGGAGTTGACCTTTGAATCTCTGATATTTTTTCTTATTTGCTGCATAATGCTTTAAAATTCCAAGTAACAGCAACTATGTAAAAAATAAGACTTTATTCACTGTCCTAGGGTCCAAGTCTAGTGAAGAGTGATTGATGTAGATGTGATGGGTTCCTAGTAATTTGGATTATTCTGTACTAAAGGGAAAAGGGAGATGCAGAGGGAGTTTTTTTGTGTCTTATTTTATTTTAGGCTTTGCCTTGCATAGCTTTGCCTAGGTTCAGTTATTGGTAGAGGTYGGTTAGTGTCTAAATCCCTGGAAGCAGTTGCAGCAGGTTGGTCTGAAAAGTGTTTTTTATCTTGTCCATTCCTCGTATTTGCTGAAAATGTAGGAGCAGGTAACTCAGGCATGGGTTTGGGACCAAGGGCACGTGGCAATCAACAGCACTGAGTAACCAATGTGTTCAATATGCAGACAGGCTCCAACTAGAAAGTCACACCCCATGGCAGAGTTTAACTTTGTGTAACAGGAGAACACACTGAATTTACAACAAATTGTTGAATTTCAGAGTTTTTTTTTGGTTTTGGGTTTTTTTTTTTTCTTCTCAATGGATTTGCTTGTACTTCGTGTGCCTGCTGTTACTTAGGGATTATGAAAAACTCTCTTTTTCTTGCAGATCACCCGGTGAACGAATTTTTGGATCTGTTCAATCGCCACATGCTTCCTCATGCAATAGACGAAACCCACATTGATGCAGAGTCAGCTCAGACTGAACCCTGTACTTCAGACTCTGTGCAGGAGTCCTCTGAATATTTAATACTGGATCCTTTCTTTCCAAACTATGCAGAGTTTGAAGAAGACGAAGACTGTGAAAATACTACTGATGTTACAACCCCTCCAGCTTTGCAGTTCATCAATGGGAAGCAGCAAGTCACCAGTGCACCCAAGAGCACAAAAGCTGAGGAAGCCAGGAGCGACCAAATCGAAAGCGTTGCACATTCCAAAAATGTAACCTTTTCCCAAATCAAYGAGACAAACACATTCATCATTAATGAATCCGAAGCTTCTGGTACTATGCAACCAAGCAAAGCTGGAGAAGTAATGGGGGCGTTTGAGGTCACGCAACCACCCTCAGGGGCTGCAATGTTAGAGCCTGTCTACAGCGGGGAGTCTGAAGTTGTGACAACAGATAAATCAGTAGCCACCACTTCTTCACACGAGCAATCTCTGCAAAACAGCGGAGAGACCATGACCTGGCAGGGAACTGAGGAGAGCTCCACTAAAGATAGCAAAAACCTGCTTTTGGTTCCTAGTGAATTCTCTGGAGATGGCTCCACTGAATCTGATCTGTCCGCTTCGCTCTTAGAAGTTGTGACAGGGTCAAGAAAGGAAGATGATGAAAAAAGTTCTGGTATAACGTCTTCTCCTGATGCATTTACTGTGGAGAGTTCAGCTGTAACTGCTTCTCTGGAGGCAGTTTTTATTCCTTCTACGGTAGACAGCAKTGTAACTGACCTTAGTTCAGAAAAGGCAACCCCTGCTCCAGGASACCATTATAAAACAACTCTTAAACTTAATGCAAATTCCCCTGGTGAAAACATTCTGGAAACAAGTCATACAGCAAAGCCTGAGATGAGTGCTGCTTCTTTTATGGTGCTGGAAGGCTCTGGAGATGTGAAAGATAGCTTCACTGTAACTTCAGCCGTGACAGAGGAGGAAATAGCAGTAACAGAAACACTTCCAATGCAAGACACTTCTTTGGGCTCCGGCACAGCACTGCAGACAGAATTTTCTGTWACTGATTCAGGAATCACCTCTGCTTTGCCCAGAGCTATAAGTACTCCTTATCCTGCTTTTGATCAAAGTCCTCAAGTAACTGTTGCCACCAACTCCGCGTCTGAGCTAATTACGGAAAAAGTGTTTGCCAGTTCTCTTGTAACTGAAAAGAGTATTGATGATGGAAAAGAAATGCACACCACTGCTTATGCAGGTCACCAAAATTCAGCTACTGCTGCAGAAGAAAATTTGGATTTGAATGAACTTGGGAGCACTACAAGTGAAGTCAGAACTGTAAGTCAACAGCCACTCAGAAAAACAGTACCAGCTACYATAAGTTCTGAAATCAAAAAGGTCACCACCGTTCCTCTCTTGAGGGAGAAGAAGCTTTTTGTAAGTGAAGGATCAGCAGAAGAGCCTGCAGACATATTTTCAGGGGGTTCCACAAGCAGAGTGGTAAGTATTGGCTCCCCATTTATTGATGCAGGTTCTGGAGACATAGATTTTGTCGTTGAGTCTGCTACTTTGACTTCGGTCCCRTTGAGGACTGTCACTGAAACACAAACAGAAATGTATGGAGGAAAAATTTACAGCACAGATGATGCTTCACCAAAGGATGCAACAACAGAATACGAAAAACATGCAAGAACAGATAAACCTGCAGTAACAGTTTTGAGTACTTGGTCAGAGAGCTTCACAGAGGGCTCTGGAGTAGAAAGTCAGATGTCCCTGGACATGTTTAGTACCAAAAATCCAGGAGAACTAAACATGGAAACAAAACCAACCTACACAGCTCCTTCTGACATAAAATCTGGTTCCATAAAAGAGATAACATCTCACATTGCACCAGGAATTGAAACTGGAGATTCAGAAATGGGTGAGGCCACATCATCTCCAGCATCTGTGGTCAGTAACAACCCTCATGAGGGCTTGGTGACACATGGTACTGGCAGTATAAAAGCAGTAGCTGAATCTACAGAAAGCAAAGATRCAAGAGTTGGTTCTTCAACTGTCTCCTTGGGCAAGATTTTCCTGATTGAGCATGGCTCTGGGGAAGAATTCAAAGATGACAGCAGCACCACAAAACTTATGTCTAATGGACCTACAGAAGAAATACTTGGAGGTCATTTCTCAATTACTGACCAGGGATCTGGAGAACCTGACTCATCCACTGGACCATTTGCAGAAACAGCAGTTGCCCCTACTGGGAGACCAGAAACATGGGAAAAGGATGACAGGCAAGCTGTCAGCACATCACCTCCAGATCTTGCCTTCACTACAGCTCCTGATGAGCAGGTCACAAGTTCTGAACATGAGGTAACCTCCATGGGGACTGCAGGGGATGTGAGAACTGAGGAGAAAACTGTTGATGAGCTGACAGTGAGAACTTTTTCTACAAAGATTCCTTTGATGGAAGAGATACAYTCTGGGGAAGAGACGCCAAGTGAAATTTCACCAAAAGCCACGGAATCTTCTGAGGAAACAACAACAGACCTGTTCTTTAAAAGTACACAGACTAGCCATGAACATCTGGGATTTTTAAATGTTCCAACTCCCAGTCCTTATCTGGAAGAAAAGGAATTAGAAACTGAACCTGTTAAAAAAACACTTTTGCCATTTAAYGATGACAGGGTAACTGAGGCTGTAACAATTGAAAGGAAATACATAAGCTCTCCAGTCACAGTCGTAGAGCAAGAGGAAGAGCTGGTGCAAAACATTTTCCCTACTAAAGATATTCCCAGAACATTCCTGACACCTAAGGAAGAAAAACTGTCAAATAACGAGCTCATTGGTGATCCACTGTTTTCAGGACAGGGGTCAGGAGATGACCTTGCTGTTCTTCCTTCTGTAGTGCCATTTGTTGTCCAAAARACCAAGAGTACCTCAAGCCCTGAAACGTCTCACCCTGCAACTATGGGACCTGGACTTTCCACTGACATGACACAAGACTTTGAACGAGGRAGCACTCCAGAAAATGTTGAAGTTAATGAAGAAGTCACAAGTGCTGTAGCTGAGCTGCTGCCAGAAACTGGAGACCCATTGCCCACCTCCACGTTCCCCAGCTCCTCAGCTTTAGCAGAAGACAGCTCCAAGAGCTTCATCTCTAAAGAGATTGAAGACACCACACAATATTTTGTTGCGAATGAAGAACCACAGGAAAAGGAAAGTGACCATGGGAAAGGAGAAAATGAAACAGATAAGACAACACCCACGTCTAAAGCTATTTCTCAGGAGGAAAATTCGCATTTTCTGATTAAAGGTGGCACAACTCCTGTGTCTGTTATACTGAATGGAACTCCCAGTCCTGAAACAGAGGAATCTTTTGTAACATCAGCAACAAAACCCCTGGGCAGAGTGCTACCTGAGGGCTCTGGGGAAGGATCTGGCTGGGTTGGTGTTTCAGATTCATCTTCCCCTGATCTGTTTTCCCATTTCTCAATACCCACCGTATCCAAAGTGGAACTAAATGTTTCATCTAGTGTTCCTGGACCTGCTTATTCCAAAGTTATGACCACAGAGGCTCCAAGAGATGGATCACAGACTGCAATCATAGGACGAGTCTCCCTTTTTACAGAAGAAACAGAGGTCTTGGTAAATCCATCTGCTGCTCATCCGAAGACAGCTTCATCAGAGGAGCTAACAAGTGACACTGGGTTATATGAAAAAATTATTCCTATGATTGATGACAAAAGGAGTGTAATATTGAACGTTTCTGTTTATGGTGATATCACCCTGATTGAAGAACGACTGCAAACCCCACCAGAAGAAACAACTATTATAGACATGGACCACTCTAAATCAATGCCTGAGGATATAATAAGTGTGCACACAATGCCAAATCCTGTCACACAGTCAACATATGCCTATGATGATAGCACGACAGCTGAAGGGGAAAAATATTATTCCACTCCCAGGTTTTCCATAGCCAAAGAAAAGACACTTGGATCTGGTGATAATCTTCCTCTGACCACTTCCAGTCCACCAAGTAGAGAGCTGGTGACTTCTGGGCACAGACCAACCTCAGGCGACGTGGATTTGGGTTCAGGGAATGACAGGAGTTTTGCAGCAGAAACTCTCACCACCACAGAACTCTCTGAGCTGGGCGCTTTCCTTCCTACAGTGCCATCTCTGGCAAGCCCTCAGGTGCCTCATGAGTCCAAACCTGTTGTSACCAGCCCCACAGAAGACACCTATGAGCCGAGTACTTCAGCCAACAGCCAAGTAACAGCAGATCAAAGTGAAACAATCTCTGGCTTTTCTGGSATGGGCCAAGAAGAGCTGGCTGACAATCAGCCTGTGGCTCCCTCTCTTACACCAGTTGTGACTGGTGAGCCAGAAAAGGCTTTGACAACTGGAGAGCTTGAGTTAAGTGTTGTCACCACCCGGCCAACATCCCAGCTGACAACTGTGTCACCCACCAAGGGTGCAGGGAATCGTCCCACAGTGTACACAAACACAAAATCAGCATCAGCAGAGTATGAGGAGACAGATCCAGTGACTTTTTATTCTGTTCCTCAAACTCCTCAATCCTCAGTAACTGTTCATTTAGTAAACAGAGTATCTGAGTACCCTGAGGTAATCATTACAAGCACATTATCATCATCATCATCAAGGGATTCACATCAGTCCAATCACTCATCAGGAGGAATCTTCAAAGAGGTTAGTTCTGATATTACAGCAACATATAAACCACCCACTAGTGACCTTCTTGACACAACAGAGTCCTCTCTGCTGGAGCTTTCTCCCGAGCCTGTTTCAGACAGCACAAGCACAGACAGCACTCCTCAGTTTGGCAGGCTTCTAACAGGTGGGACAGAGGAGACAGAAACCCCTGCAACTGATTTAGCTGGTGAGGAAGAAGCTGCTGTTTCTGGAGATTCTCCATCAATACRTGTCTTGCCTACTGCTTTTCTGAGTTTTGGAGAAAGAGCGAGCACAGATATCCCAAAAGTCAGCACAACAAAAGTGGAAGCTTCCTCAGGGAGAGTCAATAATCCCCACCMAGAGGAAGACAGGACTGCTGAGAGGCAGAACCCTTGGCTCGTGCCCACAACTGTTTCAGACTCACCCAACAGCATCGAAAGTGAAGGATTTAAACCTGGCCAGGAGGCAGTTACAATGCTAACCTCGCCCTCCCAGCTTTTGGATGGAGGCACAGAAACACAGGCGGCTTTGTTTGGCCAGGGGGAGATCACAACCACCTCTTCTAACATTGCAACCAACAGCATTGCCCCTGGGAACAGCCCCCACCAAAAGGAGCCATCAACACTGGGCTCTGAGGAGCCAAACACTGTGGAAACTGTGACTTCATCATTTTCCCTCCCCGAAGTCACGAACGGATCAGATTTCGTGATTGGCACCAGTGTGGGTTCAGTTGAAGGCACAGCAGTGCAAATTCCAGGTAACTTCCCCAAAATGTGATCCCTTGTGGTGTTATGTGTGTTGTGGTACTTGTGAAGGTGTTGCCTGGGCTCTGGTGAGGGGTGTGACAGTCAGAGCTCCGCGTGAAATGACAACGGACCTCGTCACTCTCCATCTGAGAAATCAGCCTGGTTGTGGCCCCCACAAAGTGGAAAAGGATGAGGGAGTGCCAAAAAAAAACCCCAAGCCCAGTGACTTTCCATCATGGAGCTCTGGATCAGACTGGAGGTAACCAGCCAGTTCAAAAAGGCAGGAAGGTAAYGCTGGTTGTGGTAGGGAAATCAGCTGGAGTGATTTCCTTTGCCAGTTTACAACAGATGATTTTATCTGGTGGCTTTTCTTGTGGTRGTTCTTACACAATTGGTTTCTATGAAGGGTTGTTTTTAACATCTTGCAGTTGACCTAGAAAGGAACAGTGCACGTTTTAGGATCAGAATTTTCTATAAAATTGAACTTCTCTTGACCTACAAGATAGCTTTCCACATGAGAGAAAACCAAGACCTTCTTTTCAGCCTGTCTATACCTTTAAGTTGTTGATGCAGTGTCAGTCTCTTAAAAATTACAGAACTTTTTCTTGGACATAATTTGCCACAGTATTTTGTTTTCCATGATGGTATTGGGAGCTATTTCATCAAATACATGGGTGATGCCAGTAGTATCACTTCAATTCATATTTTCTCTAGATACGTCTGAGGAAAGAACTGGACTGGGCTGATTTTATAGGTTTACTATTATTTTTTCCTCAAATAATCCAGGTAGCTGGCAATTTGAAAATGTTTACTGTGGAAATATCCAGTCTGTAGAAGGATAAACAGACAGCAAACACGCAAAAAATGCCATTAAGGTTCTTAACAGAGCCCTACACTTGTGACTTTCAGTGAAGCAGTCCTAAAACAAACACCCTATTGARTGGATGGGATCAGAACCTTTCCAAAACCTCCAAGGTGAAAACCTTACTTATTTAATTACAACCCTAAACTTTTGCACATAGGGTTTWCTTCTGGAGGCTTGCAGCTGGACCTTCTGCATTCCCATGCCTAGACAGGGAGCTTGGTACTGTAAGAAGAATTTGCATCTCTAATTTGCAAGAAAAAGATAGATATTACTACTTTTTTTTTTTTTTTTTTTGGTCATAAATCCTAGTCAGATTTTGGGAAAACATGACCAAAAAAATCTTAATTTTTCTCATGCCTCTGATTTACAGAACTCTCTTATGTGTTATGTAAGTTGTCAAATCCAGGGCTTTATTTTTGCGTATCAGAAAGGCTGTCTTCAGGATTTCCCTCTCACTGTGAGAAACTAACTCTCAGAAATGGTTTGGTGTGGACTTGTCTGTGTGAGTGAGTGCTCCTAGGCATGAAATCAAATGCAAATACCCAGGTATCTAAGCTCAGTGGAAATAAACATCACTGGAAGGCATAAAGCTCTTCAAGGAAATGGTATTTAAACGCTAACTCCYGTAACAACTGAGGATTTCACAGCAGGTAAGTTTTTATCTTAATGTTCAGTCCAGAGTCAAATGCATTCAGAGCCTTTGATTGTATTCTTTAAGTGTATTTTTAAGAAAGGCAGGTGGGAAGCACATATGTGAGAAAAGAAATAAGACCTGGTGGGGGTTGATTGATTGAATATAAGCAGCCAGTCAGTATGTTCTGTGTACCCTGTCATTCTGCATAAACTAACCCTGTTCAAGAAAAAAGCATTTTCCATTCATTTTGCATATGTTTAACTGTTTTCAGCTATAATTAATTGTCATGTCATGCAAACTAAATCCTCAGCAGAGTATCATGACTGCCAAATACAGTACAAATTGCTGTGAAAAAAAAAAAAAGTAATTCCAAGAGTAATTTACATTGTKAATAGTAAATGCCATATTGTTGTTTAAGTTGAAAGTAGTGATGCCTGAAGACCAGCTTTACTGTTTTATAAATCTTACTTTGAGCAGTTGAGTACATTAATAGAGTTTCTGTAACTACAGTAAAGCCTGCACCACCAATGCAGCAATGAAGAMAGATTTATTTTTTCCTCCTGAAAATCAAAAATACACCATTTCCTTGAAACTAGGGAGTCAAATTCCTTTTTCTACTTCTTTAACAGGTCAAGATCCRTGCAAGAGCAACCCCTGCCTCAATGGTGGTACCTGCTACCCTCGTGGTTCCTTCTACATCTGTACCTGTCTGCCAGGTTTCAGTGGGGAGCAGTGTGAATTAGGTAAATTGGTGCCATCTGGCTGCTGATTTACTCAAGTTTAAAGCTCTTGAACATGAAATCTGGTGTACCTTAAAGTTGAAGGCTGCATGGACGTTTGAAAAATTTTACACTGAGGCCTTACTTTGGGACAATTAAATGGAGAGATCCCCATTGTCTCTCCCTTTTTCCCTCTCTCCATAGATTTGTGCACACACACAGGGGTTAAGGGAACTGTAAATGAACTGCAGGAGCTGGAATTCACAGCATTGGATTCAAAAACACACCAAATAAAAAAAAAATAGATATTAATATTTGGAATAGTTCCCTAAGAACTTCCCGTACTTATTTGAAAGGCTGGTAAGATAAAATATTCCCAAATGTGAATGGGAAGCTGAGAACTGAACACAAACTTGAAAATTTTTGCAGGAAATTTTAGATATTATCATAATCATATGCATCTTTTGTACAAATTAGTATTTTGGTAACAATTTYAGCTGAGGAACCTCTTCCAGTTGCCTGTGACATCTTTGCACCTCCTGTGACTGTAGATTTCAAGAGACTCACCTATGTGGTTCAGAATAACCAATTTTCCTTCCAGAAARCCAGCCAAAGCATGATAAGATGACTGGAACAAGTAAGACCTAGCATAAAATTTGACCAGAGCATATTTTAAAATAGAAATATATATTTTTTAAGCCTTCTACATGATGCAACAATTATTCCTAGTTGCTTGTTTGTAGATATGTCTAGCTTCTCTCTTATATTTYAATGAGTGAACCACAACCAGCAGTCCATTTTTGGATGGAGAAGTTTGCAAAATCTGTGTGGGAGTCTACACTGTGATTGTTTCAGAGGAACAGCACTCATTAGGAAACTTCATATGATCTTCATGATGAGACACACTAGCTTACAACCTGTGCAAAAGCAACCCATGCTGAAAATAATTGTATAAAATGAACTTGTGCTCCAATTTAAAAGGTGAAGACAAGGTATTTTAGCAGCTAGAGGAGGCAGGGACAGACATGTTATTTGTTTACTGTGCAAGGCCATGAGTGCTATGATGTTTTGTCCTTATCTCGATAASATTAGACAAGGAAGAAATGAGAAATGCAAACCAGTGAGATTCCAGAGCCTGCTGCTCTGCAGACTCAAATTAGCAGTCTGTTTAATGCTGCAYGATAAGGTTTCCAATATTTGAGTTTCGTGAAGATATTTGAGGCCCCTGGTGGTCAATGGGAATTTCTGTTGTGCCAGGGTCACCCGCACAAATCAGATTTTCCACCAGGAGAAGGCTGCGTGGCATTCCTCCCTCTCATCCACACAGCCACCACTGGGATGTTTTGCAATGCTTCATTCCTCTGCTCTGAACTGGTCCCAGCCACCAGCCTGACTGAGGCTGCAGAGCATTTCCCTGCTAGGGGCTGGGTGGGTGATAAACCAGTTTTGTTTTGTGCTGCAGATATCGACGAGTGCCAGTCCAACCCGTGCCGGAACGGAGCCACGTGCATCGACAGCCTCAACACCTTCACCTGCCTCTGCCTGCCCAGCTACGTTGGGGCTCTCTGTGAGCAAGGTAAGGGCTGTTCCCTCACCTGTGCTGCTGCACACTCATTTCCAGCCCAAAATCCTTCTGGAGTAACAGGGCAAAGCCTCCTAAGGATGAGAAGGGGGAAGAATCCGACAAAAATCTCCTCACCAGTGGTGAGGAGAGCTCCTGATTTTTGTTAGACTTCCCTGACTTGTGGTTCAGGGTGTTTCCCCATCTCTCACTTTGCACAAGCCCTATCCACATGCTAATGTGAGTGGAAGCCATGCACAAAATATAAACTGATATGTGGGGCAATTTCTGTGTCAAAACAACAGCTCTCAGGTGTTGCTTTTCAGCAACAGTTTTCAGGTGGCTGCAAGCCTGCTTGCTGATGCTGCCTTGCAAACTGCTGGGAAGACACATAATGAGGCTCTCTCATTACTGTAGTGATGCTTAATGAGTGACAGCACAGTTACTTTGTGGCTGAGTTTATCTCTTAAAAAATTACATGTGGTGTGAAAGACATATCAGAACCCATCACCTCCAAAAAGCATCAGTGAGATGTAGGAATAGTTTAGTSAATAAGACAGATTATATATTCCTCCACTGGGGACCACAGCTTTGAGAACTTCATCCTACAATTTTCAAAATTATTTGTTCTGGGATTCTTTTAGGAAAAGTAGGTGCAGGATTATCATTACAAGGAGATTGTAAAAGGCTTCCTAAGCTGGACAACTGAAATAAGATTGAATATCCAAGTGCCTGTAGTTGTTAGAAAATTGCCTGCAAGAAACCTCACAGAATTTACAGGAAACATTTGCAGTGCAAGATGCTTACTCAATATGTGGGAGGAGGAATAGGGTAGCAACATTTGTTCTGTCAATAAAATTAATGAAGGCATTTCCGTGGGAAAAAGAAATAGTGCTTGCTAAACTTATGAAAATATGTTTTTCTWTTTCCTTCAGCTGAATGATTTTGGCCACAGGTGAATGAACTAAACCTTTGGATTTGTTTAATTATTATTGAGTATTTTCATGTTTGTTTCTCAGCTTCAGTGAAGAGTGGTTTGCAAACTCTTCCAGCTCAACCTGTAGCRATCTTTGTTAAAGATGAAAAATCTCAGAGCTGATCAGCTTCAGCATTTTTACTGTTTAACCTTTTCATCAGTCTGGCTAACCTTGTAACTTGAGAAGGCTTTCTGAATCTTGCCTCCCAAATTAAAAATTGACAGTGTTTTCACACCAAAAGAAATAAATGTTCTCACTCCCTTCCTCCTCCCCTTCATTCCAGCAAATCTGAGTGCCATGGTAGCTTTAAGCTGCTTTTTATGACCAACCTGAGAGTGCATTTTAGGTGGTTAATGGGAACATTTCCTAGTTTGTCAATCAGAACCAGAGCTGTGCTCTCTCAGCTTTGGAATTTAAATTTCCTCCACTTAAAGTCCTGCAGTGGTTTGGGACTTGGGAAAAGGTTTTAGTGCCAAATTTCCACTCCACCAGACAAAATAAAACTGTGTTGGCGATTCAGACATGGYTGTCTGGCAAGCAGGCTTTATTTCAAGGCATCAGTCCTGACCTCACTAGATTTAAAGACCAGCCAGGACGACAGAATGTGCACCTTGGTGCCACAGGAAAGGTGGAGCTCAGCACACCGAGATTATATTTCATTACTACTTCTTTTTTTTTTTTAAATTTCAAATATACTATTCATTTTAGAAAGCTTCAAAAAAAAAAAAAAATCAGGCTGAAGGGATTTCTTAGGCACAGTGCTGAGGAGGGAGGGAATGGGAGCAGGGAGCATGCACTGCCCTTGGAAATGAAGCTCAGAGTAGGAGGTCACCACATCTGCACCCACTGCACTGGTGCAGAAGGAAAAGCAGAGCTCAGAATTTCACCCAAATGCCCCCGTGGGACTGCTCTGGCCTGAGGGATCTTCGACAGGGCTATCATGCTTGTGTCAGCRATTGGAAGGGATGTGACCAGGGGACAGCACAGCTGCACGGCAGGGAGCTCTGGCAGGTGGAGAAGTTAAAGGAACCTTCTGGGTGATCTAATCCAGGCTGAGGCAAATCAGTCCTGAGTCTCAGGGAGCTGGAACTGGCTCCCTGACAGCCCTTCCTCTTGCCAGGTGGAAAGAGTTCAGCAATCCGAGCCCAGGAACATCTTCCTGARGCGAGCTGGATTTGTCAGATGTTAGAAATAGTGCAGCTGAAAGCTCCCTCAAAAGTTTGCCTTTAAACTAGATTGTTAGCTCAGTTAAGCTAACCATCACTTCTGGTGCAGGTGAGATTAAAGGGGACAATATCCTCTTTTGTCCACCACCTGAATCTTTTCAAAGGAAGGATGGATATTCTGCTTGTCACTTGTTGACATTTGAACATAGCCCCTTAAAATTCATAAATATCCCCCAAACRCTTTCCCAAAGAGTGACAGGAGATYACAGTRAATCTTGGTGTGAGTTTTATTCTGGGAGAGCCATCGGTCTTTCCACTGTCATCCCTCTGTGAAAAGCCCCTATGACAACTCTCAGGAAATGGTAGAGACTTGCAACTTGAACCTCAATTTTAAGGGTGAATTCTCTTTATGAGAACTGGACGAACACCTCTGTGGATTTTCCCCTTCCTTCCTTGGCTGGCTAGAGTTTCYTTTTCTTTTTCTCCTTTTTCTGCTGTAGCTGGTGTCTCCCTGCTCTCAAGGAATGCTTTAAGCCTAAGGTTTGGCTKGCTTGCAGCTGGACATTTGTGCAAAAATGGCACATGTGTGTTTGTAACAGAATGCGCCTCCTTGGGATAATTCAACCAGCTGCTCTCTTCCAGGTTCTGAAAACAAAACAACTGTGGCTTTTAACCACCCTATCATGTCTTCTTATAACCCAGGTTCATTGTTTCAATGTCTGTGATTACTCCAGCCTCATTTAATTCACTTTGTTCCCAGGGCTTGCTTGGTTGGGGTTGAAGTAGTTGAGAAGGGCTCAGGGAAAAGGTAATTTCAGAAAACAGATGGTCTCTTACTGATGTCTATCAGCTGACAGGAGATTATTTTGGATATTTACTAGAGAAATGGKTTTCTCCTCGAGATGTGTGGGCTAAGTGGCCTCCAGCATTTCCTCATTAGCTGAAGGCAGAGAGTCRCTGATAAAATTCACAGCTGAGTAAGACTCTCATTATGTTCTGGTACCTGTGTCAGTCTTTATTTCCTTTTAGCTCTTCTGGAATTTCTTTAAAGACAATGSACCTATTGACAGCAGCATTGAAAAAACAGTCCCTATTTATGTATCAAACCCACTGAGAACTCTTTTTTAAGTGCAGTGTTAAGGGATGTGGTTACACATGTTCAATTGCAGTTTCAGAGAACAGAAGCTGTGAGACTAACTCCTTGCACACACCACTGAAAACCCTCATAAATTGTCATAAACCCTGGATGAATTTCAAAACACCACAAATATGGTGAGCAGTGTTTCAGTCCTTCCATCACATGCTGGAGCAAGGTTACACAAGTCTGTGGCTGGGTACACAGTGAATGTGAGGTATTGCATTCAGTAAGTGCTTGCACCTACTCTTCTCACCGTGGTTGGGTCAGAAAATTTACCTGCAATTACTCTCTACTAATTCAGAGACACTAATTCAGTGGTTTATACCCATATGGAACCCTTTCCCCTTTTTGTCACCCTTTCAGCTTTCATCATTAAGGGTTGCACACTGAGGACAATACTCTGCAGAGATGAAATTGTCCTCACAGTTTTACTTGCCTGGTTTGCATTTTTCACCCTCTACCATCTTGAATTTTCCTTTCCCTATATGTTTCTTCCCTCTTCTTGTCAACCTCTCCTCTGAAAAATACCCAAACCAACCCCCAAAAACACCACCAACAACAAACACCAAAAGCAAAATCCATTGAAAAACCCCAGAATCCCCAGCTACTCTCTAACCCCAAACAAAAAAATCCTCTTTTCCAGCATCTAAAAACATCATGTATTTTATAGCCATMAGTTCTGGTTTGKTTTGGGATTTTTTTWAAGAWTTGGGATATASACAGGTGCACAAAATTACTTAATATTTGCCAGTGTTTTGCACCTTTCGTCTTAAGAGAAATTGTGTGATTATTTGTAAGAAAATAAATTGTGTTATAATTCATGCTCAGGCCATTCTATCTAACTTYRTAAACACAGTCCTCTCAGTTTTGTRTGTYCAAGCCCCTTAGCCTCCYCAGWGTGCCTTTCAGGAGATCTTCTCTCAATCCTTCACTTTTCCTTAGCMGAGGCCAGGGAAGGTTTGATTGGAATAGCCTGGAAATCCTCTCTGGCCACGTTTTTCTCAGCTCCTTGTTATTATCTGACTAGTTTCCTGTGGGACAAAGGAGTCCCTGAACAAGATAAATAATAAAATCTTAAGTGCCTTCACAGAGGACATAGGTCTGTTAGTCAGCTTTGTGTGGTTAAACAAATGTTCTAGAAAGCCCAAGGCAGACTAAACTTTAAAAATTACCTAGATGCCAGAGATTAAAGCTGTGTCTGCAGCCTGCACCTCACACAGAATACAAAGAGGGAAAAGATAAAAAAGCTAWCAATTTGGTTATGTAGATTACATTCCTTTTTTCATAGCTGGGATGACTCAAGGCACAAGCAGTTTTCTACAGTTCAGCTTCCTGGAAATAGAAGGGACATAATCACTGTAAGCTTGAATATGTCTTTGCATTTGGTACATTTATGTCAATACTGATGACTTTTGGGAAATTATTTTGATATCAGACTCCTAAGACAATGACTACATTATTAGCATCACAGAAATTCTGATAAGCCTCTAACATGGCTTTGCCACATTTTGTTTGCATTTTGAAATCCATTTATGTGYATGTAAAATCTAGTTTGTGTCATGAGGGATTTAAACCCTTTTTTTTTTTTTTGAAAAAAAGACAATTTGGTGAGTCAGGATGGAAATGGCCTCTTCCTGCTGTGAATTAAGAACCTGTGCTGGGAAAATCTGCTTTTTAGGTGGTGGTAGCAGCTCAAAGCTAAGTAATGCCTTAGTTAAGGTATTTGCAGCCATCAGCCCTTGGCATGTACTGCAATATTTGGCTGTTTCTGTACTCAGGCAAAAAGAGCCCCTTTGGCCAAAGCATGCTATTGACCACTGACTGCATTGGCTTACTGAGAATGAGAAATCCAGTTTCCAGCCCAGAACACCTCCATAACTCTGCAGAGGCTGGAACACCTCTGGAGAGGCTTCAGACACCGTTTTGCTCAGGGGGCTGATAAAATTTGGTGGGAAGTGGCTGATTCCTGGTGGGTGGGTGGGGTGGGRRAGGCCAGGCCTTGTGTTTCTGTTCCTCAGCATCCTGAGGCTCCTCGGGGTGAGCCATCCCGTGCTGAGATAGCTGTGGCTGAAAYACACTGTAATCTCCTGCTGAAATGTCCTTACTGATGCCATTGCATCTGTCATGGCTCAAAACTCCCTTTCCCCTGTTATTTCTCCCACTCCTCCCTAAAGCTCCTTCTTATCACTGTCAGGTCCTTCCCATCCTCAGGCACAGCTCAGACGTCACACAATCAGACATCACACTTGTTTKGTCCATCTTATTAATGCTGATTTTTTCATGTGATTCATCCCTGTAGAAGCTAACTTGGAACTGAAACTCTTGGGGTTTTTTTTGCCATCTATTCTGTTTGCAGCTGCCTAACCTTGACAGAATAATTAACGTCAAATCCATGTTCCTGTTCYAAGGCTTGTGTTTATTTCTCTTATGCATAGTGGCTGGTGTGAATCCTCTCTGTGATGCAYTCCTATCAGCACCATGCCTCATGCAAGCACAGACAACATGAAATTTCATTACTTTGTATTTCAGCCTTGCAAACCTCCTAACAAACTGATGYCTAAAGTTGACTTCATCAAGGAAGATGGGTTTTGGGGGAGGRTTTGGAGGCATGAGCTCAGAAAGATAATATTGCAGCTTTGCTTCTGCAGACTAAACAATTRCAATAATTTCCCTTCATATAATTTTGAGTTATCAGTTTCTTCCAAACTTAAGTTAGTACAGTGACTTTAAGAAYGATTTGTCCTTGCAAGTAAAAATCCCCATCCCCATGTACAGACTCAGAAAACTGGTGAAATGAAGGTTCACTGCAGTCCAMCATCCAGGGATTTCATCCATCCAGGGTGACAGATATAGATGTCGCCCTGAAATTGCCCAGATTCAGCTTAATTCAATCAGTGGAAACTCACAAAATTTCCAATTGCAATTATATRCCTTAGATAAGTAATAGTCTGCCGTTAGTGCTGGAGGTGGGTAAACAGAACTGCCTGAAAGTGAGCTCTCAAGGATGGGTGTACTGAGACTGGGCAAGCAGAACTACCTGAAAATGAGGTCCAAATGATGAGTGTTTGATTTTGCATGCCTTGACAAAAATGGGTTTTTCTTGAAGCTTTGTCCCACAGAAAATCCATTGGTGTCGACGAGACGCGCCTGGTTTTGATGCACTGACCAAACGTGCCTGGTTTTGGTTGATTGACCAAATGTGCCTCATTTTGGTCCATTGACCGACCAAATGTGCCTGATTTTGTCACATTTGATCCATTGATCAAATGTCTCATTTTGGTCCATTGACCAAACGTGTCTGTTTTTGGTTGATAGATCAAACATGCCTTGTTTTGGTGTATTGGTCAAACATACCTGATTGTGATCCATTGACCAAACATGCCTGGTTTTGATGCACTGACCAAACGTACCTGGTTTTGGTCCATTGACCAAATATGCCTCATTTTGGTCCATTGATCAAACATTCCTGGTTTTGGTGTGTTGACCAAATGTGCCTGGTTTTGGTGCACCAACCAAACGTGCTTGGTTTTGGTGCACTGACTGAATGTTCCTGGTTTTGGTCCATTGACTAAATGTACCTGATTTTGGTCCATTGATCAAACATTCCTGTTTTTGGTGCACTGACCAAATGTTCCTGGTTTTGGTGCACTGACCAAATGTTCCTGGTTTTTGTGCATTGACCAAATGTGCCTGTTTTGGTTGATTGGTCAAATGTGCCTCATTTTGGTGCCTGGTTTTGGTCCATTGATCAAATGTCCCTGGTTTTGGTTGATTGATCAAACATGTCTCATTTTGATCCATTGACCAAATGTGCCTGGTTTTGATGCACTGACCAAATGTTCTTGGTTTTGGTTGATTGATCAAACATGCCTGGTTTTTATGCACTGGCTAAATGTGCCTCATTTTTGTCCATKGATCAAATGTGCCTGGTTTTGGTCCATTGATGAAACGTGTCTGGTTTTGGCGCACTCACCAAACGTGCCTGATTTTGGCTGATTGACCAAATGTGTCTCATTTTGGYGCACTGACCAAATGTACCTGATTTTGGTGCACCAACCCAACGTGCCTGATTTTGGAGCWCTGACAGGAATGTGCTTTTGTCTGCAGACACGGAGACCTGTGACTACGGCTGGCACAAGTTCCAGGGGCAGTGCTACAAGTACTTCGCGCACCGGCGCACGTGGGACACGGCGGAGCGGGAGTGCCGCCTGCAGGGAGCACACCTGGCCAGCATCCTGTCCCACGAGGAGCAGATCTTCGTCAACCGTGCGTACCCACGGGCCTCCTCTGCCTCACACCTCGGGTGCCACCACGCCAGGGACAGCTGGGGGTGTCAGGGAGTGCCCAGAGGAGGGGCGTGGAGATGGGGAAGGGTCTAGACGGGAGCTGAGGTCATTTGGATGGTTTGGATGGAGAAGAGAGACTGAGGTCAGACCTCAGTGTGGTCYCCAACATCCTCTGAGGGGCATCTCTGATCTCTGCTCCCTGTGGCAGGGTCAGAACCTCAGGGAATGGCCTGAAATTGTGTCAGGGCATGTTTAGGTAGGACTTTAGGGAAAGGTTCTTATCCCAGAATCTGCTGGACACTGCCCRGGCTCCCCAGGGAATGGGCATGGCCYTGAGGCTCTAGATTTCTGATTAAAACTAAAGGATTTTCCTTTAATTTTGCCTGWGTGGTGTTGGAAAAATTTCTGATGATTGGTGGATTCGGTTCTGCAAAAGAGCTGTTTAAAAAATTTAAAACATGCAGCTCTTTGTTCAAGTGCATTTGAGGCAAAGCCTTTGCTCCAGGAAGCAAAGACAAAGCCTTTGGCTGCCAGAACTCCAGGAGCATTTAGAAAATTCTCCCAGGGATGCCCAGGGTGGGATTGTTGGGGTGTCTGTGCAGGGACATGGGCAGGACTGGTAATCCCTGTGGGTCCCATCCAGCTCAGGATATTCTGTGTCTCTAAACAAGAGAGATCACTGAGGGCATTGAGATCGTGAGATCTCCTCCTCACCACTCAGCTTTTGCCACTCCAACTTMAAACATACATTAAAATGTTAAATAAAAGGCACATTTTGTGTTATAAATGTTTACTTTTGCAGTTAATGCAAGTTCTCTATCACTRTTAAGTTATAATTTGTTAAATAGAAAATACTTTTTGGGGGGAGGGATGAGAACAAGAACTTTYGTTTTGGCATTGAGACTTTTTGAAACATTTTTTTTCTGGAGACTTWAGGTATTTTGTGCATATGACACATTTTTGTGCATATGGTGACATCAGGCCAGTGCCACCATATTTAGGTATAAAAGAAATAGCTACTGTGTTGTATTGTAAAATTTAGACAACAATGGTCACAGCCTAACCAAAACTTGAAAAATGTGGATTAGAATATGTGATTTTAATTTTTTTTTCTTTTCTTCCAGTCATATGTTCTCAGTTAGGAAATTGATTCTCTTTGCCTTGGTAGACATCACTGGGAGTGAAGAGACAGGGTCCTTCAAAACTGTTAGATGAGAATCTGCATTTTTATACMCATCCCAAATTGAAACGAAAAAGCTGAAAAAGAGCCTCTAAACCAGTCCTTAGCACAAAGAGCAGAACAATCTTAAGAACAGGATGTCTGATTCATTCAGCATAAAATTATTTTCTTTGGTGAAACCTCTTCCATTTATGGGAAAGTTAATGGGATTGCCCTTCTGGTTCCCCAGGTATTGGCCACGACTACCAGTGGATTGGCCTCAACGACAAGATGTTTGAGCGYGACTTCCGCTGGACTGATGGTAGCCCACTGGTAAGATGCCTTTGAGCTGAAATCASTCACTCATTTCTTTTTGTGGTGGCTTATCAAATTCCCACTAGCAATGAAGGAAGCTGCATTAAAAACAAACCCAGCAAAAAAGCCCCAAAAAAGCAGCCAAMCCCCCCCCGTCACTAAATATGGACCCAAGCAAACAGTCAGTTAATTCATTTTGGGATACCTAATATTTTGTGGTTTAGCTCTAAGGTCTTGTTCTCAGTTCCTGTTATTGTATGTGTGGGAGCTCTCTAAGGTTTCACATAGAAATACTCAAAAATCTGAGGCTGTGGTAATTTAAGGGTCTCTGCTGGAGCTGGTTTGTGATCTTGCCTTGCGCAAGGCCGTGTGTGGCAATTCTCCTCACTCACCAGGATGCATTTYTGGGTGATGATCTGGCACTCAACTCTTGCCTTTGCTGGGTCTCTGGGGTGCACAGAGGAGCCTCACAAGTATTTCTGGAGCCTGCTCAGTGGGGCAGCTCTGCAGCAGCCATCCTCAGCTGGTTCAGGGGCCTGTAACCCGTAATTCTGCCATAAAATTTCAAGATGCTGTTGATACCTCCTGACTTAAAACAAAAAGGAAAATCAGCAGAAGGAGAGGGAAAACATCTTCACCCACCATCAACAAACCTAAATCAAAGACGTGATGGGCATAGGAAATGATCAAACTCTTCCCCATTCAAAAGAATCTCTTCTGTAGCAGGAATAGATGATTTATTTGCTGTTGAGCACCCAGTGAAGAATATTACATTAATAAAAAAGCCCAAGCTGGTTATTATTTTCCCTTCCAGTAGTGAACTTTTAAATCAGAGAGCATCTGGACACACCTGTTGTTGCTGCAGACCACGTGGCTGCAGCTGGTGGAGAAAGACACCTGGGGCAAGGCAGGCTTCACTTATTGCCATTTCATGTGAATAACCACAGCCTAAAAGTGCTCTGAAATGGCTTATAAATGAGACATTTCTTGGGGACRTGGCTGTGCGTGGCAGGTGACAGCAAAGAGGGGTGGGAAATGTTGGTGAAGCTTTCTGTTGCCTCACTGGTGGCTCAGGGTGCTACCAAGGCACCCCTTGGTGATTCCAGACACCAGGTGTAAAATAAGATAAATATACATAAGATAATATATAATGTTTATGTATTCCAAAACCAGAGTTGTTGTGCCACTGATTAATCACCCTGTTCTAGTGGAAGKTGTCCCTGCCCATGGKCCCTCTCAATCCAAACCATTCTTGATTCTATAAATTTGAGGAAATAWAAACTAGACTTGAGATCCTATTTTTTAAATTCAGGCTACTGACTGAATAGGCATTATTTTTGTACTGTAATTTTCAATTTYAAGAAATTAAGATATTCTAGGAACAGAGTGGTACCATCTGTCCAACAGATTTCTGCTTTGATTGATCTTTTTTTCCACCTAATTTTTCTTTCATTTTTAACAACTTCCCTCTGTCTCTTCCTTCGGAAACAATTTAGGTGTCTCCTGAAATCATTCATGTTCATTGCTTCAATAGATTTTCCTCATAACTTATTCCATATGGTTYCTGGATCCCATGGTTCTGAGCAGCTGCCTCATTTATTCCTTTTTCTCTGGCTTTTAACTTATTTCTCATACTTTCTAACCACTCTTGTTGTTACAGTGATTTATTACTTCTCTAGTAATTAATAAGAATGCTAACATMATTAAATATATGCATCCAATCTATTTCCCTGATGTTCTCCTAAAATTGCAGTGASTTTAAATACTGTGCAGGTAAAAAATTTGCCTCTTTTATGGGGTGTGCAGGTGAGCAAGATTTATGATGGCTTTAAGTTCATTAGCATAATTTGTGATCATGAAAATCAGCATTATTACACCAACACTCAGGTTCTAAATTGAATTTCTGAGTTTAGAGGTGACTCTTTCCTCTAGCCAAAATTTAAATAGCCTTGACTTGTTTTATGTATCAGGGTGCATGTGTATTCAGCTGTTTCTAAATTTGTTTCCCAGCTCTATGCACTCTCCAAAAAATACTGTCTATTCACAATTCCATTCAAGACTTCTGGCATGTGGGAAAATTTGTCAAGTGTGCTGGGGATCCCCCTGATATCRGTTTTCTTGGAGATACTATCAGAAGAGTGATTGTGCAGCTATAAGTGGTGCACATTCATCTTTATCCTGATACTTCTTTGAATTTTCTCCAACAACAGCTTGGTCCAATCCAAAAAATCATGCTTGCATGACTTTATGAGRTTTTATGGATTAAAAATAAGCCCCTAATAGTTCTGATGCTTCATGCACTTAAAAGAAAAAGCAAATTAACTACAACAACAAGAACAACAACCAGACGTGTTGTGGGTGACAAGTTTCTCTTTCACACAAATTTTCTTTCTGAACCAAAGCAAGCCCCTGGAATTGGGAATTGGGAATGCCTGAAACATAGGCTTCACTACTGGAGACACAGAAAAAGGTTTATATTACTTTGGTACTCATTTCCCACCAACATAAKGAAACCAACAGAAATATGCAGCACACTGACAGCAACTCTTTTGCAAGATATTTTTTTGGCAATTTTGGAAAAGGGATGAAATACCTTTTTTATTTTTTTTTTCTTTGCACCTATAATGTTTTCCAACCAATGGGTTCAATGGAAGGAAATCATTAATTTTTTTGACATTTTCAGCCCCTGATAAGTTGTGTTTTTCCAGATTTTTTTAAACTGAAGCCAAGAGCCAGCCACCRTTAAACATGATATTTGGGCAAAGCATGTAAATGAGAATATAGAATTAAGGTTCTTGCTGGGAAACCTACACTCAAAGTAGCCTTGACAGGTTCTCAGCCCTTCTGAAAAAGACTGTTTAGTTGCCTAATAGTGGACTAAGTACAGTCAGCCACTTTTGATACCTTGGAATTATTCCCCTTTCACTCCTATAGAAAATACTCTCTCTTAACAATTCATCAAAACCAGCAGCACCAGTCAGAAAAAAAMCCCCAAAAAMCAAAAAGCAAACCTCCTGTATTCCAGTGCACATTTTTTGTGCTTCAACTRGAGTTTATGTTGAACTTGGAAAARTAGTGCCAGTAAGCAAGTTTTGGGAAAGATGAAGAGTGATCCTGTAAATTCACGCTCTGGCTCTCAGAGTTCCTGGAGGAAAATGTTGGTGTCTTGAATAATGAAGTGAATACAACCAAATTCAGTGAGAAAGCAAGAAATAGTGTTTAAATCTTCTCAGCCCACSTGACTTTTGTCCATATTTGCATTGAGTCTGCCTGTTTTCCATTAAAAACCCCAACTTTGAGGACAAGAAAAATCATCCTAATAAATAGAAACAGGCCCACTCCTAAATGACAGTATTGGAGGTTCTGGTCCTGAGCAGAGGCCTTGAGGAAGCTTTTTGATCTGCCTCACTGAAATGTCTGATGCATCATTATCTGTGAGATTTCAGAGGGATTTGGCAAGTTTATTTCTTAACTGTAAAGYGGTTTTAATTCAAAACCAGTTGGCAGTTTCCTGCCTTTCAGGCAAAATGGCACAATCTTGTGCAGATGAAGCCTCACCATCTGCTGGTGAAACACACATTTTCAGCTTGTTGTACACACTGCAACCCAAACACAGACTGGGCTTGAGAGAACAAAATTAATTTAATAAAGTGGTTGTGTCTCACCTTTCATGCCCTAAAGTTTAATTGTCAGCTGAGGTGGCACTTTGCACAAAGAAAATGGTTTTCWGGTAACTGGTCTATCATTACAGGATACATTTTTTTGGCCAAATGAATTTGCTTATATTTGTCTTTCTTTTTTWAAAATTTTCTTTAAAAACAAATTGAGATCTTCTTGGCTAAGACCAGAACTTATCTCCAAAGTGCTCCTTGGCTAAGCTTMGGGCACATTGTCCAATGAGCAGAATAAAATAGGCTTTAATTACAGTAAGCTGAGGGATCCAATGGCTGCTCACATGTATCTGCTTTTTTTTTTTTTCTGATTTGCTGTGCTGTATCTGGGTGGCAGGGAGCAACCTTTTCTCACCTACACCATGTCCCTGCCCTCTTTTTTTTATTTTATTCCTCTTATTAATTTATTTTTCTGTTTTTGAAAGAAATAACTTCTCAGTGGTTCTGCTGGTTGGGAGAGGTGGAATTCATGTTGTGGAGCTGATGGGACACACAACAAAACAATTTTTTGGGCAAAACAACGACACCTTTTTTTTGTATGAAGGGGAAGGAGTTGTTGGCAGCTGTGTTAGTGCAGCACAAAAAAATGAGTGTCCTTTGAGGAAACCCAGATCCTCACACGTGGGGCAAATTCAGAGAGCTGGGGCCACTGACACTGGGCTGGGAGCATCACCTGGCGTTGTGTGGACCTGCAGGAAGCTGCAAACTTTGGCAAATCTGCCTGGTCCCTGATTTCAGACAATTTGTCCCAAAAGCGAAGGTGGTGAGAGCAGCCCCTGAGGTGTGTCCAGAGAACTTGCAGCACCCCAGCTCTTTTAGAGCTTTGTTAATCGTGACTTCCCGAAAATCAAGCCAATTTCTGCTCAAGATGTTTCAGGTRTGATTACACTGATGGATTCAAGAGGCAGGGGAGAATAATATAGTGGTTTTTAGAGCATGTTTTGCTGGCTCTGCTTTTCTTCTGTTCAGGGTAGTTATAGAGCTATTTGTTGGCTTTGGTGTGGGAGAACATTATTTTCCCTCTGATATACATCCTACAGTGCAATGAAAATGGCTATATGTAGTCTTCATTTACATTTAGAAAATTACAGAATCTAAATTGTTCTTGCACTTTACTCTAGACTTTTCTCCCAGCATTTCTGCAACACTTTCAAGTCTGTATCAAGGACAATCTTCATCCCACAATTATCTATAAGGGTCTAAGGAGTGAAAACAAACACATTTGGGAAAAAACCACAGTGTTGCAGGAGAAGGAAGCAAACATTCACACAACTGTGTGAGCAGAGGARTTTGCCTACTTGGATCTTTTTATTCTGTAAATGTGATGCAATACAAACTACAGAACAACAGAACTTACATGATCAGCTGGGGCATTTAATGATTGATCAAAGGCAGAGAGGACACAACGGGAAGCTTGAAAATACACCAGAGAAATCGAATTTAAATAATTCACTTAGCTCTGTGAATGGCAACTCTTACAGCTGTAAAGCACACCCATCCAAACAGAAAAAAAAAAAAAAAAGAAAAAAAGAAAAAAAGAAAAAGAGAAAAAAAATCTGGTGTTGCTTTTGGCAGCTCCCCCTTTGTGTTTGCTAAGGACCCTTGTGAGCAGGCAGAGCAGACAAGGAGCCCTTTGGAGCTATTCATGTTATGGATTAAGCACATACAGCTACTTGGGGCTGTGCCCAGGGCCCCCTGCCCCACGAGGGGGGTTTTTCACATCCCCTGGAAAACGCTGCTGATAATTAGTGCTTTGTAGGGCGGTGAGCTCACTGCCATTACATAAGATTAGTGCTGTAATAAGGAGCTGGCCAGCGTCTGTGGCCAGATTGTCTGTCACTGGGAGAATGCTGCCAGGCAGGAAAGGGATGGGGAATATTGCCCCTTTTAGAGCTGCACAGAGACCCTGCCTTGGTTTTTTCCCTCCCCTTCAGCACAGGGGTGTTTATGCTTTGTGTTCTGCAAAGCTGGTTCCTCGGGTTGTCASTGTTAGGTAGGTACATTAAAATAAAAATTAAAAAAAAAAAAATTAAGAAAAAGAAGGAAAACAACCCAGAAACTTAATTCTGGCAAAAAACAAAGCCCTCTCTTTCCCTTCCTTTATTGGTCAGTGAAGGCTTTAACTTGAGCAAATCTGTAACTGCACCCCTCTCAGAAAGAGAAACTTCATTGAACACACACACACACAAAAAAAAAAAACCACCCCAAAACCTTCAAAAGGCATGGAGTATTGTAGTGAAGGAGCCTGCCTCTGAGGGTTAAGTAAAGCAAACAAACTAAAAAAGTGCTGTAGTCAGCTGCAAACAAAAAGCTCATTGTGCCCATGTCCCACAGGATCCTTGGAGAAGGAGATTTTAAACCTACCAAATGTTTTGGTTCTGTGCTGCAGTCAGTCATTACGGCCTCTTTTTAAGATGCTCATTTGACCCACGCTTAAATGGAGGAGAACTATATAATGTTATTAATGACAGGTATATTTTTGGTTCAGGATGTCGTAACGAGGGCCTCCTGGACAAAGTGGGGTTTTGTCTTGTTTTTACCAGGGGGGTCAGCAGTTACTTCAGAGACTTGTTACTGCTGGGCTGAAATTACTCATTACTCTGGGCTAAAATTCTTGGACAGCTTCAAACCTGCAGTAATTGTTGACAAAGTACAGGATTTTCCTTCTTTTTTTTTTTTTTTTTCTTTTCTTTTTTTTCTCTCCTGGTAGCTGTGCACAAAAAGATTACATCACACCCCACACAATCTGCATTGTTCTGCTCATATATATTCATGTCAATGTGACTCCAAAACAAACATGAATTACACCAAGCCAGCACTTACCACCCTACTTTCTTTCTTTGCCACTCACTTTTAACATGATTTCTCAGCTGCTAAAGTGACTTCTGAGAGCCCATCACACACAGCATACCCTCAAAACTGAGCTGTACAGTGTGTGATGAAAACTGTTATTCTGAAAACAACACATGGTAAAAGAGCAGGTAAAAATGCACGGCTTCATTTAACTTTGAAAGAGTTAATGAAAGTTGTAATTCTGARTAATTATAATTTTGGAGCGACTCGGGGCTTTGGAGCGAGCAGACAGCGTCACCTAGTGGGGTTTYACTGCCTGTTTTCTGCTTCTCTTGGAAAAATCGTCCTTCCATGGTATTGCTTTAAAAACATCCCAGAGCTACCCGTCTGCTCCACCACACAGTCATTTCTTCCCAAAACTATAGGACTGACGGGGCTTTTATGTTTCAATTTCGTCAGGTAGCCTTTTTTTTTCCACTGGGTGAATATCAATTAATTAGATTTCTTTCCCAAATTACTTCTTTTTGCAGAGCTCTTCCTGCTTATTCAATCTTCAATGGCTTCTTGTGGATAGATGCACATGAGTGTGTGTTTTCCAGAGTCACTTTATTTTTTTGCAAGCTGCTGCACGGGACCAGAAAAGTTTCCCAATACATTCCATCTCTCTGTTACCGAAAAACCCAACCCCTGCAAGTGAAATCTTTTGCAGAAGTATTTAGCAAAGCTCCTCCTGGGAGTTTGTCTTGCTCACAGTGTGACTCAGTCATGGGGAGTGTTGGGTTCCTGCCTGGTCCAAACCCTGCCAGTTTCCCAAATCCTATGCAAATAAAACTCAGATTAGGAGCTAAAGGGAAGCCATTCAACCAGAACCAAAAAAAAAAAAAAAAAAATCAGAATCACAACATGTGATTTTTGTGTGTCTTGTAACTTGTAGATAGGTTTAAATATAGGAGCTGTCTTCAAATTTATTTGAGTTTCTCCCAGCAAAGATTTATGCACACATTTGGTGCCTCCTTCAGGCAATTATTTTAGCATCTGTCTGAATCTGCATGTGATGTTCCCTGTGATCATCCCCCTCAAGGCATGACCCACGCCTTTAAATCAAGGTGTGTGCCTAAACTCTCACTGAATGGAGTTTTTAATCTCAAGAACGCTTTTGGTGAGTTCTGTCAGTCTGCTTCCTCTCACAAAATTGAACAGAAAAATCCTTTGCAGGACTGGAGGGAATTTTCCGGGAACAGAGCCTGCACTGTAAGGTAGCTTGTTGTCTTTCCCATGCAAARATGCATTTAAATACTAGGTGACCTTAATGGAAGAATCTCATACATTGCCCAATCTTTACAGAAATCCTGTTGGTTTTTTTTTTTCCAATGGAAAAGAAACCCAATCCTGTTTAAACTTCCCAGGTGTCTCCTGTAACAGCATCAGTGCTGTTGCACAGTCACAAACGAGGGTTTCCTGGACTGATGCATGTGCTCATTGTAACCTCGTGCTGATCTTGTTGAAGTTCAGCCACCGAGTAATTCCTGAGACTCACTGAAAGTGAGATGTAATTTTTATTTAAGCTGTCCAATTATAACAACCCCCACAGTGAAGGACTCATTTGGGGCCTTTCCTGATAAAGATTTCTAAGACTTTTCCTGGTATTGTGTTGAAAAAAATAAAAAAAAAAAGAGAGAGAGAGAATTGTATTCCTGTTCTTATCAGAACTATGTSAGGAGAAGAAAATGGTGATAGTAAGGTTTGCAGTGGTGGTTTCAGCTTAGTGATAAATACCAGGCAGGAAATGTTGCTTCACTTTGAGATGAAATGCCACAGAAWGTATCCAATCAGCCAGTCCCTACCTCTTCCATTGTTGATTTTTCTCTAATTTGCCTCATTAGTCTTGCATTAAGGAGGAATCAGATAAGGAAGTAGCCAGAAGGAAAGAAAACAAAAATCACAACTGCAAGCYCCAAAAAATGCCAAGACAGATTTGTAAAGACAGCTTAGTTTAACATGCTGAAAACATGTTTCCTTTCCCCAGAAGGAAAAGCCTTAACCTGTAAATCTAAATGGATGTATTTCAAGTAAATGATTTCCTRGATTCAGTCCTGTGCAGAAGATTATTGGCCTTTACACAATACCGAGGTCARGCAGTAAAGTTTTGTTGGCATCTGTGGTTTTTTTATTGTACTTCTTTAAACACAATGCTTGCTGGCTATTTTGGAGTGATTGATCTCAGGCACTTGATGAGCCTTTTAGAGATAAAAGAAGGGCTGAAATTTCCAGAGGAGTGTCTCAAAACTGAGATACTCCTGCATCCACCTGGGCAGTGCAAGCACCTGAAAGAGCTGAGTGGATTACCCATTAGTGAGGAAATGAGCCAGTCAAGAAAGGCTGCTTATCTGAGATTTTAAATAACAAATCTCAAGAGGTGGAACTTTGTCCGTGATGGGAAGATTATGCTCCCTCCTTTTTAATTAGCAGCCATCTCAATGAGAATAGTTAGTGACAGGCTAATAAAGTTTTCTGCATTACAGCTCTTGCTGTAGTCCTGGTTTTTTTAGCTCATTTTATGTGACAAGCCAGCCTGCCACCCAACACGACTGTGAATTTCCATATTAGGAAGTCCTCCCCAAAAATGTGGAACTTAATAAACTGTCCTCGTGGGCTTTTGAAGCCATCATATCCAAACTCCTCCTGTGAGGCAAGAGAATRGATTTTTCCCTGTTTTATGGGCTGTGGATGGCCAGCCAAGTGCATTATCTAGTGCCACGTAGGAAGGAAGCCTGAAGAGCTGAATCCCAACTGGGCTCCAGCTCTAAGTCATGGACCATCCACGCTCTGCAGGAAAATTTTCAGGGCCTTTGAGCAGAGAAAGCCAGAAAAAATAAATCCAGTGTGACAGAGAAGGCTTTGATTTCAACAATAAAACCAAAAAAGCACAAGTAAGATCAACTAATTATTGCAGTACAATTAAAAGCACAAAGGGTATAAACTCCACTTCTCATCCTGAAATGATGGTCAGGCAGACTGCCCCAGGACCAAAGGAAGGTACAGGGACCAAACTCCTGTCCCTGGGGCTGGGTCCTGCARTCACCTCAGGTTTTTGAGGAAAAGTCCCAACCACCCTGCCATTGAGGATTTTGAGAGTTTTTCATAGTGGCTGGTGCAGTGGTGTCTGCCTGAGCCTGCAGTCTGTGCTTGATCAAGGGTGGGTTGTGGTAAAAAACAGAGAGAATAAAAAATTTAGCTGATTTTGTTAATCAGTTAGATGGGGCTTGGAACAACCTGTTCTGGTGGAAGGTGTCCCTGCCATGGCAGGGGGGTGGCACTGGATGATTTTAAAGGTTCCTTTCTACCCAAACCCTGCTGAGATTCTGTGATTGCCCTGGACCTCCAGCCACCTCAGCTGGAGGAGAAGTGTGGCCAGACAAACCTCCTCTGAGGTACATTTTGTGCCTTGTACATAATTAAGATTATATGTCCAGAAATGTACATTCTGAAGCGCTTTGCATTTTAATACAGAGAAAAAAATTMATGTCTGTTGTGGTAAAGTTGCTTGAAGAACAGACTAGTGATGGCTTTCAGGTCACTCTGTGCAATCACCCAATGTCAATATTTCTGATAAAGATTAAAAATCTTACAGCAACTTTTCTTCCATGTATTCACCAAATATTTGAATCTATTTAGGTTTTGTTTTATGAATGATAAAGCATTGCCAAAGGGTTTTTCCCATTAATTTTCTGCTGATATGGTTTTACTGGAGATGGTGCAGTCAACCAGATCTAYACCAGTGGAAACCAGATTCATGCAAAGATCTATTCCATAAGAGAAATAYAAAATATTAGTTTATTTGTCTAGTAGCCCATTCCACTCAAACTGTGAGAATCTCCTTGTATCATTGTCCCATTATCAGTGTCTAAATAAGGAACTGGAAAACTACAGAGGGGCTGGGTGGGGACCTAAGAAAGCAATTCAGCAGTCTGGAACTTCCTCTGCTAAGCAATTCTGGCACCAGACCCAGGCAGAATCAGAGCTCCTCAGCCAAAATAAATCTGTGCAATGACGATATCAGATGTGAGGTAACAGCAAGTCATGCTGGAGGATATCAGACATTCCTGAACAAACCACAGGGCCTAGATGTAATACCCTGCCACTACACTGCAGCCCTGCCAGCTAAGCAAACACCAATTTTGGAGTCATTTTGGCAAGGCAAATAAGAGCATATGGAGTCTGTGTGCTGAGGGTGGGAGCTGGCAGGCTGCTGAGCACCTCCAGCTCRCACGCCCCCAACAGCCACTAAATATCCTTCATTCCCACACTCTCATCCCTATGGAAGCAAGCAGCTCTGCAGTGTTATTTCCACCAGAAACAGCTGCAAGGCTTGCTGAAATTTTTCCTTGGCTCTCAGGACATTATTGATGGAGCTTTCTGCCTCTAACCTTACAGTTTTCTTTAATTTTGGTACCTATGCACACATTCTTGAAAGTGAATGGATCCTAAACTTGAGTAAATTAGTTGGTGTGCACTGTAATTTAGGACTGTTAAACACTGAAAAGTTGAGATGGAGTTAATTTAGTTCCAGCTGAAAGGGGGGATGTTTTATTAGAGGTAATAAATTCAGGGCAGAACAAATTTATTCAGACTGAGCTGGTAAAATTGCCTGGATAATTAAAACCTATGATGGGTAAGATGACACGTGGTAGGAAAAGGTTAAGTATTTAACTCATTTTCCTTTCATAGCTTGATTAATTGTAAGGTAAATACTGCTTGTGTGGGGTATGTTAACTTTATTTCTAAAATGTGTTCACCCAGGCAGTGAATAGGGGTTATTTCACAAAGTTAAGAAAATAGAAAACTAAACTTTTATGACATTTGTATGGGCAAGCTTTAGTCAGAAAGATGTAAGCACTGAGGAAAATATAAGCACTGCAGAAACTGTGTCATTTTGCCCATACAAGGGGCTAGCTGCCTGGGTAATGTCTGGCATTTATGTGAATTCCAGTTCTTACAGATAGCTATTTTTATCCTTCCCTAAATTCTTCCTGGAGTGACACAACAGAAATCCCAGTGAAAATCGAAAATCATTAGGAGTGGTTTCCAAATATTCTCTCACTTTTCTTGACATAACATTATGCAAATCTCAGATTCCTGTGCTTAGTTTGGGAGCAAAGTGAGGGATTATCCCACCTCTGCTGGCTGCCAGGACAGGAGGCTGTATGTCCCCTAACAAGAACTGCTGCAAAAGTTTCAATCACTCTGACAAAACTGTTGCTACTTTTCCTGCTGCTTGATTGTAAAAACACACTGAATCCTCCCAAATTTTCACCCAAAAATGACATTGTGCTGGTATTTCACAGCCATTGGAAGGTTCTTTTGTGAGTTTTTGYTTGTTTTGCACATATCAAACGCCAAATTTCTGCTTCTAAATGTAGYGCATTTTGAAGAAGCACTTTCTGCTGTTATTCATATATTTTCATAGATGTTTGAGGCTGGTTTTTCAGCAGAGGGCAGAATTTGAATCAACATTTCTAAAGCTGAGAGGCTGCTGACTGGGCTCAGACTGCCACCTAGCACTTTTAGTGGAAATACCAATCTCCAGTGGTTTTGGGGGCCACATTCTGACTCTTTCACTCATGTTGCACCTAATTCTGCATGTCATCCCTGTGGAATGACTTCATTTAACTGAATGAAATCATCCAATGTCATAAATAGTCCAAGTCTGGGAAGTTAGTCTGTAATTTCTCACTTAGTAGATGTGCTCTAATGAGGGTCATGGGATATTTATTTTCTTGCATTATATTTCATGATATTTATGTAGGAAAGAGTGGTTTTGACACGCTTAGGATCCAGTTTTGCTTGTGTTTCTTTGTTTTGTTCACCTGACATCAGTTTACAGTAAACGAGAAGTTACAGTGAATGAGACCAGAATGTTTTTCCTCTTGAGATAATCTTTAATATAGTGGGAGGATATTATAAATCTACCTTTGCTTAGCCCACTCTTAGCAGCCCAAATCAAACAGTTGAGATTGCTTTTTGCCACAGGTGATATCATGTGCTCTTTTTTTTAATATAAATATTCTCCAGCACTGGCAATGATGGCTTTGCTTCTCTTTTCTGCAGCAATATGAGAACTGGAGACCAAACCAGCCAGACAGCTTCTTTTCTGCTGGAGAAGATTGTGTTGTAATAATCTGGCATGAGAATGGGCAGTGGAATGATGTCCCGTGCAATTACCACCTCACTTATACCTGCAAGAAGGGAACAGGTACAAACTTTGCAGTGACAAAATCATAATTTGCTGAATTGCCATTCAGTGCTTCTGACCATGTTCTTTAGACCTTGATGGATCCATCAGTTTTCAGTCCTTTTGAACATGTCACTGAGGATGACATAAAGAGCCCTGAAAAAAGGAATTTTTCCTTAAATGCTTGCAGTAACTTCACTGGTTTTCAGGTTTCTTTGTGTGCATATGCCAACTTTTTGGCTTGAATTTACGTTTAGAATTTAAACCAAAAAGGCAGTACTGACCACAGTATCTGCCATTTTCCAATTTCCAACACTATTAGTTTTGCTTTACAAGACTGGAGATCTACAGGGCAGACTGATCCCTCTGTCCTTGTCTGGATGTTCCTTTGGGAATCCGGCTGAGGTCCCTTGTCACCTTCCCTTAGCCAGGGCTCAGAGGCCGGTCCCAGCTCAAACTGGGCTCACAAACTGAAGTTTTGGGTGATGCTTTCTCTTCCTTCCAGTGGCTTGCGGCCAGCCTCCTGTGGTGGAAAATGCAAAGACCTTTGGGAAGATGAAGCCTCGTTACGAGATCAACTCCCTCATCAGATACCACTGCAAGGATGGCTTCATCCAGCGCCACATCCCGACCATCCGCTGCCAGGGGAACGGACGATGGGATATGCCCAAAATTACTTGCATGAATCGTGAGTTCTCTGAAAGAAAAACACTGGCACATCAGAAACAGAGGGCYAATTTGAGATAATTAAGTAATGAATGTGTATTTTAAGAGAAGAGCAAGTCTGGTTGGGCAGATTATGGTGAAAAAACACCAAACATCCAAACCAATGGAAATTTTCCTCTTTTGTGTCTACTGATGCCTTGGAGYGGCTGCCCAGAAYAGRGGYTGGAYMAGATTRAGAGAATRAAGTGGGTATTTATTAAAGGCCTTCAATAGGTACASCYTGGRCWRTCAGAARYCTCCCAGAGGCTGCACCCTAGMTGGACAATGGTCACRAGTTTTTCACWCAATTATAAGTTTGGTCCATTTACATTTCAGGGGTTAATCCTCCAATTCCAGCTTCAGSTAATGAAGTCATTTCCCCCYASTTTRCTSCCCYCAATTCACTTTTGTTTATACTTTTGAGGCCTGAGGCTGTCCTCAGGCCTAGAATTTGTGTTATCTGACCAAAATGTGAAGACAGTAACTGATACTTTATATGGAATTTAGAGTCATACCCTAGAGCAGTACAGGATTTGAAAAACACAAMGGCTAAAATCTTAAAGGCATCATTCCAGAAGTCATTAAGATTATTTTAAAGTTAGAAAATCCTGGCATCAACAGGTTCCTAATAATGCTAATGACTCTTTCTGCAGCTGTGTGTATGCCTGTAACACTGCCACAGCTCCAGCTAATCATTTGTTTACCCTCTAATTAACAAGGWATAAACACAACTGTGTTGTGAAGTGTAGCCGGCCCATTCACAGCTTAATTKTAAACKAATTTCCCCCCYYTTTTTTTTTCCCCTTTTCCCTTCTCTCTGCAGCCTCCACATACCAAAGGACTTACTCTAAGAAATACTACTA
Organism: Sporophila hypoxantha; assembly: GCA_002167245.1. Taxonomy (NCBI): domain Eukaryota; kingdom Metazoa; phylum Chordata; class Aves; order Passeriformes; family Thraupidae; genus Sporophila; species Sporophila hypoxantha. The sequence goes on from NDFG01000213.1 coordinate 756,453, forward strand.
CAAACACTCCTCATCAGGCAAGGGGACGTCGTTAAACTCATCCAAGCACTACCACCGCTGGATCAGGACGTGGCAGGACTCGAGGCGCTGAGAGCTAAATGGTGAATTGGGGATTTCCACCATTTCAGCCAAAGTCATAACTTTCTGTGCCTTTTTCTATCACTTATAGGAGTATTATCGAATCGTTTTGAAACTACGGACTGCAGTATTCACGGCACGTTTTTGCAAAAAAAAAGAAAAAAAGGAAAAAAATAAAAAAATTGCGGTGTTTATCAGAAAATTTAAGAAATAAATAAAAAAGAGGAGAAGTGCTTATGGGGATAAAAGGAAACCATTTCCAGCCTATAAAGATTATTAGTTTTCTATATGCCATCGGTGTGGACCATTTTATGATATGTACCAGCCTTCTGCAATATTTAAACAGCTCAATTTTAGCACCAATGAAAATGTAAATAAGATGATTTTAATGTTGTTTGACTGTGTGTTGTTTTTAAAATCCTGTATATAAAATGAAAAGTCACACTAATTTCAGGCATATTTATGGTTAGAACGGCCTCAGAGGTCTTCAGTCATTTATGATGTTGTTTCTGTGTTGTTTACCTAGGCTGGAAATGGTTGAAATAAAGACTTCACTGACTGAAATTTGCAAATATCAGGTGAAGATAAACACACAAGTGACATGACTTTTTTTTTTTTTAAATGGGAGCTGTGCCAATTCCCACCCAAGGTACAGTTTGTGTCCCATGAGATAAGAAGTTTAGGCAGAGCACATAAAAGTGGCACGAAGCATGAACTAGGGACTGCAATATGGAACGTTTTTTCTGCTCTCCATTCCAGCTTCAGCACATGTGAGAAAGGACTGTGTGGAGGAGTTGTGTATAACAAGGAGAGCCAGTAAAATTCCAAGTGCTAATACATTAACTTTATCAACCAGGGCCACTTTTTTTCATTTGTTTAGGTTTTTTGTTTGTTTGTTGTTTTTATTTTTTTTTTGAGAAGAGAAAAAAAAGGAAACAAGGAAAAATTTACTTTCATGATATTAACCACATGGTCTATATTACAGGTCTCTGCATTCTAAAATGGAGGTAGACCTGGTGTTTGGGGGATTTTTTTTTGTAGAAAACAAACAAAAATCAAAAAAGTAAATAATTTTGTATATATAACCATTTTTTAATCTTTTTATAAAGTAATGAATGTTTGTGTATGAATGCTGCAGCTGTGAAGCGTACATAAATAAATGAAGTAAGCCATACTGATTTAATTTATTGGATGTTATTTTACCCATACAAAGAAGATTCAAAGAGCTCACCAGTGCAGTATTAGCCCCTGAGCTCCACTTTTGGAACCATCTTTCAGTTCAGCTTGCTCTTTTTCCCCGGAGAACAAAAATTCCTGCTACACAGGATAATTTGTTGGCGGCTAGATGGGTGAGAGCTGTGCGTGACCCACAGAAGAATCAGGATCTTGGCTTTCTCTAAAGAAGTGTGTGCACAGATTGGTTCTAGGTTGTAGTTTGGTGCAGTGTGTACGTAGGAGTTTTCTGCTATGATTTCTTGCCCTGGTCTGTGCCACCACTGACCTGGATGTGTACAGTGAGTGTRGGAGGTGACGTTTGAAACGGCCTCTCCACGGAAAGGACTGTTGTTCCTGCAAAGTGCCTTGCACACCTTTGGGCACAGGACAAAAAAAAAAAAAAAAAAAAAAAAAAAAAAAGAAAAAAGTTTAAAAAAAAGGAAAAAAAATAATAACAGTTTAAAGAAAACCCCGTGAAAATAAAGTTCCTTAGGATGTACCTTTTAAAGTAACATGAAAAACACACACAGAGGTGCAAGGTTTATGCCTCTGTGTTTGAGTCGGGTTGTGATGGGGACAAAAAAAYTGAGAGGGAAAGGAGAAGAATTGAAACCCAGCCAACAGGGCAGAGCTGCCCGTGGAGTGACCCTGCCACAGCTGAAAGCAGAGTTCAGACATCTCCTGACCCTGAGGAATGGCAGGGGCTGCTCCCCACCCTGGCAGCAGGACTCCTTGTGTTGGCTGGTCCATTCCCCCACCCCTCACCCCTAAACAATGCACATAATACTTTTCTCTATTTATATTATTATCTTGTATAGTGTATAATGTGAATGTCTGGGGTTTGTTTTTTTGGTTTTTTTTTTTTTTTTTGTGAATGAAAGTCTAAAATCTTTGTAACTTTTATATCTGCTTCTGTTTCACCAAAGAAACAAGGTTTTGCTATACTGTGACTTGTCTTGTTATTGCATGTCTTCCTGTTAAATCTATGCAATGTGATTTTTTTCATATGAATACAACTAGACTGTCAGGTACTTCACAATTACCATGGGCTTGGTCAAGTGCCCACTGGAGTCAAAGAGTCAGCTGGCTGAACTTTAGTAGGTGCTGGATTTGACTTTATATGAGCAGCTTTAGGGGATATTTTAAGATATACATTGTATGTTTTGAAGTCGATTATTGCTTGTAAAAGTCAAGGCTCTGTTCATTAAATATACACTAATCTACACATCACTTCCTTGTACCACAAACACACAGAACAGAAAATATATTTTAACACTTTGCAAACTTTCTCACCATATGTATAAAAAACCCTGCATAGATTTGTTGTTTTCTTGTCTACTTGTTGGATTTAACAATGTTGTAAGACAGTCAGATAACATTGTGATTGTAGTTTTAATTAGGTTAGATGCAGTGCTTATATTGATTTTTTTTTCACCTCCTTCTATTACGCATAATAAAATAGGTCTGACAACATTCCTTATTAAAAAAAAAACAACAAAAAAAAAACACTAAAAAAATCTGTCACCCATGCTTGTTTATTTAGACAGGGAATGACAAGTTATTCAGTTCTGGAGAATTTTTATAGTACTAATGTAAACCCCAAAATATTTCTATACCAACATCCTGCAAAATGCACACACCTTTTGTGTCACAGGGGTGGCTCTGCTTTGAAGCCAAGGTGCTGCCATGACAAATGCCATCATTYCTTCACCTGGAGCATCCCTGAACTCCAGTCTGGGCAACAATGCTGGGGTTGGAGGCATAGAAGAAAAAACCAGAGATGTCACAAGGGTCTGGMRTGCCAGGACAAAAGGAGATGCCTTCAAGCTGCCAGAGGGCAGGGCTGGCTGGGATCTTGGCAAGGAGGAATTGTTCCCTGGCAGKGYCCAAGGCCAGGCTGGACACTGGGACAGTGGGAGGTRTCCCTGCCATGCCAGGGTGGCACTGGGTAGGCTTTGAGGCCCTTTTCAACCCCAGCTATTCTAAGGTTCTATGATCTGAAYGCAGATTTTGCATTTTTGGTGCCCATGACAGTCTCTGCAGAGTACCCAGTGGTGCTCTGAACATCCTCCTGTCCCTTCAGACACCAACAGAGTTTGAAGCCCTGGGGTGCACCCCACAGAGCAGAAATCACCCGGGACAACTCCTTTGGGAGACCTTCCCAAACAGCAAGGGAAGGAGCTGGTTGGGGCACACATTCCAGTTTTCCAGTCACACTCTTAACAGATGCACAAATTCATTAAATTAGACAGTGACATCTCGGTGATGGCAGAACTTTGGTTTTATGGGACCTCCTGCCTGAGACATCCCAACTTGTCAGAGGCTGGGGATGGAGGAGCCCTGTAGGACCTGGAAGTGCAGCAGTGGGGCCAGCAGGATGCAGGCAGGCCGGCAGGGGGCTGCCAGTGGAAAGGATTTGCTGCCAAGAGAACTTTGCCATCAGAAATTGCTTTGCCAGGGCAGTGGCTGGAGGAACATTGAGGATCGCCGTGTGGGTATGGTTAAAGTCAATGTGATACCTTCTCTAAGAGAAAATTCTTCATTTCTGTAGGTGACATCTCTGCCCAAGCAGAGACCATCCCTGGGCCATGGGAGTTGTAACAGCTGGTGCAAAAAGAAAAATCCATTCTTTGCCAGAGAAAACACACAACTTGTGTTGTTGATTTTAAGCAGTGACGTGTGCAGGATTCCATGAGCACATTATTCTTCCTGATGAATGAGGAAAAAGATACAAACAATGCTTGGAGAAAACCTGGACAARAGCTTGAAGGCCACACAAAGCTGTTAGCGTGGCAGAGAAAAGAAGTAAGGACAGAAACATCACCCAGAAAAAGGTGTATCATTTCAGCCCTCCAGCAGCAGACCTGGAAGGAAGCTTAAGGCCTTATACTGTGCAATTTGATGGGAAATTTTGTTTTCCATAGGAAATAAATATTTCCAGGTGGTGAAGCCATCAGCTGTCAGTGCAGCAGAGGCTCAGTCACTGTGTAAATGCTGACAGAACAGAAAACCAGAACCTCAAGTTGTATGAGTGAGGAATTTATTGCTGAGGCAGGGACAGATWGGTGACAGTACCAAAATGCCTCCAGATTTCCAAAAGGTGGGACAAATGAAATGAAGCTGAAAATGGCCCAGCAGCCATTTCTTCAGCCAATTTCTGTGGTGGTTGGAGGAGAAAGTAAAAGKAAGACAAACACTGTTGGTGGTCCTGCATGGATGCAGCAGTGTAAGGAGCAAGGCTGCCGGGATTAAGCTCTGGAAGTTACATCATGCAGTGGTGAGCAGCCCCCTGGCAGTAAAAGGCCTTTTTAGACAGGAGGGCAATCAGTTTAGGGAAGGGAATAAATGGTGTGGTTGTCTCTGGTAGCAGGAGAATGGCAGGAATTCGGGTCCTGTGTTTCTTACAGCCTTCGAGGTGATAATTGCACGTAGTGTTCCTACTTGGTAGGGAAAAAGAGCAAAGCAGAGGTTTGGCACAGGTCACATAAAAAGATCTGTGGCAGACCTGAGTGTTCACTAAAGGCCCTGTTCTTCCACAGGTTTGAAAAAAAATAAAAGGAGGAAAAAGAAAAAATTTACTTTTCTAAGCAGGTGATGGAAGATTTAATTGCAAAAGGCAGCAGGATCCCAGTTTAGTCTTCTCARAGTTAGAACAAATGTTGGGCTCACCCAGGTACCATAACTTTGTCAAAATAAATATTCTTAATAAGCCTGGGAAAGGAGGAAGAAGCACCAGATATTGCTGATGGTGCTGTTTGCTTGCTGGATGAGGGATCCCTTTGGCTCTTCCTGAAGSCAACTTCTTCCACCTCTGCTTAAACCAGGGCAGCTTCCAGATGTGCTAAAATCCTTAGCAGAGATCCAAAATCCAGGAATTGAAGGGATCTTGGGTTACCAAAGATCAAAAATTCTTACCAAGGACCAAAACTTCCAAAATAGATGGATTTTTTTAGTACCTGSCAGGGTAACATCCCCTGTGTCTCCCAAAAGTGCATTTCCACAGGAATATGTGCTCTGCTAACAAACCATGTGGGTTTTGGTGAATTTCAAACCATGCTGCAGCTAGGCTGATATTTGCAGACTGAAAACAGCTGATGGCAAAAGGCTTAAATGCCAGACCATCCCCTTTTCTTTTGGGRGAAATAAAGATGTTTTTTCCTCTCATCAAACTGAACAGGTTGTGCTGGTTTCCTCATCCTTTCTGTTTATAAAGAGAACCCATCTCCCCTTATCCCTGCAAGAGGATCTGGAGCAAAGTTCTGTTCCCTTGCACTCTGCCATCAYCCACACATCAGTGGATGAGGATTTAAGGGAAAAGATTTGGAATACTGATTTTCTCTCCACATCCTTCCTGTGCCCTCAGCCTGGCTCACTCCCTGTGGAAAACCTTTCCAGGCTGACAGAGGCAGAGTAAGAAAGGTGAAAATCATCAGGAAATAATGTTGCTGTGAAGGGGGAATTCTGATGGCAGAGATGAAAATGCAGGAAGGGAGAATGTGAGGAAAAGTTTGTGGGTATTGATTTGAAAATGGAAAATCAATCTGGGCAAGTTTTGTATTAGGCAGGAATTTGAATTTATGCCAATAATTTAGACCAAGCAGAGAGTGACATCCTCAGGAAATGCACATCAGTAGAGCATCTATATATGATAAAAGCATATGCTAATTTAGTTTTTGATACACYGGCTTAGATGTGTTTTGTTTGCACTCTATAATGACAGGTGTTTTTTTTAAAGAAAAAGCTACTTCAATCCTTCAGGACCTTTTTTTTGAGACAAGACCTTTTAGCCCATGCTTGCTCAAGTGGGCTACACTTCCTGTCACTCTCTAGTCCTTGAAAATTGTAAGAAACAGCTGTTTGCACTTGTAAATTCAAACATTTGAGTTTAAAATGACAGGCTGTGTGAACACAGGGATTTGTCAAGTTGAAGTGACATTAACTCATTAATAAGTKATATTGCTGGAGTGAAATGTCTTCTAAAGATAAGAGCTTTGGACATCCACCATCATTTAATGCTGCTCTTGGGAGATTCTTCCTGAAGAAGAGACCCCAGATGTGAAAGTTAAGGAGAAATTTGGGGTTTAGACTACTTTTGAGATTGGCAATATAGTGGATACTGGCTAGCTGGATTGGCCCCATASCAGAGGACAGATACTCACTTGATTTTGGACGTGAAATGCCCAGTTTCACCCCTCTGAGCTGTTTTATGGCAAGCACAGCTCAGAGTCKGACCTACCTGCACAGCCTGTGGAGKGTTTTGGGGTCACCTTGGGAGCTATTCCTGTGTTCCTTAACCTTGGGGCACAGCAGCACCCAGGTCTGATGCAAACTTCTTCTCTCCCTTTTTCTCAAACCCACTTGTTATAAATAAGAAGCTTGACTAGGCCAATATTCAAGCARCAATCAATTTRTTAATTAATMTGGTAAAGCATGAGCAATACAGCGCCGGGTACAGTGGGGGAAGATTTCCCTCCAACTGCACACCCATAGTGGAGGCTCACAGGTATTTATAGGGGTACTCATCAGCTTTCTCAGCAGTTTCTATTCCAATTTTTTTACTCATCAGCAGTTTCTATTCCCAATTTTTACATCACAAATCTATACACTGTTGTGATTTAGTTTCTCTCAGGATGTATCCCAAAAGGAGTATCCCCAGATGGTGCTGGTCCRGTTTCYGAMAGAAGGAAGAGAATCCCATCTGGTGGAGTCCAACTCCCAAATGTGGGTCCACCTTTTAATTGCAAGGACTATAAATCTCATAACAGTGATGTCCAGCTTCCCTTGGATGAAACTATAAATCCTCGAGGTGATGTCCATCTTCCTTGCTCAAGCTGCTTTTCTCTGCTTTATTAAGGCATAAGATAAGCATATTTCCTTTATATACATTCCAAAGCTATAGTTTCAAGGATACAGGCAATATTCTAAAATTATACTTCAAATGGTTATTATTGCAGAGCTCTTTAAGGATTAACTACAAGCAAAGAGCAACATCCTTAACACTTTAATTCTAGTGCTCTTAAATCAACCAGGGTTAATTGCAAACAAAGGATAGGTTCAAAGGCCTTCCTCCATGCTTTACTTTCCTCAGTTGTTATCAGAATTTGCAACTGTCCCATTGTTGGTCTCCACACATATCACAATCACAAATACACACATTGCCTGTGTGTACCTGACACGAAACACAGCTTTGTATTGCACATGCTGCTGACACTTTGTGGTGAGGGAAACTAATTTTTTCTGCATTCTTGGTTTTTTTCTGCCAAGGTTAGGATTAAATTGTGAGATGGTGTTTCACTTTTGGATTCAGATGTTTATTAATTCTTATCCATATCACAGTCCCACAAACTGTGAGTTCTACAGCACTTTAACAAACTAAATTGGATCCTCCCCTCTCTCTCTCTACAAGGCCTTTTAAGGAAAAGCTATCTAATTAAGAAATGACACCTAAATTATTTTTATTTTTAACCCAATAACCAACCACCTGTGGCTGCAATGGATAAAAAAGTGGACTTTTTTATCCACTTACACAAAACCACCCAAACCCATGGAGGAGGAGGTGAAGGAGGAGAAGGAGAAGGAGAAGGAGAAGGAGAAGGAGAAGGAGAAGGAGAAGGAGAAGGAGAAGGAGAAGGAGAAGGAGAAGGAGAAGGAGAAGGAGAAGGAGAAGGAGGAGAAGGACCAGGTTGTAAAGCCTCCATCTTGCCTTATATATATCACTATATTTTAAAACCTTAAACTCTGAGTTTCCTACCCTGTGATATCACACACTTCTATTCAAGCTCCACACCCACAATCCCAGTTCTGTCATTCTATTTTAGAAGCTTCTCCACAGCCTCTTGGTCAATGCAGTGTTCTCTTAAGGGTCAATGCCTGGCAGAACAGAAGGCCCAAAATTCTCAGTAGCCAGGGTTACAACAACCTACAACACTCAGAGAAGGTTTACATGGGGTATTAGGAACAATTTCTACACTAAAAGGATTTCCCAACCCCCTGCACTCCAGGCTGGGGCAGAGGGGCTGGGGAGCTGGGACAGGCCCTGGCGGTGCTGTGGTGGTGAGGTCTCTGGTGACCCCCAGGTGTCAGAAAGTCTCTTTTTCCCAGCCCTAAGACCAAAGAAGAAGCCGAGATACATTGGCTCTGCCTTTCAAGGTTGGTTATTCTATTCTTATAACATTCTTTCTCTGACCTGCCCAGGTCTGTCTGGCAGGTCTGTTCATGGCACTCTGACCACCCTCAGGGCAGTGTTATCTTTTTATACTAAAAACTACATGTACTTTATTTACAGTAATTTTCCAATACCTATCACCTATGTTAGACAGTGAGTTTCTGCCTTAAACCAACCCAAAAGTGCCACCATTACAGCAGAAGATGGAGGCCAAGAAGAAACAGGAGGAAGGACAGGACACACTCAGATCCCTCCATCTTGCCTCCTGAACCCCCATTCTAAAAACCCCAAAATTTTCCATTTTCACCCTGTGATAAATTCACTAACCTTCTACTCAAACCTTGTGGCTTGTAACAAAGTTGGTAATTGTTTCCATGGGTTACAATCGAAGGCACAGGTGTCAGTGACTCCGTGCCAAGGCCTCTGAGGCCCCTGCCAGGCTCTGAGGGCAGCCAGAGCAGTGTCCTGGGTTCCAGCACTGTGCCAGCAGCTGGGCACAGCCCAGGGGCTGTCTCTTATACACATCTAGATGTGTATAAGAGACAGGTGCCAGCCGTGGGGCGGCAGCAGCAGCGGGGCAGGGCCCGTCCCTGTGCCGGCCCTGCTGAGGCCGCACCTCGAGGGCTGGGGCACCTCTGGGCCCTCACACAGGGAATGGAGGGGCTGCAGCGTGGCCAGGCAAGGGAACGGAGCTGGGAAGGGAACGGAGCCCCAGGAGGGGCTGAGGGAGCTGGGAAGGGAACGGAGCCCCAGGAGGGGCTGAGGGGGCTGGGAAGGGGCTCAGCCTGGAGCAAAGGAGGCTCAGGGGGCCCTTGTGGCTCTGCACAGCTCCTGCCAGGAGGGCACAGCCGGGGGGTCGGGCTGTGCTCCAGGGAACAGGGACAGGAGCAGAGGGAACGGCCTCAGGCTGGGCCAGGGCAGCTCAGGGTGGGCACAGCAGGAATTTCCCCATGGAAAGGGGGCTCAGGAACTGCCCTGGCACTGCCCAGGGGGTTTGGAGTGCCCAGCCCTGCAGGTGTCACCTGGAGGTGGCACTCAGAGCTCTGGGCTGGGGACGAGGTGGGGACGGGGCACAGCTGGGACTCCATGGCCTGGGAGGGATTTTCCAAACTCTGTGATTCTGTGAAATCACAAAATTCAAGCACAAGGAGGTGTTTTATGCAGCCTTTCCTTAAAAATGGGGAAAAGCATCCAATTTAGCACAAACTTCAGAAACAGATTATACACATCTATTAATGTATTGCATATCTGATTCATGAGTAGGTGAGGAGGAGCTGGAGAGTAGAGAAATAGTATGGAAAGCTCATTTTCTGGAGTTAAGTTGTGGCAGGTGTTAGTAAGTGTCCTTCCAAGAGAAGCCTCTCCACACTCAAGAATGAGATAAACTGCAGAAAGGATTGAACAACATGGATTTTACTCACAATTACAACATCTATGACTTCACACATGAGTTAAAATTAAACTCATATACCTGTGCCCAAAGGCAAAACATCTCTGGGTGAAACAGCCAGTGGGGTGACAGTAGCAGAATGGAAATTTTTGCATTTTAAGGGACTGTATCTCTCTGTTTTGTACCCTTACTGCAACTGCCTAACATCCAAGATACTCTCACTCAGGGAGCTGAACRTGAAAAATCTTTCTTTGCTTCCCTGTATTATTTATTTAAAAAATAAAACTACTYACTGAAAATTCAAAAGTGAGACAAAAAACTCAGGAAAAAAGGAAAACTAATCAGGATTGTTTTTCCCCAAAATCTCAAGATGAAGAAAATACCTGAACAGAAGAAATATTTTATATCTTTACAGAAAATTCACTWCCYTAAAYATTATTCTTGTTGATGATAGATTCYCAAGTGACTAAGAGAATKTTAATTCCTGGGAGGTTACCAAGATGAGGTTGAATTTTGAGATGTCTTGCAGTCCTGTAGSATATATTGTTATTCACTGATAATTAATATTGCTGTTCAGCTGCTGAAAGGAATGCTTTGGCTGCCAGTTTTATATCATTACCAGTTTTATGTGATCTGATCTGACATGGATCAGAGCCAGGAAGGAAAAAATACAACAGATTAAAGAATGACTGTACTAATTGCTAATCAGTGTACAAGCAATGGCAAAAAGCCATATTTTCTAAAGCATCATCCTGCAGGTAAATACCTACACCCAAGGATCCTGAGGAAATGCATTAATATAAAGAACTTGGTCTTGCAAGGTTTTAAACCTCCACACCCCTTGTTCTTCATTTAGATCTGGGCTTGTGCAAACAACTTTCCAACACAAAATGTTTCAGCACACTGAGATTGCAGGCTTTGCTCCAGAATTTCCTGTTGCCACACAGTTTGTGATTTTGCAGTGTGATTGACATGAGGCCCAGAGGCAATATTTACCAATATGAAGTCAAAAACAAACAATGGGACTTCCATGACTTTCCTCACCGTGTGCTCAGCAGCAAGGTCAGAGTGGCAGGGTTGAAGCTCTAAACACCAARATCAGCAAGATCAAACACCCAGACAGAACATGTGCCCTGAAGAAATTGTTTGTCATCAGCACAGTCCAGTTTTTAGTTTTTAAATCTTCCCTTTAAGTCTGTGGAAGCAGCCTTGGGGGCTCCTGTGCCCATCCTTGTCTTTCAGCCCCCACCAGGAGCATCTGGAAATTCTCCCTCCCCTCATGGCTGCAGGTCAGGCTTTCCCCAGTTATCCTCCCATGGTAGCAACAATCCCTTTAATCTGTTAGCAGGAGCAAATGCTGGAATGTTACTGATTTTTAATTTTTTTTCTAAGGTTTTGCTAAGAAACCTTAAAAAAAAAGTTTTTTTTTAAGGTGTTTTTTCCTGCTAGGAAACTACTAGGCCAAACATTTCTGCTTTTTAACTAAGTCTGCGTAGCTGAGTGTTTTGGAAAATCAATAAATCCCCCCAAATATTACAGGGCCTGTGGTCTGAGAGTTGATGCTGATGCCTTCATTGTGCACTGGAAAAAACAGCTTCTCTGGTGATAGGCAGACACAGGCACATTCAAAAGTCAAATTTGAGGCATAAAGGTTTGCACCAACAACTACAGTCTGCATTTCATTGATAACTTTATCATAATAATAATAATAATAATAATAATGATAATAAAAATTATCATGATGATAATAATAAATAATAATAAAAACAAATAATTTTACTTTATTTTTATTAAAAATTTTATCATGAACCGACATGGGAAACTCCAGTGCCTTTAAATATATTTTTTCATTGTGAYCCCTGTTAAAGTTTCTTGAGCTGAAAGGAAAAAAAAATATATTATTTGCCTGCACTATTTGAGTCTTCATGGTGGCACTATGTATCCTTTATTAAAGCAGAGAACACTGATGAGAGTGTTAAAAAGTGTGTTTTCAGAGAAAATGCTGCTTGAGTTTTTACTGTCTTCATACGTGTGTTACCTCAAGGGAAATTTGGACTTTTTGACCAGATTAGGACCAGTTTTCACATTTAACCTCAAAGCAGGAGGGTAGAATGTTTTCCTCCTGTYCATCAGCCACGTGAAAAGCTCTCAGTTCCCAGTCTGTCCTCACACAACAACAATCCTGAAACATCAGGTTATTTTCCCTTCCTCTCTGCATATTTTGCTGAAGTGACACAAGGCCCATTTAAGGACAAGTTGGTCAAGCCCAAGCACAGGGAGAGAGCACACAAAACTGTTCCCYTTCAGCATAAAAATGTGGGTGTGGTCAAGGGTTTGTGCAGGTGAATTTAGGGAGAAGAAGGAAAACCAAATTTCTGTGATTTACAGGGATTTGTAATTTAACAGATTCTACCTAAGGATTAGTGCCCRTAGGCTTTGAGGTTATTATGTTAGCTTTGTTTTTTTTTTTAATCCTATACAACCAACTAAGGGCTGTGATAGGGGTTTTGAGTTAAATATCAGTGTTTTATAAGCCAAGACTTTCTAAATTGGTTTCCCAGGCATCTGATTCCCTGCTGCTCCTCTGGAGTTTTATTTCCTCTGGGTATGGGCAGAGTTATTTTTATTAGCTCTGTGATTAGTTACAGCCCCCCTGCAATATGAGTTGTCCCTCTCAGATTCTGATTTGGCTTCTGGCAGAGACAGGCCAAMCCAAAAGTCTCAAATTCTCCATCTGTTGATGTTTCCAGCTCGTGAGAAAAAGTGACCTCATGTGGCCTGTGAATTCATATTTTCTGCCTTTTTTAACAAGGAAAATGTGCCACGTGTTTTGTCCTGCATGGAGGAGGAATATCCTTGGATCTTACCACAATGATCTGCAGCCACAGKGGACTTCAAGTTACTCTTTGTGTATGGATGGGACACAAAAACTTGGTTTTATGCAGATTCAAGTCACAGCTCTGCAGTTTGACCTAAATATGTTCTGTGTTGAGAGGGAAAAGAAAGCACTGCACTCCCAGAAGCTCTTAGTTTTGTGTTGAAACAGAGGATTGAAAGGGTTTYATTTCCCCCTGCCCTGTAAAAATGTCTTTTTCTAAATCAGATCAGTTAAAGGAATGAAAAATCCTCTAGCTTCCTATAACCTTTCCCTTTTTTTTTGTATATATATCCCTAGACAGCCTTGGCTAAAATAGCAAATTTAATCTTAAGCCAGAAACACCATTTTAAATGGAAACTAAAAACCATGTGCTTAAAAGCATGTTTCTTCTTCCTATCAGCTAGTCAACAAGAAAGGCTCCTGAGGATTTTGTATTTTTGTATTTTTTTTTTTTTTTCATTCTGTGAATTCTGTGAATTTCCCCCGGCAATAACTGATAAAGGTGAGATTCCAAAGAAGGTGCAGAGCTGAGGGTGGGTTCACAGCAGCACCCAGAGGATTGAGGGGCACAAGAATTGTTTGCTTTCTGTTCAGCTGGTTTTTTTTTTTCTTTTTTAATTACAATACTGAAAAAAATCTCTCCTCTGCACTTTATTTATTGGGCCTGTCAACTGACGAGGGCTGCAATTGCAAATGTCAACGACTCTTGGTGGCAGTGGTCATTACATTCKTATCCAATTAAGGACCTGAAACACAACTCAGGCATTCCTGGCAATTTGTATGGAAATCAGAGTACTAAAGCTCTCTCAGAGARGTTCCTTTCCCTAACTGATTTCTGGTTATGAGCTGACCTGGTCTGCACTGCCCAGAGAACACCTGTGAACCCCCCTTTTATTCACTTTTTAAATGAAATAAACTCGGTTAATTCGTTTCGGGTTCATTACGAGTAATAGCCTTGCTAGACTGGATCAAGGCAATTTCATGCCTGTWATCAAATAATTGCATCACAATAATGCACTGATTGGCATAGCTGGGATGACCTGGATGAGCCCTGAACTCCAGTTTTTTTCCCCTTCTTTTTCCTTTAGGGAGTGTGGCAGGGCCAGCCCCCTCAGCACCCAGGCGGTGACACTGGGTGGGGACAGCAGTGCCACCACCTGCTCACCTCGAATGTCCCCTCCTGCCTCCTCTTTCCTGCAGAGCAGCACGCTCAGGGCTCTCAGAGCCTTGTCCTTAGAGCAAGCCAACGCTAGATGTCACACACAGGAGGGTTATTGCAAGGGGAAACAGCCTGCCAGGAGAGATTTTATAATTTTTTTTTTCCTCTTTTACTTTATTTTCGCTTCTTTCAGTCTCACCCATCGGTTAACTCATGATACTCCAGCAGATCCATGAAGGTTKGTTGCTACAAAAAATAAAAATGATGCATTCCATGGGTTATCCAAAGGGGRAAATAATCCCTTGCTCCTGTCACAGGACCAACAGCTGAGGTCTGGGCTCTTTGTCTCAAGACCTCCAGACTTCAGCATGACTGTATTCTAAGTTAGGCTTGCTTAATTTCTCTTGAAGGTAGGTGCCATTTGAAGGTGAATATTAATTAAAATTGTGGGGTTTTATTACTTAAAACTGTGTTTTCAGATACTGGAGATTGCTGGTGGAAGTTGCAGTAGAAATTGCTGCTCTTGCTGCAATTGCAATGACAACGTGGGAAATTGAAATGAAGCCAAATCTGCAATAGATGCTTCAGATAATCCATAAATATCCTTTGCACACAGAGTGTTTCCCTGACTAGCTTTGGAYAGTTCATCTTTTCATTAATATCCTCAGTTTTTAGTCTTGTGCAATGACTAGAAGAGTCATAAAAGCCAATATTTCATGGCTTTATAAAGAACTTTTGATAAGGTTTTTTTTTCCCCTGGTTGTAAAGTTCAATAGTTTTATTAGTTAAAGTCTGAGCTTTAAAGTATGAGCCTCAAATTTACCCTAAATTATGCAGAATTCCACAAATCATGTTTGCAATCCTTTGATTAATTCATCTTGGAGATGCTGGGGCAGGGGGACAGTTATGTCTTATTATGTATATCAACAGATATATACAGATATGTCTCTTATTTCTATTAAAATCACCACCTTTGCCCACTAGTTTCATTTGCAGTCTGGTTGCTTTCATTGCTGAGTGATCATTTTGAATGATTAATTGATGCCTGGAACACAGAACCTGTAACTTGAATTTTGTGTGCTTTGTTACCTGAATCATCAACAGAGAGGTATACAYTTGTGATGTGGAAGAATCTGATCTAAAAATGGATATTTGCTGGTAAAACTTGAAAATGCAAGGGAAAATACCCTATGGTGTAAAATCAGCAAGTCCTCTCCATTTTCAGGCTGCTAAAATCTCTGTGGTTTCCTCCAGGGAGTTAAAACKTCATGATTTTGTTTCTCTGACCTCTGCAGCAGTCCCTGTGCTTCTTTCCCTGCCACTCTCCCCAGCCCAGGTCTGTGGATCACCCCRTGAAAAATGCAAGTTTACAGTATTTTTGGAAATGGTGAAAAAGCCAGGAATGAGGAAAAAAGCTCCAATTATTCTGGTTTGGTCACTGTGAGCAGGAATGGGCAACAACCAGTGTTGGAGTAAGACCAAGGATAAAGAAAACACATTTTCCATTGTCTCTACAATTACCACTGGGAACTTTTGGTCTTTCTGTGGCTTGTTGTTACCAAGATAAAACTGGACACCCTTCTGGAAGGGAAATACTGGGCAGGAGTGTGGGGCACCTGGTGAAGCTTGGGTGTCTCAGGGTAGCAGAATGTCAGTTTCCACATTCATTTCTCAGATAATGTCTCAGGGTCATGAATTATGTAGGAAATGGTGAGTGGAATAGCTGAAACCTTAAATTTTTGAGACTTTTTACAATTAGTTTTTTGCTGGGGGAAGCAGGAGGTGTTGACTTAGAGGCAGTGTGGTTTAATTACTACAAGAAAAACAGGTGAGGATAAAGAGCARACCGGAGGAGTTTGTATTCAAACTTCATGCAACATTACTGCAATGTCTCATTGAAAATGTGGCACTGTTACACCTTCATTTAGTTGGAATTACAACATCTGGGGATGGAAGGCACCTCTGGAGTCACCCTGTGCAAACCTCCTTGCTTGAGGATGGGTCAGCCAGACCAAGCTGACTGGGAGTTTTGATTATTTCCATTTATGGAGAACTTTATAACCTCTCCGAACATCGTTTCCCAGTGTTTGACCACCCTCACAATTAAATAATTCTTTTTCTTGTGCTGAGCTTGTGCCCTTTGCTTCCTCTCMTGTTTCTGAGCATCACTGAGAGGAGCTGGGCTCTGCTTCCTTTGCTCCAGAACTCAGTGGCCAGGCTTTACAAAGGTCATTCCTAAGTTATGATGTCTCGTGGATGGGACAGGCAGTAATGCCTTTTGCCTGAGAGCCCTGCTGATGTATTTATCTGCCAAGTAATGTCAGCCTTTTAATCAAATAAATAATTCATGGCCGGCGTGTGATGATACCAGCGCCTGGGAATTGTGCACTGGATGGAGAGAAATAAAGCTGTCAGTGGCAAAGGGCAGTGTTGTAGCCCGAGATGGATCAATGGAAGCAGAAGAACATTTCTATTTGGTTTATAACTAAGTGATCTTTTTTGGAAGGTCTCATTTTACAGAGCTCTACTCCGGTGATTGCCTTCTTCCATCATCAGCCAAGATCCGAGGAGTATTGAGTAACCTGAACATCTTTATTGTATTTTAAACCTTATCTTTATTTTAGCTAAATGACAAATTCACTGTTTTTAGTAAGTTCAGTGACATTTTAAATGGATTTGATTTGGGTAGCAATGAAACAGCTCATATTCAACCAGTGCTCYACAATTGTTGAAGAACACCCTTGGGGCAAACAGCCCATTTGGCTACTCACATCTTTCTGCAGGATTTACCACTTACTCCTCACCCAAATGCTGGGTTTAGACCTGGTTGAGACCTGAGTTGCTCCTCCTGAGGCAGCTGGGGATGAGCACCTTCCCTCTTGGAGCAAAACATTCCTCAGGGCTGCTGTTGTATTTGTGGGGTTCCCAGACAAAGGGAGGAAGGATGAATCTGACTCCATGYTCTCAGAAGGCTAATTTATTATTTTATGATGTTATATTATATTAAAGAATGCTATAATAAACTATACTAAAGAATACAGAAAGGATACTCACAGAAAGCTAAAAAGATAATAATAAAAACTCATGACTCCTTCCAGAGCCCCAACACAGCCAGATTGGCCATTAAGTCAAAATGAAACCAGTGAAACAATCACCTGTTGGTAAACAATCTCCAACCACATTGCAGTGCAGCAAAACACAGGAGAAGCAATCAGATAATATTGTTTTCCTTTTTCTCTGAGGCTTCTCAGCTTCCCAGGAGAAGAAATCCTGGGCAAAGGGATTTTTCTTGAAAATGTGACAAGCAACATTTCTAGAAAATGTGTCGGCAACAAGCTGTGGTGGCCCAGGGCAAACGCCAGCCAGGGCAGAGCTGCTTCTTCTTCTGGTCCCAACAAAAATCCGAGCACACTCGCAGAATGAGGAGATATTGCTGAGTGAGGAGAGAAACAACCTTTTCATGGGCTGCTGACAGCTGGCCAGAGCTCTGATTAATTTTGGATTAACTTTGTGTTTGTGCTCAAGTGGCCGCGTTCGTGTGGGACCACCTGAGGATCAGTTTGRAAATTCCAGCTTGGAAATTTGCTCAGCAAATCAACCCTCAAGTGATAATAACATCTTGGCTGTGCTTTGGTTTTTTTTCCATTTGTAGTGGTTTTGGTTTGTTAATTTGGGATTTTGTTGATGTTGAGGTGTTTTGGTTAATGTGTCAATGAGCGTGGTGTGCTTAATGTTGGTTAAGTATTAGTGTATTTATTTTTTGTTGTGAGGTAGGATTAGGAGAAAGGTAAAGTAGGTTTAAACTTTTACAAGGGTATAAAGAAAAATTTATTAATAGCAATTAAAAGAAAGAGTAACAAGAATTAGAAGGAAACTTATAGAACACTTTTCCTCTCCTCACAACCTTTTTTTTTTCCTTATTATAATGTAAAGAAATAAAACTTCAAATTTTAGTTAGTTTACCATTTTTAGAATAGTCTTTTTTTAGTTTATTTTGGGAGAGAAGTTTTTTTTTTTTGTTAATGTTATGGAGACTTTTTAATATAAAAAATTAGTTTTTTATGGTTTTTTTCAATGAATAGTAGTTGTTTTATTTCTTCTTAAGCTGAAGAAATAAAATKAATCTTCTTATTAATTTATTTTTGTAAAAACTCTTTCCTTGTATCTAGAWTTTATAAAAAAAAATACTGAATGCTCTCATTGGTTTGGTGAATTATCTGGTCACATGRTTGAAACCCCATTGCAGCTTGAGTGCAACCTACTATTAATGAGTAACAAAAAAYTGCCTAACTTTAGGAAAATAGCAATTATTTTCTCTTGTTCTTCTTCGTCTTCTTCTTCTTCTCCATCATTATGTTTCAATTTTTTTTCTTTACTTTGATTTATACTTTTTTTTTTGTTTAAAAGATGTATTTTTCCTTTCCTGTTCTCCTCATGTCTTCTTCTTTGCACACTTATCCCCCACTTTTGCCCCAGACTTTGTTAAAGCCTTGATATTGACTTTTTTGTTAGCATAGCAGCAATTCAGCCAAGCTGGACACAAACCCTAATTTTAGAAATATTGCAATGTTTTACCCAAGTAAAGTGGCATGCAGGCAGCTTGGAGCAGAAATTATCAGCAATGGCATCTGCACAGTTTCTTCTGTCAGCGACACAGACCTCTGCAACTTTCACATGGGTTCTTATTTCTTCTAAAAACAGGTCTCCAAAAAAACCTCCAAAGGCACCACTTGTGTAGAGCAAAGGATTTCTGCGGAAGGTGATTCAGTGTTCTTCCCTCAGTAATGGGGCTGCTGGTACAACTGGGTTTTAAAAAGCAATTTTACCTTGAAAGAGAAATAAAATTGTGCTGCATTTCCACAGTGCAGCACCCTCTGAATCTCCACTCAAAACTTGTCAAATAGACAAAGAGTGGGAAATGTACAATTATTTGCACGTTGCCTGCAAGAGGAATGTCTTCAGTGCAAACCCAGTCAGCTTTGCATTGAGTGAAGGGTTGGAATTGAGCTGAGGATCAAACCCAACATCTAGGCGTGCCAAACACATCAGTCTCTCATGGAGACAAAGGTTACTTCTGCTAGCTAAAATCTCCTCCAGAGTGAAATTTGTTTATCTAAACTTTGTTTACTGTGAAATGGCTGGAAGTTATTTTCATTAGATTCGTGCCTTTTTTTTTTATTATTTTTTTTTATTTTTTAATGTGGGTCTGTTGCTGGTTGTTTTTTGTTTTCTTTTGCATTTTGATTAATATGATCTCAATTTCTTAGTCACGGAACTATTGGGTGAAACAGGCAAACTTCAGCGGGGCTCAAATAGCAAAGAGGTGCATTTATGATTGCTCAAAATGAATATTATTGTGCAGGTACATGCAAAAGAAAACCAAAGCAATGAGGAATATTGGATATTTCTGATGAAAACCTGGGGGAGGGCAGTGATGAGGGGTGGGATTCCCTGCCTGAGCAGAGTCCTGAGCCTCACAGACATTTGCTCTCTGTTGGAAACAGCAGCTCTCACCACCAGTTAGGAGAGCTCTGGTCACAACACAGCCTCTCAGACCATTTCCAAGACCTCTTAGGGAAAAATCCAGCTGCCCCTGAAGGTCASTGGTGTTTCCCCAGACCCTGATGGGCAGAACAGCATCCTGCTGTGCCCATGGCTGCTTCCAGTCCCATCAGGCAGCAAAGCACAGTTTGAAACGTTGAACCAAGCACAGAACTTTCTGGAAGACATGCCTGGATGCTGCATGGCAATGGTGTGAGGCAGAGGAGCTGTAGCTGCAGAGGCTTGGCAGCAAAGGGGACCATCAAGCACTGCACAGCGTGCTACATTATGAGACAAAAATTCGGATAAGACGTTTCTGTGACTCCTGTGACCACAGCTGTGAGCTCCAGCTGAGATGCAGACAAAACGTACTGATTTCTTGGCAAGAAGCAGTAAGCAGCAGGACTGTCTCTTCARAAGAGGCCTGGCAGTTTATCTTGAGGTGTCCAGTCAGTGAGGCTAAGTCAACATTCATGATGAAGGGGTTACTGATCCCTCTTTTCTCCCCTCTGCGGGCCCAGGGCCCTCTCCTGTCTGATTTATGAGTTCCTGCTGGTTTCCAAATGGCCCCTGATCCTCCCTCTGAAATCTGAGATCCAAAGGGCCCTCCAGAATTTCTCCCTCACGCTGAAGTGAAAAAATAAGGAAAAAAATCAGTCTCCAAGATTCCTAGGGGGATATTTTGTGCCCATCACCCTTCCATCCTCTCCCCACCCATGTCGGCGGAGGAAAGTGGATGTGGATTATGAATGTCTGATAACATCCCACATGGAGCAAGGCAAAGTTATCTCCATTTAAAATGACACACAAGAAAGCCACAGAAGTGAGTTATGCACAGCAAAATTCAGCCTGAATCCAGCCTGCACAGAATCCAGCCTGCACCAATCCCTTCCCTGCATCCTCACTGCAAGAAGGAGGAAGATTTGCTGGTTGAGTGAGAGGGCAATCACAAAAAAAAAAAATCAATCCAAAAAGTGAAGTGCTCATTCAATGGCTTCCAATGAAATTTATTGCTTGTCATCTTCCTGACAGGTTCCTTCAGAATGCCCAGACCTTGAGGGAAATTGGTGGTGTTTGAAGCTTGGCAGTGGGAAGTGTGGTCTGTTTTGGGGGTATTTGCTGTGTTTTCCTTACACATTGGGCCCTTRTTATTTCTTCCACTATCTTTGTGCAGATTGGAGCAGGATGCTGTGAGCTAACATGTAMATATTTGGCAGCTGAGCAATGGAGCCTGATGTTTTTGGCAGGGGGGAAATGGATGCCATGGCAGTGCTAGAGCAAGTGCTGTGTTGGAGACATCCCTCAGCTTCMTAAGGAATTCTTTTCCCTGGGTTCTAAAAGCAGTGTTTCAGGTCTTGTTCAGTGTTTTAAGTGCATGTGTCTTCCCCATGGGTCAGGTGAGGTGTCTGATTAGGGCAGGACYTAGAGTCCTCTAAAATCCATGGCCATAAAATGAAAAAAAAAAAAMCCMAAAAAAACCAACCCAGGACTGAGTGGCTTTCAGAAAGTGCTTGGCCAAACGCCATAGAATCTTGGGGATATTTGTAATTAACACAGAAAACCTGCTGGAAACTCTGAGTTGTGACTCCTAAAAAGTTTAAAGGACTTAGGCAAAAAACATCTTGTTTTTGCCCATAAGGAAACAAACTTAGGGGATGTGTCAGGACCTTGGTGTCCCCTGTGCTGCACATCACTGCCTGGAGCAGCTGGATGTGTCCATTTTGGGGCTGTTACTGTGGAAAAAGAGCAGGTGRCACCTGGAGGTGTGAATGCCTGGAGGTTTGTTCAAAACAAATGCCCCATTCTACCCCAGAGGTCCTGAATTTAGTTTGCTGAAGTGAATTTATCCAGTGCTGATATAATGTCACTATAGGACAGGAAACRACATGAGCACACACACTTCTATTCTCAAAGTGAAAAAAGGGGATTTATTTTCTGACTCCAACATTTATAGATTTCTAAATGTGACAGTGGATTGGAGGCTGACAGTGCCACCTCTCCAATGACACTGGACAAACGAACAGTCCACCAAATTTCTCCTCCTCCATAAAAGAATGCAAAACAATGAGTTATTTACAGAGAGTGTGTGAGAAAGTTCATTACAAGAATTAAAACATCAGAAGGCTTAGAAAATCTTAAAAAATCAAAATGACAGGATAAAGGAGTTATGTTTAAAGAAACAGATTCCACCCTTGCCATGGTGGTGGTTGCTTTATCTCCCAAAACCTTGGTGCTGTGTTGATCAGAACACTGATTTCTTTATTTTGTTCTGCAGTCACTCGATAAAAGATAAGATATCTGCAGGCTTGATGGTGTGAGTAATAGGAATTTGCTGTCTTTCCAAATTTTCTTCCACCAATGGGTGGCCCTTGCTATCTCCCTTGGGTGTGTGCCCCATTCCTGGATGCTGCCACACTTYTGTGGGTGGCACCTCACCAGCTGTTCCTTCAGAATGAAGATCTCTGTGGCTTTCAACAAAAAAGATGGGAAAAGTGCTGCACTCCTTGGCTTTCCCTCCTCATTTTCTCCATCCCAATCAGTCTGTGAGGGGACTTGCCACTGTTCTTTTTCATGAAATAATCCACRGAGCCAGAACGTTATGGAGCCAGGCAGAGATGCCAACGAAAACTGAGTCACACACACAGAGCAATGAATCATCTGGGGCTCAGCTGGGACCTTGGCACACGTGTGGCTGTCCCACACAGGGACATGTTTGTGCTGCTGATTGTGCTCAGGGGTCCTCACACTCTGTGTCAGACACCTGACACAGTGAGACTCCTCTAAATATTTTTATTTAGATGTYGACTGGGAYGTGTATACRCGGATACAYRTCCCACTGACATCTAAATAAAAATATTTAGAGSAGTCTCRCTGCTCTGCAGGAGGTAAACCCAGACTAGGACAGGTTTTGGTGCTGGTTTTGAGTCTGCTGTGTGTAGCTGGAGCATTCACRAGTCTGCCCTGGGAATACAGACAGGTTAAAATGCAAGTGTGTGCTGCCTGTGGGGCTCTGGGGGAGCAGAGCAGGGATGGTGTGCAGGAATGTGGTTTTCGTTGATGGAGTGACAAAGCTATTTTTTGTTTTCTTAAAAAAGGGAAGAAGCTTAGAAGTTTATTTATTTTTTTTTTGATTAGGTGAAAAAGACACTTCATAGGACTTTGGAGACTTCAAATTTAAGGATGTAAAATTGGACAGAAGTTAGTTTTTCTCTGTTTGTTATTTTGCCTTTTATTARAACCTTTTGTTTCCAGCACTGCAACAGAAGCCATCCTGCTGATTTTTATGCCTCCAAGGGTAGCTGAGCTATCTTGGGTGCGTTATAGGCCTCCAAGAGCTTATGAGACCTGGCTYRAGGAGGCTCATATAACACTGGCCCAGCCAGCCACTGGACCTGGAGTGTTCAARGGAGCTGGGCTGGAGGGTCCAGGCACTCAGGAAGGGATGTGGGATGCAGGATCCCCATCCAAACCACAGCAGAGATCCCAACCAACCAAGAACAACCAGGAAACTGGGAAGAACTTCCATGGCTTCAAAAGGAAAGTGAAGTTTGTGGGGYGGATGCATTGGGAAACTCTGCTTTGCTCTGCTGAATTTGCCTCTAAGGATGTTTTCATCCTGCAAGCTGCTGAAAAGTGTTTAGTTTAAGGTTTTGTGTTTGTTTTTTTCACTGTGCCTGGAAAAAAGGAGAGGCCAGACAGGCTGATGCACGTCAGCAGAGATGCCAAAGCCTGACTGTTCCCTGCAGCATCAAAAAAATGAGTGAGAGTGGAGTGGTGGGCCCTCAGAGCCAGGGACACAGCTCGTTTTGGGATCTGCTTAATTAGCAGCATGCTTCATTAGGGCTTCATTAAAGCCCTCCTTTTCTCTCTCCAGGACCAGCCTGCTGAGCAGGAGGGTTTGCTGCTTCACAGGGCTATTTCTWCACAAAAATGTGCAGCAAAATTCACCCCTCCACAGCCCTGTGGAAATATTTGTCTGCATTTGCTTCTGATTCCAGACAAATTCAGACCTAAGTGTTGGGAAGGGTGAAAGTTTGACAAGAAAGTCTCACAGATACGTGTGCTTGGCAGAAAGATTTTTAAATGTAGAGTCTGATGAAGGAATAGAGATGGAAGCAAGTTTTGATAGAGAAGAAAAGAATTGCTGAGCCAGTCTCACTGGATAACCAAGGAGGCAAAGGGTGTGTTAGTTAGCAGGGGTTTGTATGGCTTAGAGCAAAGGATAAACCCACCTCAAACAAGAAGATGTGTTTACCAAGCAGGAAGACAGCACAGGCAAACAAGGCAGCAAATGTGGCAAGTAGAAAAAAGGTCTCAGGATTTTGCACTGCAACAAAACTGAAAAACAACTTCAGCTTAAACTGGAATGTACTGACTTTTAGTGATTGCAGAACAGTAACATGGATATGGTAATTACAGCAGTTATGATGGGCTGTAGGTAATAGTTAAGGTATAGATTGGTTCTGCTGTATTAAGACGCTCGGCAAAGAAAAGTCTATAATGCACTGTAACCAAAAGAAAAGTCTATAATGCATTGTAACCAAAACCAAAGGGTCTCCAGGCCTGCCTGCAGCTGGAGCTGACAGCTGTGGGCACAGCTCTGTCACCCACAGCCCTGGRCTGCTGTAACCTCTTGGATGGAATAAACTGCATTTTGTATACAATAAACTGCATTTKGGAGAGCCCCTGGAGTCCCAYATCCCTCATTTCGGCTCTTACACCTAMGGACCAGTCTGTGAGAGATGGCCCCTGAAATGTGACGCAAATGCTGTAAAATGGGATGTGAAATGCTGCTCCTTCCCTCCTCCCCTSCTCTCCTTGGCACGGGGCTGGGGATTGCTCAACCCCTTGGAGCTGTCTGGAGCACAAACCTCTGCAGSAGCACGCAGTGAAGGGAATCATCTGCAGCCCAGGGGAGATAAGGACGTGCACAAGCCCTGGGACTGTGTGAGAGTCAGCACAACAAATCTGGAGACACCATCGCACAGATGAGTTTGTAGTAAACATGTGCCCTTCCAAATGGGCTGGAAAAAAAAGTTATGGGCAGCCTTTCCCCCCCTCTCAGGATGAATTCCCTAAATGGGAAGGAAGGGAGTGAGAAAGTTGGAGTTTGAAAGGTTCAGTTGTTCCTGGAAACAAGAATAGCTCCGTGGTTTTTTTTTTCCTTAAAAACAACAACAACAACAACAACAACAACAACAACAACAAAAAAAACAAAACACAAAAAAAACCAAAAAAACCCAAAAAAAACCCAAAAAAACCCAAAAAAAACCCCAAAAAAACAAGCTGATTCATGAACCTTCATCCCCAGCCCTACCTGGTCCCTTTTTATTTCCATTTTGCACTGTGCCAGCTCAGGTTTTCTCTGTGCTGCAAGATGCGTGCAGCACGTTGGAAAAAAAAAAAAATGTCATTGCAAAGAAATAGGTATTCTCCAATTGCCTGTACCAGATATGGCAACGTGGATCCAGATTGAATGAATTAAGCTTTTATTTTTGGAACTTTTAGGGCAGGAAAGCAGCTACATTGTCTGTTCTAATGAGGCCAATGCTCCCTGCAGACTTTCCTTGTCATTGAGGCCCTTTCTTTTGTMCCASTCCTGACAGATTTCCAGTGTATTTTTCACTTAGTCCTTGTGAATACATGATAGGGCTGGAGAACCCCAGAGCTGGTCAGAAAAATGCCAGCTGAGAAATGTCTGGGGCCTTCATAAATTTCATTAGGGCTACAGGGCTCTCTGCAATTCAGAATGGACAATTTCCATTACCTTTCATGAAGAATTTGGGCTCCACAGAASTGTAAATTTCACCCAGTGGCTTTCAGTTCTATCCCAATTATTTGCTAAGTGCTGTTTGTTAAGAAGTCATCTGGTCTTTATTTAAAGGCTAGGAAATTAATTGAAACTGATGGAGGACTTCCACAAATGACAAACTCCATCAAACTCATCGGTTTCAACACGATWGAAACAATACTTCAGAATTTTTTTGGCCTAATGTTTGTTTTTATGGATAAGTTGGGGAAGAATGAATGGCCTCTTTTGTGAAGTCCTGCCTCAGACTGTGGTGCTGTACAGCCAGGTTTTCATTATAATTACTTTTTATGCTGCAAGTCAGTCACTAATTCAATACAAACTCAACATTACAGGAGTTTCAAATGTGTCCAAAGCGAGTTCTTAAATACTGACCTAAACTCATTATGAGCATGAACTGGCATAGAGTTTTAGCCGTGTAAGTTCAAAAATAAATTAAGCCAATAAATGAAGTGTGGGAATTAAATGGCACATCCTGACTCAGTTTTCGTTCATTCTTTTGCTCACTGGCCTCAGTGCATGTGTTTTCCCCTCTCTCTGTGAGGGGAAAAATGTTGGACAGGCCTGGTGGGAGGAAGCAGAGCAGCAGTTGTGCCTCTGCTGTCCTTCAGGAAGGTCRCAGGACAAAATCATGGCTCTGCTCWGTCAGAMTCTGACTGTGTCTCACCAAATCTGTGCTCCAGCCACAGATTCTGAACATCAGTAACTCAAACTCATCCTGTGCAGSGTAAATGTGGTGACAGAAAACACAGGGCTTCAAAGCCACCTGGGTGTGTATGCTGGCAGCCACAATTAGCAGTTTTAATTCCCAAATTCCACTCCTACAAATAAAAAAAAAAAAAAAGTGATTTCAAGGCCATTTTGAGGATGTCAGAGTGCTGGGGTCAGTGGTGACCTTGCTTTGAAGGGTGCCCAGAGCAGCTGGGGCTGCCCCTGAATCCATGGAAATGTCCCAGGCCAGGTTGGACATGGGCTGGGAGCACCTGGACAGTGGAGGTGTCCCTGCCATGCGGGGGTGGGACAAAATGAGATTTATTGTCCTTTCCAGCCCAAACCATTCTGTGGTTCCATGGCTTGTGTTTTCTAGGAGAGCTCCTGCGACCCAAATCTTTTGCGTGGTTGGGTGAAGAAGGTGAAGTCAACAAAAATATTGTGTTGATGCTTCCAACCTAAAGAAAACAGGAGGTAAAAAAGGTTRAGAGTCAAAGGAGACAGAAATGTAAGGATCCTGGACTCCCCAGACCTCAAGCTCAAAATAAACTTGCAAAACTGGCCTCTGGTTTCTCCTTCCCTACCAGAAAATGTATCTTCTTGGCCCTTTGGACCCTAAGGATGAGTCCTTCCTCCMTTGTGTTCTGATAAATCAGAGAGAAACAGGCAAAAAAGGAATCTCTGACTGCTAAAGCACACTACAGAATCAGCCTGTTTTATTTTTCCAGTGTGGAAACATCACTGAAAGGCATTTTTCTTTCAATTGATTGGGGTAGTGTTTTCCTCATGTCTAGATCTGACTTCCTGAGCAGAAGACATGCTTTTACAGAATGCTGTTCATTTAAACTTAGGGGAAAAAAAAAAGGAGGCGGGGGTCAGAGAAAATATTTTCTCCCTTAGCTTCTAAAAAATATAATATTTTCTGTATTTTTTGATTTTGGCAAAGGCTGCAGTGTATGCYAGCCAGAAAGTAAGTAAAATACAGTCAAAGGCTGCCCTTGTCCACATGTTTGAAAYGGACTACCAAAAATGCATCATTTTTTCCAACATTTTTGTTGGGTGGAGCGCGGAAGGTGATTCCCCCTTCACACCCTTACATAAATATTTATACAGAACAGCTCCAGCCTAACCTGAAAGGAAAATTCTGAGAGTGCTTCAGAAGGCCTGTGGCAGGAAATAAAACCCTGAAACAATTTCCATTAAATTTTCTGGCTCCCGGACACGATGCCATGGGCTTGGSACACGCCGTGGGTTTGGAGTCGAACAAACGGCCCCACAGAAAACCCTGAGGTTTCTTTTGACTRCATCCTCACAAACTGTCTCTGTTACTCACCAGCCACTGGAAAAGGAGAGGAGGAAACGCTGCACTGCCTTGGGAGAGCACTTTAAATAAGCCTGCTGTCCTTGCCCACCTCCTCCTCGCTGAAAAGCAGAAGAATAGTGAAAGGACACCCTATCCAAGGGGGAAAAAATTGCACAGCACCACAGACACAAAGGGGATGTATAAGGGATCCCAGGACAGGCACTTGCTTCAAAAATAAAAGGGCCTTTTGTAATGGGGGTGARGGTTTGGGTTTGCTGTGCCATCCCCTCCTAACCCAGCAAAGAGGAAAAAAAAAAACCAGGAACGTGCCCCCCAAGTGTTCACCTTATACTAATTAATTCTTGCATTAAGCCAAATTTTATAACGTCTTTTTCCAATATAATACTGCTGATGTGGAGGAAGCATTCAGGAAGACCACATTATGAGYAAKGATAATTTTCWGTRCTTTTTAYRCKATGGTTTTTGTGYTGAGGGATCTCCAAGCACTCCATAATTGTTAACCTAAGGAAAGAAATGTCACCGTCACTGGGATGAAGCATGATGTCTGAATGAGCACCARAGATGCACATCTCACTCCTCATGTTATGTATCTTTAGCAACTTTCAGCTTGGGGAAACACAAATAAACAAATAAATGCATTTATAAATAAATATTTATAAATAAAATTTATAAATAAAAATTTCTCCAGCTTAGCTGAGCACTGGAGTTAGACTTATCCCTGGTTTGGGTTAAGCCTCATAATTATCCTGTGGCCACTTTGCCAGTGCCTCAGCTGGAGGCTTCACTGCTGTGCAAGGACAGAGCTGAGGCTGGAGCACAGTCCCTGCCCTGGGTTTACTTTTCTTGCACATTCTTGCCCTTCTTTTACCCTTCTTGCCCTGGGACCAGCCCTGGTGATGTCCTGGTTTGAAACTAAGGACACGAATCTGATGTGTCATTTACCTGAAAGTGGACAGCAACATCCTTTAAAACAGTAAATTTTGGCTTTGTTCTGCGAGGGAACTCTTGTTTTTCACCGTGTTCCCATCATGCATGCACACTGACCTAACCACTCCTGGTTAAGCACCTGAGAAAGTGAGGAGTAAAGGAATTAAGGCCTCACTGCTTGTCCTGACATCACCATCACAGCTGAGGTCACTGTTTTGATGGTGGACACAAGTCCACCTGTAAYGTGGAGACAAGTCACAGAAGAGTTTGGCAAAAAAATCTGTAATTCTAGACAAACTTTTATATATATATATTCATATATATTTATATTTATATATCTTTATTTTAAATAAATATTATATAAATATAATATATTATATATAAAAATATAARTATATATTTTATATATTTTATCTCTATTTATTTCTATTTATATATTATATAATATACATAATATATAAATAATATATATGCTGTAGATAATATAATAAATATAAATATAAATATAAAATATATTTATATCTTAAATATATTATTAATATATAATTATATATAAATAACATACAATATAAAATATATATTTAAATACATTATTTTATATATAATTATATATAATTATAATATATATTATATATATTTAATATATTATAATTTTAATATATTCTATTTAAACTGAATTTAAAAAAATAATTCTGTATATTTAGCACAATGCCAGGGATTTTAATGCCAAATATAATTACAGCAGCACTGTAGGAAAATGCCTTAACACAGACAGCTTTGTGGGCTGTAATAATGAGATGAGAGGTGTTTGTTCCCAGCATTCTGGGACATTTCCTCCAAGTGGGCTGGTTTGGGGTGAGTGGGGAGGATTGGGCAGCACCAATCCCTCTCTGAATTCCCTGCATGTGCTGAAGCACCACTCTGCAGTTGTCTCTTCCTCTCAGAAACCCGGAGTCCAGCCTATCTGCTTTRATCAGCCCTAAATTGCTCAGTGTAATTAGCCAATTAGCAGCTGTCAGCGAGCCCTAAATCATCTCTCCCTATCTGGGATCTCTGCGAGCTGCAAGAATCCTTGGGCGTTCATATCCCAAAAGGAGGCAACGCCTTCTATTCCATTTGGAGGTTTGTGTGCAGATTGTGAGTCTGCGCTGCCATTACCCAGGAAAAAGGTGCAAAATCCCTCCTCAGGACTCCTGGAAATAGGATGAAAAGCAATGTTAGCCTGGAAGAGGTGTAAAGCAGCTGCTTCAGTTCACCATAGCTCATTAAAATTACTTTTTGAGCACTTAAACCTCGAATACTTCATTTTCTGGCTGAAAATCTCAGTGGTCCATCCAGGACCTGGAGAAGCCTCCAGTGGGAGTGATTTTGGGATAAAAGYGTGGCTCTGGGGGTGTTGCTGAACAAGTGGGCTGTGAAAATGTGACCCTTGCAGCGTCTCTTAGGTTTTATCTGATGGCTTTCTCCAGCTGGGTGGGCACTGCCTTGGCTGCATCTGTGCTAAAGGTGTGARTAATTTCTGGTGGAGCAGAAATACCTCAGAGTCCTTGGTTTTCTTTCACTCAATGAGTTAGGTCACAGCGTCAGAGGAAAAAAAAAATTAAAAATTAAATATACACGCTGCTTTAGATTTTTAATGCTTATAAATAGGCATTTGCCAAATGGATGGGGAATCCTTGAACAGCAGAGCAAATGTTACAACTTTAAGGCAAATAGTTGCAGCAGGTTTTTTTTTTACTGAAGACTTCTGATTAATAAAGTTTTTCTTTGCATTTGGGAAATGTGGTGGATTTATTATTGTGGACTTTTAATCCCTGCCACGCTGGAAATATTGCACAGTGCTGTTCAGATATTTGATCTCAGAGTTCTCCTTCATAAATCTAAGTCACATTTCCTGGATATAATTTTTAGCCTGCTAAATAAGGCTCAGGCAAAGGCTTTGATAAAAGTGTTTATGTTGTAGGATACGGCTCTAGATGGACTTCTGTGTGAAAGCTGGACTGGAATGATTTCTTAATTTGTAATGGAAATGAAGTTTAAAAAGCTATGCAGGAGCAGATGTGAATTGCTGATTGGTCAGGGCCTCCTCTTCCCACTGACATGTGTAAATTTTATCACAAGAGGGACTCTTAGATGTGTGGCATTCACATTCTCTGAACAATCCCTTTGCCCAGGATTTTTCCCCTGGGAAGCTGAGAAGCCTCAGAGAAAAGGAAAACAATTCTTATCTCATTTGCTTCTCCTGTGTTGTGCTCGTGTGGAATGTGTTTGGAGGTTGTTTACCCACAGGTGATTGTTCCATTGGATTCTGCTGTGAGTTGTTTTCACTCTTTGGCCAATCAGGGCCAAGCTGTGTCAGGACTCTGGAGAGAGTCCCAAGTTTTCATTATTA
This sequence comes from Sporophila hypoxantha, assembly GCA_002167245.1. Classification (NCBI taxonomy): domain Eukaryota; kingdom Metazoa; phylum Chordata; class Aves; order Passeriformes; family Thraupidae; genus Sporophila; species Sporophila hypoxantha. The sequence continues at coordinate 787,042 of NDFG01000213.1, forward strand.
TTTCATTATTAATTATTTCATTATTATTTCATTATTATTTCATTATTATTGCATTATTATTTTAGCCTTCTGTAAGTATCCTTTCTGTATTCTTTAGCATAGTTTAGTATAGTATTCTTTAATATAGTATCATAAAATAATAAATTAATTTCTGAGAACATGGAGTCAGATGCATCATTCCTTCCTTCGTTGGGGCACCCCACAAATACAATATAGGTGCACACAAATCGTGGTTCTGTGGTGATTTTGGGGTGCCAGGTCTCACAGTTTTTGCTGAAATAACCCTCTGAGCAGAGGACTTTTCTGCAGGAGGGGCTGCACTCAGCAGGAAGGGGCTGCCCCACAGCACCTGCACTGAGAAATGTCCTGGACATGCACTGGGTGAAGCTTGACAAGTCTAGCTGTGACCCCAAAAATCTCATTTATATTTTTCTTGAAGTCAGACAAGAGTTTGGCTTGAAAGAAACCTTTGTCCAGTCCAGCCCCTGCCATGGCAGGAGCACCTTCCACTGCCCCAGGGTGTTCCAAGCCCCATTCCACCAGACCTTGGGCACTTCCAGGGATACAGGGGCAGACACAGGTCCTTGAATTAGCACCTTGGAAAAGTTGTGACTTCTGAAAAAGGGGAGAAAAAGGCTGAAAATGGGTAAAATTAATCTTCTTGGAACCTTCCAGAAGGATGACTGGCTGTTGTTGAACAGAAGGCTGCTGGTACAATTCCTGAATAAATGAGAGAATGGCTAAACCCCATGGCAGTGCTCTTGATTTCCTGAGGGTTTGGGTGAAAATCTTCACATTTCTGGTTTTGAGGCAGTTCCATCAAGTCTTAAAGAAGGCATTTTGGGCAGGTCCAGTGCCTGGGCAGAGAGCCCTGGCACTACCAACATGTGCATGCAGGATTGTGGTCAGCCACCTCCATCCTCACCCTCTCAGCATCCTCACCCTCCTCACCCCTGACTCTTTGCTCCCAATTTCCATGGGATCTTCAGGAAAAAAGACAGAAAATTAGGTTTTCTCTTAGCACCAAATCYGCTGATGGTGCTGTGGGGCTGGGCTGACTGCCTTGATGGCTCTTCCTCACACACAAGGTTTTTATAATTTAATCTCCAGTGGCCACCAGAGATTGAAAAAAAACTATAAAATGGGGAAATACTTCATCMACACTGCTCATTGCAACTCCTCCTGCTTAAGTTGTATTTTAAGCAAAATCTTCCTCTATCTGYATCCAAAGCATCCATAGGGTTATATATTTTTATATATTTTATCTTTTTTTTGTTGTTACTGCCCCACCTGGGGCAGCAGAAATGCTCTAGTTCCTGTGTGACACTCCATGAAGTTTCTCAGCTCTTAACTTTTTGGGGGCCTAATTATGTTTTAAAAGTGAGGACAATCCAAATGAAAATTCACATTAGTAATTCTATTGATCCGCTTGYTGCTGAAATTTCTAAATGAAATACAATATAGATAAAATGAAAAATCTTCTAGTCTGTGAGAAATAAAAAATTCCCCCTTGAAATCCTGCTGAATTCCATGTACAGTTAACCTTGCTTGAATGATTACTGCATTGCTGCTGCAGCTTAAACATACCCAAGAAAAGCCTTTTTAAAGACTTCGTCACAGGATTGGCTGAAAATTATCAAATTCATCTCTATTGTGGATCAGTGCTGAAACTTTRTCCTTGAAAAATGCATTGGAAAGATGAACATCTCTATAAATAATGTTAATTGTGATTAGGARTTATCATAAAAAAGCTCTAGGAGTGTGCKTATTTTGCAGKGGTTTTTMTTTCTGTTTTGKTTTTTTTKKTTKKTTKKTTKKTTKGGGKTKKKGKTTTTTTCAGGGTTTTTTTTTAATAGTTTTTTYATTTACAATTTATTTTTCTTTTTGCCGAGAAGTTTGAGACTTACATGCTATCTTTAGAAATTTGTAAGAGTAGGTATCAACTTTTCTGGAAGTATTCAGCCTTGAAGGTCATGTTTTAAAAGTGGGAAAGTCAGTTTTTCCTGGCGCCRTCCTTGACACAGCCCTTTTTTGATAACTGTCCCTGAGATAACTTGAGAAGTGTTTGCAGAAGCCGTGAGAATTGAAGACCTTTTTTGTAGCTTTTTTGGGGATTTGGCTTTTTTGAGCCACCCTTTTGGGATAATAAAGGGGAAGGTGTTACTGTGGAACCAAGATGCAGMRAAATGGRAAAAAAAAAGGGTTAAAAATACCCCAAATGTTAKCTTTGTGCTGAGCACTCTATTTTGCAGAACTAAATATCCCAAGAAACTCCCCTGAGACAAGCTGATGCAGTAAAGCTGAGCTACACTTGATTGCAGTCAGTAACAGCATAAAATCTTATTTTAACTGGCTTTGCACAAAAGGGATGCTGGGTGCATGCTAATCACACTGTGCTGCACTGATCTCCACACAAAGAAATGTTTTGTTGGTTTCCCATAAAGAATGGACAGAAACCAGATTACCTGGATCTTTTGGAGCTGATTAGGGTGTGGAGGCTTGATGAAAGTGGGATGATTGCAGTTTAGTGCTGCCAGCTTGCGACACAGTCARTGAGCTCAAAAGCAACTCTAATATCTTGTTTGCTTTTTGGGGTATTTTTGTTTTTCTTTCTTTTTTTTTTTTATCATTGTTTTGGCAGGTTACAAAAGACCCCCCCAGTTTAAAATGGAATTTTTTTGGGGTGCCCTGGTTATTGGCTAAGTGTTTTTAGGTGCACTCAGTGTCCAAGCACTGCCATCAAATCCCAAACCCAACACCTCTCCATGGGAGGGCTTGGAAAGGAGAGCAGGCTCTTTGGATTGCCCTCCAAACTGGAGCAACTGGATTTTCAGCACTGACCACAGCCAGACACATCTGCATCTGCACAGTGTTGAGTTTTAGGGTTTTTTTCATCAGGTTGCATTTTAGTTCAGTCCCTGAAACAAAAATCCATGCTGTGGATGAAAATGTCCCAGGGCTCAAGGATTGGATCAGGCTGCTCTGTTCCCCTTATAGATGGGATGCATTTATGTCCCATCTCATCCTGAGCTTCAAGTTTAGTTTCTTCCAAAGAAAACCTAAATAACAAGCACAAAAAATGTATTAAACAAGGCCAAGGGCAAAAAGGTGGAGTTCATTGGGAGCTGCACTTCAAAACCACAGAGCTGCCCTCGATTAATTGCACTGATTTTTTTAAATGCACATATGTAGCTGACCTTAACCTGTGTGCACAGCATTTAAATTGTCAGCCAACGAGGGAGATCACTGTTATTTTTGKTATAATCAAACATTTAGAAACACTTAGCTAGCAGATGTTTAAGTCCAAGGAAGGGCTAAGCAGGGTCAAGTGATCACTTTAAGTACTTCTGCCACTAGAGAACATTAATGACATAAATGTGAATTTCAACTTGACAGAAATGCTGTTGGTTTTTTCCTGTCATCCTTCCCTCTGATTTTTGAGGTGTGTTTTTTTGAGATGTGTTTTTTTTTTTTTTTTGAGGTGTGGTTTTTCTAGGTGTGGTTTTTCAAGGCATGGTTTTCTTGTTCCTGGTGAAAATCAAAGATTCCAAACCAGAGGTACTTACAAAGAGCTAAAACCTCATGAAAAACATCCTTGAAAGTGAGGGAAGTGCAGCATCACTGATGGCTCATGTTTCCTAACACAGAATGTAAATTAATTTCATGCTGTGGTTTTTTCCTAATTAATTGTAAAAGGCAGGCCCAGTTCTGCTGCAAAGAAGGTTTCTCAATCTGTCTTTCTTGTGTTTGAGCTGGAATGCCAAAATTTTTAAATGTGACCTTTTTCTACATAAAAGGAAACAAGGAACTTAAATTTCTTCCAGCTAYTAAAGAAATCAGGATGAAATTAAGTGGCAAGCAAACAGCACCATGTATATAAGTACAGTGAATATCTGTGTAGGAAGGAAGGAGCTGAAATGCCTTACAATGTATCTTTTAAGCAAAGAACAAACCCCAAACTGTCCTTATTCAGTACCAAGAAATACCATTTTGGGTTTGTTTTGCTGGCATTTCAAAAAAATTAATCCATTAAATACCCACTGGGTGCATTGGAATATATACCAGTGAATAATTCATTAGCTGAGGCCTCTGTTAGGGCTCTTGTCTTTTGTTAAACAAGTGCTTGCCTCTGGCAAAATATTGAAGAAATAGATGGGCTTTACAGTTTACACTGGTGTAGCTTTATGGATTGAGACATTCTTAGATCCCTCCCCCAAAAAAATTCCTCCAGATCAAGGCTTGACAAAGAAAAAGAAGAAATCCCTTCCAAACTCTTGATTTACTATTGATCTGGATGGGTTTTAAAAAAATTATATCATTAAATATGTGACCCAATAATTATTATTAGACAAAATATATCATGCTCCGTGTGAAAGATGGGGAACTAAATTATTACTTTCTGTTGTCTTTCCTTCTTCTTCAAGAGCCTTCCAGAAGCCTGCATGTTTTAAAAGGAACATCARTATGAATGGCATAGGAAGAAGAGAAATTATATTTCAGTTGTTATCATTAAATATTTTTCAGTAGTGGTGTTTGTGGGGCTTTTTTCATTTGTGGYTTTTTGTTTGTTTGTTTGTTTTTTCTTTTTAATACCTTTTGGTTTTAATTCTCCTTTTTTAATTTGAAAGCCATAGAAATCTTTTCTCTTTATATAACAAATTCCCTGGCATTGAAATTTTTCTGCTCCACCATGTGTTTGTTCATCTGTTGTGACTGCTTCTGAAAAAGGGAAAAAATGGTTAAGAAATGTGTAAAATTCATCTTCATGAAACCTTCAAGAAGGACGACTGGCTGTTGCTGAWCAGAAAGCTGGTGGTATAATTCCTGATTAAATGAGAGAAGGGCTAAGCATCATGGCCATCTTCTCATTCATTTTCTGAGAGTTTGGGTGAAGATCTTCACATTTTTGGTTTTGAGGTAGTTCCATCAAGTCTTAAATCCAGCCTCTTCCAAGCACAAAGACAGTGACTCTATTTTGAACAGCAAAATATCATTGCAGGGAGTCTGTTGTTGTTAATTAAAATCCTTATTACTGAGTGACTGTTTATTCAAAAGGCAGTTTTAATAATGAAGTGGAAGTGTGGCAAGTTTTAAATTTTTTTAAACGAAATTGTTAGAAAGTAAAGGATATTAGTCTCAACCATGTAWAAATGATAACACAGATTTCCCTTGTTCTGAGTGACAAATTTTCCAAAGATATTTTTGTCCTGTTTCTCAACATGAACAAAGTACCAAAGCTTTACGGAATATTAGTGTTTCCCAGCAAAATGGTGCAGTGCAGGCGAGTTTCAGGGTTAACTTTCTGGCACAGATCAATAAGAGAATGCAGGAATGGTGTGATTACAGAAGCTGAAAAGCTGGCCAACTGCTTTGAATAATTAATWCTTGCTTGACGCTGGAAATTTTTCTTGTTTCACTTTACAAAGAGAGATTTTTGTTGRGTTTTAATTTCTAAGGCTGGAGGATTATATAAATAATTTAATGAATTTTCTCATACATGAAACACTGTTCTGCATCCAATTTCTAGAGATGGATGTGCAGTGTCATATCAACCATAACTCTGAAAATAATTTAAAAAGCACCTTCATTTATGGTTTGTTTTATTTTAGAAGATGGCAGAAAACACAAAGAAGAAAATTGTACTTGCACTTCTACTTTAAAAAATGCTTCAAAGAAGCATAAATCAAAAGATTTGGAATACAGTTCTCTTTRTTTTGTTTGTGAATCATATTCACAGAGTAGCCTTTTCCCCTCCCACCCCTTAGTTTCATAATCATGTTGTTTAACATGGCAAAGTAAATATTTTCATATTTTGAGTTTCCCTATTTGTGTTTTCTGAGGCAGAAGTAGAGGAATGGTCAGTCAATAAGGAGAAATCATGATATTGGAAAGAACAACGTGATTTAATTGTCGTTAATTCATGGGCATTGAAATTCTGATACATTGTGAAATAGAAGATAATGACAGAGAACATGAYGCTAACAATATTCTCTCATGAACAGAAAATAGCACAGGCTTTAATCCAGTTATTAAGCTGCTTTTSAAAGTTTTTATTCAAGCACCTAGCTAGCTTAGTTGAAAATAAGAAAACATCCTGACATTTGACATTACAAAAGGAAATGGAGTCATTAGCTGTAAAAATAAATACAATTCGTGTCTTTTTGTCCATTTGTGCCCACTTCTCAGGTAATCATACACATTTCATATGGTTTTTACACCTGCTTACATTAGAACTAATTWTTTTTTTTTACACACTTATACTTTTTTCCGGTACAAACGCATTTTCACCGGACTGTCCGATTAGCTGTTACAATASCATTGTATATTGATACACAGACCTAAATCCAGCCTGATCCCAAATTAGACTACCGAGCTCCTGGTGGGCAACACGGCGGGTGTGAGCCCACACCCTGTGACTCCACACGTGGAATTTACCACCCCAAGCAAGCGGCGTGTCCCGCGCGARCTTTCAGGCGGCAAAAACCAGCGGTTTTGGTAAAATTCAGCCATCTGCGGTCAGCTCGGCGTCCCTCTGGACACCCCGACCCCTCGTTGCCCTCCTTGTGCTGCCAAGACAGGGGGAGTCCCCATGGTGGGTGGTGCAGAGCCTGCTCAGCCACCCTCTGGGGTTTGGGGGATGCTGGAAGCAGGGCAGGGTCAGGGGATGCTACGCCCGGACCGCGGCCGGCCCGGGGAAGGTGTGGACACAGAAGGCAAAAAACAAGAGCAAGCCTGAGATTGCTGTGATTTAGGACCTGACCAGCCATCTCCAGAGCGTTGCAAAGTTGGTGAAAGGCTGAGCTTGGCCTTTCCAGCAGTGCCTTTGGTCTAGCAGTGAGGGCACTTCAGCCAGCCCCACGAGTGGGTTGGATGTGTACGTTATAGTTTATTTTTTTTTTTAATGCAGGCAAAATATAATCCCCATTCCTGCAAAAAAAAAAAAAAAAAAAAAAGAGAAAAAGGTGATGTGTCTGGGTGAAACCCTCTGGGGGGTTTCTTTGGAGAGGTAAAAAAAAAAATAAAAATTTCATGAGGGTCTCTTCACCTCTGTGCAATAAGAAAACCATGCAGCCTCCTCCAGATGTAGCAGATCTTTGGGGAGGGTAGAGCCAGCTACGTAAGGCTCCCCTCTTTACAGCAACTCTGGATCTAGCTGTGGTAATCACTTGGATATTCTCTACAGCTTTTCCCACCCCACAACCTTCCTGTCCAAACTTCAGAAGAAAAACTGTAGAATAATTTGCATTTTTTCAAATTTTCTGAAGGTTGGATGGAGGAATGACATGTATTCCTCTTGATGGTGGTCCACTCTTGCATACCACACTGCTTTTCCTTGTTGGGTACTTAACATTTCTATTTCCATTTCCATTTTTTTTCTCCAAAGGTTTCAGAGAAGGCTCTGAATGGCTTGAGAAAATGTATGAAATGGGCATGGATTTAAGAAATGGCTGTTCAAGAAAGGTTGCATGGTTTTAGGGACTTGACCTGTAGTAAGTCTCTATTTATAGCTAAGGGATATTGTTTTGAGAAAATCCAATTCCTGGTGGRTTAAAAAAAAAAGGAGGGGGTTTGGCACTGAGATTGCTCCATCAGTAAAGTATGAACAGATATCCACAGAGGATGCAAATATCCCCAGAAGGATGGAAATTTGCTTCTGAGTTCAGTGGGAATGARCTCCAAATAAAATACACCTTATGCTAGAGCCCCCTTCCATATCTTGTCCCTGGCTTGCTCACAGAGTCTTAGAAATGGACCACAACCACTCTGGGAAAGAGATTTATTTACTCACATCCATGGGAAAATAGCTACACCAAATCATCCATGAAAGCATACAGGTTGTGTCCTAGTTGGATAAACACCACTATACCTGGTTTAAATTATGGAAACAGCGGGCAGCTATAAAACTTGGTGTAAATACAAATGTTGGTCCTCTGAGTTCTTCGTAGTCAGCAAGAGTAGAGTAGGAAAAAGAGTTCTCCATTTTTAAGTGGTAGAACCAATACTGGATAGAGAACAYCAAAAAACGCTGAAGAGATTACCCGAGACCAAGATATTTTTAATCAGTGGCCTCTCTGCCTTTYTTTATTTATTATTATAATTTTGGATATCCAGCTTGAGACACCATAAGTGGAGTRAATTTTCAGAAAGCCTCGAGCACCTGCTCTCTGAAAAACTGGTTGCATTAAGGTAGCTGAAGATGAGCACCAAGAATTGCTGCATCCAAAGTGAGTTTGCATTAGAAATCCCAAATTCCCTCGAACTGGTACTTAGGGAGGACCTAGTGCTTTAGGCAGCTCTGAAAATCCTAGGCACCATGCACAGTGTGTGTTTTTCTCTAACACTGGCAGATTTAGGTAAACATCTTCCACCTAGACCACTGCAGATTTAGTGAAAAGAAGTATTTCAATAGCTTTATTTTCTCTTAACTCTAAGGAGGACTAAGTTAATAATTCAGGGCTAGCGATACTATATTATCTCASTGATAGTTTAAAAAACAGATGTATTTTTTAGATAAAAATAAGATGTAAGGAAATAAAGTGTTTTTTTCCTTTTTCTCTTCTAAAACTTAATGGCTGGTTTCAGATTTTGTCTAATAGTCTAAGACTTCACCATTTTAAATATTTTTTTTCTAATTTTTGTTTCTTGTGATGTGTAAATAGCTAAGAAATATTAAATACTGTAATGTTCTTTAATTAAGACAATAACATTTCAAAGGCTAATGTAAAATCAAGCTGCTAAAGTTTACAATTTCTCTGTCCAGCAGTTCATTTATACAACTGCCCTGAGTAGATGCTATTATGCTGCTTAGCAAATGGCCTTTAAGAGTTTAAAAATAGCTCAGTAAAGCTACTCAAAGGTAATACAACACTTCTCAGGCATCTTTAATTGGAGAGAAGAAGAAAAGAAGAGTTTTCTCATCAGTTAATTATTCACTCAATGATTTATACACAACGAAAACACAATTGAAATGTTCAGGAGAACTAATTGTGCTTCTTCCTATGCATGGGACCATGAGCTTATTTTTCAGAAAGGCAAGGTTTGAAATTGTAAAACTAGTCCTATTTTTKTGGACCGTTTTAGCTGCTTTTGTTAAACTCTCTGTTGTTCCCATGTGAACCAGTGAAAACAGTTATTTGCTAACATATATTGTTGTGAGATTTCTTTCCGAAACCTCACTGATCCCCTTTAACAAAAAGATTGTTTTATTTTAAAATTGCTGTCATAATCAATTTGCAGTGTTYCTCAAACTGGTACAAATATGTAAAATCTGTGCTTTTAAAAGCTTCTGCTTTGAGTAGCCTTACACTCCATAATTGTGCCCTAGCAATTGTCAAGCTCTATTGCATGCCCCATTCATGAAAACTATAATTTTTTTTGGGATGACATAGCGTAAAGAATTTGAATCTAAAAAGTTCCTTACCTAGAGCTCCCATTAAATTATATTAATTTAAAATATCTATGGAATGATATTCTCACAAAAAAAAAAAAAAACAAGAAAGCAAAACACTATAACAAAACAAAAACCAAACCAATGGGTTTGGCGGAGGGAGTGTCTACGAAAATGACTCTTTACAGTAAGTAAAAGAGGTTTATCACAGTTTTGGCAGCTTGCATGAGTTCATACCAAAAAAAAACCCCAAAAACCCAAAAAAACAAACAAAAAAAAACCAACCAAAAAAAAAGACGTCTTTCACACTTAAAAAAAAAMCAAACCCAAAAAAACTTTCACGCTCTAGGTGTACCCTCTCAGTTGTAGGCCCTGAAGCAGTAGACCCCGTAGAGCTTGTGCTTCTTGTCGGGGAAGCCGACGAAGCGCACGGCGGCCTCGCTGGGGCTGCAGCGCTTGCGCGGCCGCGAGATGGGGTAGCGCACGCTGCCGTCCGCCAGCCAGCCCGCGTCGCAGCGGTCATAGCCCAGCAGCTTCCAGGCCGCGAAGATCTGCCCCACCTTGGCGATCTGGGAGCCGTCCTTCAGGCAGGCCTGCACGGCCTCGTCGTAGGTCAGCTTGGTGGGGTGGATCAGGTAGTAGAAGCGACCTGGAGAGAAAGGGGGAAAGGCGGAGTTGTTAGCGGTGTGGAGGTTGGGTGTCAGCGGTGCTGGAGTGTTTTGCAGGCTTAAATCCTGTGATCACAGAATAACAGAGTTCCAGGTTGGAAGAGATCTTCAAGGTCATCGACTCCAACCACAGAATGACCAGGTTGGAAGAGATCTTCAAGATCATCGAGTCCAACCACAGAATGACCAGGTTGGAAGAGACCTTCAAGGTCATCGAGTCCAACCCAGCCCCAGCACCTCAACTAAACCCTGGCACCCAGTGCCACATCAGGCTTTGTTAAACACACCCAGGGATGGTGGCTCCACCACCTCCCCGGGCAGAACATTCCAGAACTTAATCACTCTTTCTGTAAAATTCTTTTTCCTAATATCCAACCTATATTTCCATTGGAGATCTTGAGACTGTCTTCTCTGGTTCTGTCAGTGCTGCCCGGAGAAAGAGACCAACCTCACCTGAGCACAACCACATTTCAGGTGATTCTGTGACCTCAGTGGTGTTGCCTAAAGATTTTTTACTTTTTATGCGCTTTTCATGCACTTTTCATACATCCACTGCTCTATATTCCTGTTATACAGCTCCTGGTACTTTTCCTACCCTTTCTCTAAGATTTTAGAGTAATAAGATGACCTTTTAGCACATTCCTGAAATACTTTTTGGTCTTATTGTCAAGGAGAGAACCTATAAGAAGACCTAACAGGAATTGGGGCATAGAAACCCTTGCACCAACCCAAGGGGTAACTAAATCTCCTATTGGATGTACCTCTTAGATATCCTAATTAATTAACCTTATAAAAACGGTAGAAATTCAATACCATTGTGCCCATAGCCCATGACTCTGGATACACCTGGAAGCTTCCAATAAGGAGCTTCTTTTTTATCTTACCATTTTAATACTGTGGCAAGGCTTTTTTTCTGCTTTGATTTCAGGCAACAATACAATAACACTGACTTTTGAGAAGAAATGGAGATGTTCTGTTGAAGGATCATGTGAAACAGTGGTTAATTTGGGTCTGTGCCAGTTGGAGGTTGTGTTGTTGAAAATATTGTGATTTTTTTTTGTATGAATTGGTAAGTGTCAGGAGGAAAAAAGAACTTACCCAAGAAACAGCAGAGGTACAGAAAATAGACTATTTGAACAAAAAAAACCCCCACCAACCTACAAAAAAAAAACAAGCAAAAAACCCATAAAACCCCAAAAAAAACCCCAAAAAAACCCCACCAAACCCCAAAAAAACCCAAAAAACCCCCCAAAACGAAAGGCAATGCTATATTTATTTCTTCTAATATCAAAGTATGGCATCTYCACCTGAAGTCACATTCAGTGATAGCATTTAGGGGAGGGCAGCTAGCTGCAGGTAACAGCTCTTTTGCTCTCTGACAAGGTGGTGACCTTGTTTCTGATTAAATACAAGCAAAATAATTTTTTTTTTTTTTTTGACAAAGCCAAGGTATCCAACAGCTTCTCAGAAGGAGAGTTTGAGCCTGTGGTGGAGCAAAATTATGTCTGTTGTAAGTCTTCACCAGCAGTTCTGCAGCTCTGTTTCTCTTTAGGCATCAAAGGGAATATCCTCACCACAACACGAGACTGAACTGATAGTGCTGCTGAGAAAAATGTTCCCTGTCTCAAGGTAATGAAAATAAATGCCAGAAAAGAAAGCCCAAAAAGCAAAGTCTACCCTACTAATCCATACACAGCGATAATATTGGTATTGATTCCATTTATCAAGGCAATAAACATTCATTGTGAGCATTTCATTCATTATACTTGTGGTTATTTATCATCACTGCTTTGACAGCCAAGTGGACTGCAGAAGAATCGTGTTTCTTTGAAGKCATTCAGTAATTTCCAAACTAATTCACAACTTCTCAATCTGCCTGCTCCTGAAGAGGAGAGTTAGGTGAAAAAATGAATTTTTTTTTTATTCTGAGCACCTTCTAATTCCAGAACASACTCTTTACTGATTAATTAAGAATGTACTCCAAGACAATATCCACTTTCTGCCTCACAAAAATCAGGTAGATAMATAGAACTATGCCTAGTATGAGATTATTTTCTTGGTGAAGAAAAAGTGGTGAGCAAGTTAAAAGTTAGATCAGCTTCATATTCCTGCAAAAATCAAACAGATTTTTTTTTTTTTTCTAAATGAAGGAAAGTCAGGTCAGATCACAATATAAGGGTAATTRAATTAACCCTGTCTAAAGGTTAGAAATTGTATATCAAGACAAAAACAGTTTAAAAAAAGGCATTTGCATTGCAACTKTGGTGGAAAAGAAACTTTTAAAAAATTTCATTGATGTCAGAGACAGTATCTACAGAATTTCCATTGAAAACTCTTGAGCACAGGTAACACTTTTTAAAGCTCTGTTTTGGCAAGCTGAGAGCATTCACAACGTGCTGCTAAAGGAAATGTTTACTAAATGGAATCCTGTTACTGACACACTCTTAAGAGGTTTCCCCAAAGCAAACAGGATTTCTGATTTAGGGGAACAGGGGTTTGGACTGATAGTGGRTAAACTTCACCTGGTTTATGAGTTCCTCATATGTSAATGGAATGTAATTTCCTAGGGATYTGCAGTAAGGTCAGGCTTTTGACACATGACATCAATAATAAAAAACTCCTATACTCTGCTCCTCCCTCAAACAAGAAAATTTAATAGTAAACCCCACAGGGGTGCAATACGTACCCAGAATGTCTGATTACATAAAATCCCATTAATAAACTCTGTGCAGATTTGCAGTTTTCCCCTCCTGATATTAGTTGGGAAGGGTTCCTGACTGTTCCATCTCAGAAYTTGTTAACTGGTGTGGAAGGATATGGAGGAATTTTCTGTCTCTCTCTCATTAGTGCCTGGTGATTGGGTCACTTCTGCAGAGGATCCTGCCTGATTTGACTCCTCACACCCAAACCATGGGGCAGAGGGTTTGTGCAAACCTGCCCAAACCCCATCYATAACAGCTATTTTAAGATTTTTGTGTGTAACAGAACAACTGAAAGAGGAAAACTCCAGCCACTGACCTACACACCCTTGTGACTGTGGAATTTTGAGGGATGAATCACACTTGGAGATTTCCTCAAGCTTAGTGCTCAATTGAGAGGTTTATTAGTAAGTTTTTCTTATTTAAAAATAAAAAAAAAAAAAGAGAGAGACATATTTAAGACCTGGTAAATATTTTGACATCCAGTGATCCTCTCAAATAACTGATTTTGAATTAAATATGTCAGAAAAAAAATTTAAACACACCAATACCAGTAATGACTCTGGTGAGTCAGAAGCAACCACTGCTAATAAAGGGGGTGTGATTTTATTTTGGGTTCAATTTCTCTTTTTGGAACAGTTGCTACATCTTYCCAGTGATAAAATACTCTGAAATAGTCAAATGAACAGTCAGCATTATTCAGACAGAACTTTCCACAGCTTTCTCCCATTTAAATGTGACAATTGCTTGTCATATGCACTGCTGTAATAAACAGGTGGCTCACAGCTGTGCTTTYAACATGCTCTCAAAAATGTATTCCTCGTGTTCTTAACTCTGTTAAAACAAGATYTTTATTTGATTCTCATAGAGCTGATGAAAGATCAATTAGGCACTATCTTTCTGTGGAAAAAGTATATAATAAAATGCATGTTATTGAGGGGTAAGTGTGAATGCAAGCTGTACTTGTACTTTATTTTCTTTTAAAAGGCTTAATTATAGAGGACCTGAGAAATACATTTACATTTAGCTCTTTTAGCACTTTTCAGTGCRAAAGATTCTCAGGGATTTTCCTTCAAAAAAAAAACCAGTTGTCCTTCAGAAGACCTTTAAAAATAAATAAAGAATAATCACTCAGCTCTTCCATTATMCATTCCTTGGTTTATGGCTGTTAGGCTCAGTAGGGAAGATTGTAACAAAAGGATTTATCTGCATTTATTTCCCCAAACTGATCACCTGGAGAGATTGCATGGGGGAGGAGCATCCCCATTCCTTGGGACAGGGAAAGGAGAGAAATTTGGGTGATCWGCAGCCCTGGAAAAACTTTGGGTCACCTCAGCTTTTCTAAAGGTGACATGGACTGAAGTGGCTTCCATTGGGCAGGACAAGTAAAGGAGAAATTTGCTGTGAGAAAGCAAAGCTGAGCCCTCAGACACCAGGAAATTCCAATGTGGAATTTTCAAATTTAAGTTAGACCCTCCYCACATGTGTACATTCATTTTCAATAGCCTTTATCAGCACAAGGAATGTACAAAGAGATTGGGAAACATATTGCCACCCACTGCAGGCAGAAAATATTTTGTTATTTCAAAATATCTTGATGGGTTTCTCAGACAGCATCAGGCTGGTGTTATTCTTTGCTTTGTTTTATGAAACACATCACTATATATACCTTTATAAACTGGTAGATTGCTGGTACTATTAGATATAAAGAGTATGAAATGATTTCATGTTCTTGGGTGCAAAMCATGAACAAATCTTGTATGAACTAACAGACAGATTTGGGTATAAATCGGCTAATTTGAGTATAAATTAGTAAAAAACAGGCAGAAGAAAATGTGTGTTGTATTTGCCTTATTCTATGAAAAGTCATAATGGAGGAGTCATAATTTCATAAAGTAACAAGATTATTTGATATTGCAGCTTTGCTCAAGCTATTTCCTGGTGCAGGTAACAGAAAAGCATGTAAATTTTTTTTACTAATGGTATAATGCCTTCCTTTTTAGCCATTATTTTTTTGTGTATCCAGGTCATCACAGTTGGGATATAATAATTCCACAGGGAAAACACTGAACCTGAATTTGGATTCACTGCATTGATTATAACAATTTCATTTTTTTTACCCAAATGGCTAAATACCATGGCTTTTACCTTTCTTCTTCAGATAAAAAACAAGCTTTGCATGTATTTCAGACCAAGGTATTTTGCTTTTGCAGCTGAATTATTTGAAATTGAATCTTTTTTTTTTTTTAATAATCCCTGAGACCATAATCTATTTGGGGGATTTTTTTTTCCCTACAGAGAAACCATTTAGAAGGTATCTGAACCTGACTCTTTTTTTTATAGAAGCTCCCACAACTTTTTTTTTAAATTCTCCTTATCCTTCCCTGCTCCTGTGGCCCTTGGAATTTTCCCATCTCCATTACATAAAGTTGAAGGCTCCTCTGTTTCCTACTATCAGGAGACTCCAGCAGCCACTGGGAATGCACTGTGTCCCAACCACCTCTCATTTTCCTTGGCTGTTYCTGAGCAGAGAGAATCAATATTGGGTTTTGCAGTAATAGGGGTTTTTTTCCCTTTTGGTGTTTTTTTTTCTTTTTTTTTTTTCCTTTTCCTTTTTTTTTTTCCCTGGTTTTGGTGGGTTGTTTTTTGGGGTTTTTTTTTTTTCGGTTTGGTTTGGTTTTTGGTTGTTTTTTTTTTTTCTGCCTGCAGCCACTGTTTTTGGCAAATGCCAATCCTAGCCTGGTGGCAAAATGGGTAATTTTAACCTTTTCCCTCTGCAGTGAGATAGCCAAAATGTGCCATTAAACACACTTGATCCAAAATGCTGTGCTGAAAACAGGGAGCTGGCAGAGTGTCTGGGTTGATTGTGGTTATGGAGGTGAGCCTGGGACAAGGAGCAGTGGAGAACACAGCAGGGACATGTGAGGAAAATGCAATCTGGTGAATTAAAGGAGTGGAAGCTGAGAGAAGCAGAAATCTGAATTTTCAGCTGATGTCATGAGTGACATTTGACACTGAATTGTGGGGAATATCTATCCATATCTGTATCTATATCTATATATCTATATCTATATCATCTATACTTATATCTATATCATCTATATATCTATATCTATATCTATATCTATATCTATATCTATATCTATATCTATATCTATATCTATCTATGTCTATATCTATATCTATATCTATATCTATATCTATATCTAGCTATATCTATATTTATATCTATATCATCTATATCATCTATATCCATCTATAGCATCTATATATCTATCTATATCTATATCTATATATCTATATAATCTATATCTATATCCACATCTACCTCTGCATCTACATCTATATCATCTATATCTATATCTATATTTATAAACTATATCTTATCTATAGCATCTATATTCATATATCTATATATTTATATATCTATGTATCTATATATCTATACAGCATCTATATATCTCTATCTATCTCTAGATAGATAGATAGATCTATCTATCTACACTTTCTCTTCTCTCTCTCTTTTTCTAATATTTATCTAAGTCAGCACTTATTATTCTTYCTTTTCCCCAGAAATTATGCTTTTTGTTCCTTAAAAGATGCTGCTCAGCACCTGGTGTGTAAAAGGTTGGTGATCAGTGATCAGTAGTCACAAGGTTTTTCTCTGCAAGCGTTAGAAAAAAGTGCAGCTATCACATTTTAATTATTTCTGATTGATTGTTTAATACCCTGGTGATATTTCTATAGCACAGGGTTAAATCTGTATAGAAGAGATGAGTTCATACAGGATTTCAACTCGGATAAATGAAGCAAGAAAAATTGAGGCAGATTTYAATGGGATGAAGCAGTATGATAAAGAAATCAGCCAAACTTTTGTTTCAGATCACTTTGAACCTAATGTAATACTGTTGGCTTGAGGATTTGTTTGGGTTTTCCAGTTGCATTTTTTTGGTGGGGATTTTATTCTTGTGTGTATTTTTTTGTTTTCTGGTGTTTTTTTTTCTTTTTTTTTTATTATTGTTTTGGGAGGGTACTTTTTTGTTTGTTTTGATTCTTTTTTCTTTTTTTTTTTTTTTTGGATGGAATGGGTCTTTTTCTGTGGAGGGTGGTGCAGGCTTAGCACTGGAGCACATCTTCTGAAACCAAGGCTTATGCTTATTTTTTGCTCTGCTGTAGGACAAAACTGCTTCACTGTGGCTAAGCAATCTGTGCATAAATATAACAAGGCCATGGTCTCAGTGGGCTGCAGAATTGTGTAGGAATTATGCACAAGTAGGATGCTGTAGAGGATTGGACTTTCCCAGCAATGCTTTCTAAATCTTCTCCTGACACTAGGTTAACCCTGATATGATAGCAAGCTGMGATTGGGTCATTTAATTTTATGTCATACCTGAAAAAAAAAAAAATCAACTAATAGCAAAAAAAAAGCTTGCAGTTGCTAAAGTAAGGTTTACAGAGGTCCAACCTCAGAGCAAAAATCATTGGTGKCTTGGCAGTGTACTAAGATTAGAAATCTAAATTATGAATAAATCTAGAAATAGGTCTGCTGATAAGGAACTATTAGTCTTATTAGACCTGGTACATGAGCAGGAGCTGCTGGACACTGCAGAATAGGTGCAGTGATGATCAAAATTTTGTTTTGCTGACAGATTTTAGCAATAGGAGCAGAATTACTGACTTCAACGGGAAGCCTTTATTAACAAACTGCAGGTTTGAAGGCTGAACTGAATTAAACTGGTTACACACCAGCATTAAAAGAGGGGTGTGTAGAAATTTTAATGGGGTATGTATRAAGGATATGTATAAATTTTCAAGGGGTGAAAGGGGAGACATTAGAAAATCCTGCCAGTACAAGTCCTGAGTTGTAAAATCTATGTGGCCATGTGGCAAACATGACTGTACTCTGCGCACGTACCCTTGAAAATTCCACAATGATTTTATTACCTTGATTATTGTAGCATCTTCTGGGTTTAACACAAGCTTTGACAAACCAAGCACCCCTTTCTACCCCTGGAGCACCTTGCCTAAGCACAGCCATTGTACGAGGGAAGGGCCAAGGAAACGCTCTCACCGTTGAAGTTGGACGTGAAGCAGAAGACGTCGTAGCGGCTCTTGTCCTTGTCCCAGAACCCGTAATTCCTGACGCCGGGCACGGTGTTCCTGCCCCCACAGGGCTCCCTGGGCTTGGTGATGGGGTACTGCACGGAGCCGTCGCTGAGCCAGCCGGCGTTGCACCAGTCCAGCCCCGACCTCCAGGCGTCGTAGAGCTGGTCGAAGGAGGCCATCACCGAGTCCTGCTCCGCGCACGCCCGCTGCGCCTCGTGGAAGTTCAGGTTGTACCGCCCCAGCCGCGGGGAGTAGGGGAACACCACGCCTGGGGCAGGGGCAGAGAGAGAGTTACCAGGCGCTGAGCCTGAGGCAGAAGCTTTAAAGAATTTAGGGATTTTATAGGAGCTGAGGTTTTAGTTAGGGATAAGCTTTATTGGAGTTAATCAAAATAAATGAGTAGGCCTTGATGAAGTTAAGAGTTAGTAGTTAACTAATAATTCGTTGCTTGTCAACACAATGTTTAGTTAGCTAGGTTTAAAATGAAGAATATAGAAACTGATAAATAGCTTTTGGGGACATAAGACAATTGTAGGCCTCCTCTGTTCTGAAACCAATTGAGGATGGGAATGGGAGTTCTACCAAGGGTTCATTTGTCATATTTGCATTGAAAAGGTAGAAAGGTCAGAATGAGGAAGACTTCATTTACTTCCTCATTTTGGGACCCCTCCCCATGAAAAGGACCACTGACCCATTTCAAGGAACAAACTAAGCATGCTTAATGGCTTTTGAACTAATTACCATACGGAGCGGGGAATGGGATGTACCAAAGTGATGAATATGCATCTGTATTTTGGGTATTCAATACTTGTGTAGATAAAAGGACTCTGCAATCACCTGTAAATCACAGTGTGTATTTGGGAGCTATCCTGCACGCTGCCCTGCGTTGCAATAAACATACACTTTCTAACTTTAAACTGTCAGAGAGTCTTTGTCCATCACAGTTGGATATGGGTACTAGATCAATATCCATATTTTTAACAAATCAAGATGGCAGGGAGAAGGGGAACAGCTTTGGCAGCCAGCAGGAGGAGGAGTAAAGGAGAGGTAAAGGTTGGATCCATGATATGTGGCAGTGTTGATTTTTTTTTTTTTGGGGAAAAACGCCCCAACAGCCGTGCAGCAGCTCTGGTTTTGGGAAGAGGTGTCACTGTCATATTTCATGAAAAATCTCTTTGCCCAGGATTCTTCTCCTGGGAAGCTGAGAAGCCTCAGAAAAAAAAAAATGAAAACAATAATTATCTCATTTGCTTCTCCTGTGTTTTGCTGCTTTGGAGTGTGGCTGAAGATTGTTTATCCGACAGGTGAATGTTTGATTGGTTTAATGTGAATTGTTTTTACTTAATGACCAATCACCATCCAGCTGTGTCAGGACTCTGGAAGCAGTCACGAGTTTTCATGATCATTCTTTGTAACCTTCTGTCAGTATCCTTTCTCTATTCTTTAGTATAGTTTAAGTATAGTATAATTATAAGTATAATATTAATATAATAAATATAATATAATATAATATAATATAATATAATATAATATAATATAATATAATATAATATAATATAATATAATATAATATAATATNAGATTGTTTATCCAACAGGTGAATGTTTGATTGGTTTAATGTGAATTGTTTTTACTTAATGACCAATCACCATCAGCTGTGTTGGGACTCTGGAAGCAGTCACAAGTTTTCATGATCATTCTTTGTAACCTTCTGTCTGTATCCTTTCTCTATTCTTTAGTATAGTTTAGTTAGAGTATCCTTATAATATAATATAATAAATATAATAAATAAATATAATATAATTAAATGTAATATAATTAATATAATATAATATAATAATAAATTAGCCTTCTAAGAACATGGAGTCACATTCATCATCCCTCCTTCATCCTGGGGACCCACCAAATACCACAGGGAGGTTAGGGCTGCTGCCTTACCTCTTCAGCTGTGCCAAGGAAAGTTTGGGTCAGRTGTTAGAAAGAAATTCTTCACTGAAAGAGGAATTGGGCACTGGAATGGGCTGCCCAGGGAGGTGGTGGAGTCACCATCCCTGGATTGGCTTAAAGAAGACTGGATGTGGCACTGGGTGCAGGGTTTATTTAGTTGATGAGGAGGTGTTGGGTCATGGGTTGGACTAGAGGGTCTTAAAGGTCTTTTCCAACCTGGCTCATTCTGTGATTCTGTGATTAATTCTGTCATTCTGTGCTGCCTTACCTAGCTGGATCATCTCCCCATGGCCTCATCCCCTTCCCAATGGGAATCCTGCCAGGTCTGCATGCTGGTCCCACCTGCACCTTGCTGTCACCAAGGTGGTGTCACTCTGCTCTCACAGTGCTTAAGGAGGAGCAGAGCTAGCTGGAATTATGCAACAACACATTTTTAATGGAAGATTTCCATTTATCTGCTGTAAGGTCAATTTCTCATTTTAAAGAGAGTCAATTAAACCCTAGCATAGCTTTACGCTTTGAATTTGTTTGGTTTTTTGGGACTGTTTTTCTTTGCTTATTTTAATTTTGTTTGTTTGGGTGATTGTTTCTTTGTTTTGCTTTGTTTTGGGGTTTTTTTTAGGGTTTTTGGGTTTTTTTCTGTGTGTGTTTTTGTTTGTTGCTTGGTTGGTTTGGTGGGTTTTTTTTTAGTGTGGAATGGGAGTAGGGGAGTTCCTGGCAGCTATTTAGAAAGAAGAAATTGTTGAATGARTAGTTGAATTTCTATGAATTATTTCTTTTGACTCATAGACATTAAGATGAAATGCCTTGATCAACATAAAAGAGCATTGTGTTCTTTGCATGAGCTCTTGCCAAGGTTTCCTGAGAGGTTCAAGACAGTTGCTTTTTGTTTGCACTTTTTGTGGGGTTTTTTGGGTGGCTTTTTAAAAAAAAAAAAAAAATTTCACATTATTCCAGGAATAATGTCTGCCTTAACAACAGTGTTTCATGGCTAACCTGGTAGGAGGCTCAATTTTAGCATCCTGAGGTTTTAAAGGACACAGCCTTGTCCCCAGGCCCTGGCTGGTGCCCAGACAGGTACAGCAGGGAGACCTCACAACAGAGGACATCCAAGAGGGGCTGGGAAACGTGGAGACACCTCCAGGATGGTTTCAAAAGTGACATCTAATCACAATCACTGCCCTTACCTGACACTTTTTTTTGAATTATTTTTTTCTGCTTGTTTTATGGAAAATATCAGAAGTTCCTTGAAGCACGAAAGCAGAAAGCACCGAAGAGCCACCTCCCCATGTGGGTTTGATAAAACAAGAAAAGACAGACTTGAAACAAAAGTTTGGATCAGACCACCCTAATCTTTGGCAGGGCTTGGAAACTTAACCCAGACCTAAATTTTACAGTTGGCTTTAGCCCAGTCTCATATTAAGCTGAAATAAAGTGGTATTAGAGAAGATCCAGCTCAGAATGTTTATCCTCAGACATCTCTGTAGAGCTAAGTGCTGTAGGACTCGGGGGGACTGAAGACAAGATAATACATGAGCCAAAAACTTTTTACTGGTATAAATATCCACCTTCCTTTTTACTTTTTTACTGCTGTCGGATCCTCTTGCCTACAACAATTTCTTTGTCCTCAGGGCAGKGMAGAATAGGATGGAGAAATTACCCARTGGTCAAGCAAGGCAGTCACCTTGTGATGAAGCCACTCTTCTTTCAGAACATTCTAACCCATTTCTGTATCTATTCTGCCAGTTTCCTAAAGTCCCCTTGCTTCCTCTTCTCTCCCTCACCCTTCTGTTGTCCAAGTGTCATTTTTGTTTAACAAAATCTTCGCTATTACTAAGCCTCAGTGACTTGGTCCAAGAAAATAAAGCATGCAAATGTAAACTTGGCAGGGTAATAATAAACAGTATTTTGCTCTGCTTCATCAATTAGCTGGAGAGTCTGCTTCAGTTCTTTCCTTTTGTAAATCCTTTGTTAAAGGGCTTTTCTGTTATGTGATGTTCTGAACTGCAGTGTATGAATGTAATGTAACACAATGTGTGTTAAATTCAACTTCATAAACAAGACACTGCAGATATTTCCTATTTTTCTSGATCTCTGTTTTTCCTTCATCATATCTTTGTTAAAAAATATCCATTCCTCGTCAGTGCTAATGGATTGAAATATCACTGGGTATAATAAAAATTTAGCAAAATCAATAGGAATCCAAGCCTTTTTACTTTATTAGAAATCTAATACTTATTATTTTTTTCAGAACTACATTTCCCCAGACAACAGACTCCTTTTCCAGTACATGTGTTTGATTTGCATATACATTAGAAAAACACCMTACAAGTAGGAAAGATCAAGATATAAACTTACATACTTCTAAAAACTGAGCAGCAACTAGTTGRTAACTATTTAAACAGATTTGATTCCTTAAGRTTTCCCAAATCACTTTTCAAAAGGGGCTAAACTGTGTATGTAAATGTGTTACAAATCTGAGTTTGACAGTTTGGGACATAATGTTTTTATAATATAAATATGCACTAAACTGTAATATTAGCTTTGGGCTATATTGGAGCAGACTGCATAGAAGCTGATTTTTTGTTGGAGTTCATCTGCAGTACAAGCCTGCAACTGATTAGCATTAATTTCACCCTGCAGYTGGGGGTGGCCAGGGCTGATTTTGCTGAGGAAAATGTACTTGGTATTTGCTTTGTGCAGCTTTGAATTACCTTGCAATTTTGTTAATTTTTTTTTTTTCTTTCAGTTCCCTATCAAACCCTGCTGAAATTCATAGTGGGAGCTCGATATTCATCTCCCCTTCCTTTTACACCTTAGCAGTGCTGATCTTTAGTTAATGGCAGGGTGTCTTCCTCAGTCCTGGACCTTACAAACCCATCAAAGTATAATCCATCCCATSTGTTCCTGAATGCACAAAAGCTGTCTTGAGGCTCCTTGCTGTTCCCAAAGCACAGGCTGAGCCTCAATTTCTGACTCCAGCCCCGTGCTCTGCCACTAGACAAAACACCCGCTCCCAAACCTTGACAAATTCAGCTTAAAAAAAGGGAGGGAGGCAAAAAACTTCCAGCCTCAGAAGGTTAAAATCTGATTACTCTGTGGGAAGGCAGAGCCTTAGCTTGACCTTGGTGATTCCAATCCCTACCCRTGTGGAGGCTGAGTGGGGATATTAATTTCCATTATAAGGAACCATGGTGTGGCTGCTCTCCCAAATCCACGGKTCTCTGGAAAAGGTTCTGCCCCCAGGGAAGGACCTCCTTGCTCCCAAAAGAGACAGGAAGAGCCTGAGACACATCAGCTCAGCAGAGAATGAATCTGTCAGTGAGAAATGAGGGGATGYATGCACCTGTGACCAAGCAACTGCAGTTTGGAAAATGAATCCTGTAATGGAAATTGGGATTTCTATAAAAAATGGATGTATTATATATCTTCCTCACAGGAACACCAGTATTTCTATGGATTTCTCATTCAAGTGARCAAATGTACAACTCCTCTCCACTTGCTGTGGTTTTCTGGGAGTGTATTTGTCTTATTTATATTTCAGAGTCTTATATGTATCCCTTACATGAACCCCTAAAATTCAGTGCAAGYGAATTCACTTCACACACACTGTCATGGCAAGGAGCTGGAGCACTTACCCAGGGCAACAAGGTGAGGAAATAACCTYAGAAAGCTCAACCCCTGTAATGATTTATGGGTGTTAATTAAGCCAGCACCACACACAATTAGCAATTTCAAGAGTATTGACATGTGGAAACAGAATAACACAAATTTCTGTTGTTCCATATGGGGGTAAAAAGAGAAGGTTTTTTCACAGCCAGTAAAGAAATAAGTTTGCTTAAGTTTTAGCCTAAACTGAAAAGTAAGTTTTCTCACAGCCAGTGCAAACATGGGGCAACAGTAGGGTTTGCTTTTTTACTGTGTTGTAGGGCACAGTTTTATGGTGGCAAGTTCATACACTCAGTGGCAAAATTTTCCTTGCTGGTTTCCTAAAATTCCATAAAAACTTGTGAGCCCCTCATTTTCACAGAGTCTCCACCTCCATTTTCCTGCCTGTCAGAACTTTCAGATGTCTGATCATCCAGCCACCGGCTGTCAATCTCAGGTGTCAATCTCCCTAAAAATGAAACTCAACCCTGAAATATTGTCCYTCCAGCATCCCATAACTGTCAGTGGGGTTGCTTGCTTCTAACCAATAAAAAAATATAAAATACACTGATCTGGCCCAGGGCTGATTATTCCCTTGTATTTCTACAGCCTTTGTCAAAAATCTGGGGACCGTTCCCTTTCTCTGCTCTCCTTAGCCTAATTACTCCTAAATTTTTTTTGACAGTTTCCTTTTGTGTCATCATTTTTCAGACAATTTTTTAAACTTTTTGTTTCACCTGCATCATTCAAGGACCATTTCTTGGAGCATGTGCAACCACAGCTCTGTCTGCAAAGCCCTGTCACAGAAGGAATTACATTGGTCTGCCATGAGTTACTCTTGACAACCCCTCTTTGGTTTTTGTTCCAGGCACCCACAAAAAGTGTGTCCYATAAAATCAGCTTTTCAGAGAGTAGAACAGATCATCACACAGAGGATGTTAGAAATATGTGGTTTTTTTGGTTGTGTATATTGATGGAACAGCAACACACAGAGAAAACAAAAATGACGTTATTAGGCTAAATCTGATTTCTCCTGCTCTRGAGAGCATGGAGTTGATTTCCTGTTGGTTTCAACTCTGAATTCCCCATTGCTTACATCCAGCTGAAGACCAAATGAACAGATTAAAAAATGATTGTTTTGACAGTTTGAAAAAAWTTGTTTACATGAAGCTTATGGATCTGCTTGAGCCATTTTGAACTAAAGAGTCTGGTTTTGAAAGAGATGCCTGTTTTTTGGTTTTTTTCTTTCTTGGACATAAAGTCCAACATACCTCAAAGCAAGAACATGAATGCTCAGGGGTTTTGGTTCTTGGGGAGCCACATGAAGAGTTATCTTCTATCTAGAAACTGCTTTCTACTTTTAGAGATCTTCATATTCCCAGTAGTGTTGGATGTAAAAGTTAATTATTTTATAACCTGTATTGCAAACTTACTGTGTTCAACTCTCACCTCCCTTTGAAGAGAGAAACTATTAAAAAATAATCTATTTATTTATCAAAAAATAATTTATTTAATTATAAAAAAAAATATTGAATTATTAAAAAAATAATTTAATTTGGTAAAATCCTGCCTCTGGCTGTTTAGCATTGCTCCACTTTCTCTGCCACCCCTGCCCTGGTTCTACTGCAGGGAGGGCACACAAAACCTGTGCCTGAGCAGCACCTGAGGGCTGGAGCCTGGGAGGCCAAACCCACAGACCTGGAGCAGTGAGATTCATCACAGTGCCAGGTATTCATGAGGAAATAAACTAGCAAAGCGCAAACATAAAGAAAATTTAGTGTAGSACCGTAAAAAGCTGCCGTAAATAAAATTTAATGTGAGCTGAGGATTCTTTTTTTTGCTCACAACTCGGACAACAATATCTGCCTGCTGTCAGAGACCTTTTAATATATCAGGCTTTTGACTTTCAGGGCACTGAGCAAAGAGTGTAAAACTCATGATCCTTATTTTATGGCAGGAGGAGAGTAAGGCCATTTCGGAAAGAGATGGCTTTGGTGATGAGGCTGGTTCTCCATAAAGAATATTCTGCTTTTCTCAGTACTTGACACTTCCTGCTGAGCCCAGACCAACCCTGACCAGCCCTCAGGCCAGTCCTGCTACTTCAGGCTGAAAATCAGGACACGATTTAGGACATGAACAGATCCCAGAGCTGGTGGTTGTGGAAAACTGCAGTGGGTTCCAGGTCTGAGCTTTAGCTGGCGCTCAGCACAGTCTCTCTGGTCTAGGGAAAAAAAATGCTGTGGTTCCCAATTAATAAAAATGAAGAAAACATATCACAAAAATGTAAGGTATCTAACAAATTCAGACTGACTCTATCTTCAGAGTTTTTTTCCAAAGCTTAAAGTGCCCAGTTATTATGAATGATTTATTTAATAACAACCCYAGGAGGCCTTTAAGGCTGGAAAAGATAAAATGCTATCACAGTGGGAGAAGAAAAAAGGTCCGTGGAGGTCAAGAATTTTGGTATTGACACAGGCCCATGGGTTTTGCACAGGGAGCCATCAGATGCTTTGCACTGCTCTTGGGCATTCCTGGATGTAAATGGCTTTTTCCTGCTGCCAATTAACATCCTTGAGGCCACCAACTCAGGACATCAGGCTGCTGATGCAAATCACTCCCACTGTGAGATTAACCTGATTATTTGCACCAGACGGTTGAATGTTGGGATGGGCTGATAYATTTTAATTTTTGTCACAAATATTGTGGGGTTTTTTTCCCTTCCCTGGTCTCTTCTGCTTTGCTCAAATACATGAAATGGAAATTAATGCCAGAACTACATAAAGCTGCAAGGGTGTTGAAAAAATAAGCACAGGGCTATGCAAACAGAGGAATATATTCTATCAGTTATATATCTCCAGTGTAATATTATTATATTTTAATACTTATCTTTTTATTAGGAAATTTCAGTGTACCACAGACCCAGAATTACTGGGTTTAGGCAACACAAGCAGGGCTGGCACTGAAACTCTCACCACTCTTATCTTACTTGAAATGTTACATTTTACCATGAGGTTTTGCAAAGAAAATGTTCTTTCCAGTTTAAGAAACACCACAATGTCAGAAATGAACATTACACCTGTCCCATGTGTGACAAAAATCACTGAAAAATACRTTGTTCCTTACGTCAGCCAGACACKGGTTAAAATATATAAAATTTCATTTGAGAACAGGTTGGAACACACTTGGCTGAGGAAATATGATTCCTCCTCTWCTTATGAATTTCCTTATTTTGGAGGAGGGACCCTGACCTTGTATCCAAGGCTGGCACTGTATTACAAAACAGTGACAGCAAAAAAGGTAGAAAATCTCCTTTTTTTAAAACAAATCTCCCTTGTGTTATTGCATGCAGCGAAGAATTGACTCCTTACTGCTTTCTCACTGCAGCTTTAATCCAGTAATGAATTTCAGGTATGGATTTCTGCATGTGCACAAGCATTTGTACCAAGCTTCAGGCAAACTTGCTCTGCTTCCACGCCCCTCAGCATCTCCCCTTCCCAGGCACAGCAGGAAGCACTCACAGCACGATTCCCTCGCTTTCCACAGCAGAAAAATAATGAACTTTTGCTGCAGAGGAAGCAAGAGCCGGGGCAGGTGGGGAGAGCTGCTTCACTCAGGTAAATCTGAGCCTGCCAAGAGGAATTTTCTCCCTTCAGGGGCTGAGCAGCCCCTGCAGAGCCTGCCCCAGTGGAGGGSAGGCTGAACACATGAGAGTTTGTGGCCAGCAGAGAAAAATAAAGGTTTTTATCCTCCAGCTGATTTCTGTCTTCATTCATAACTGCTTTAGAGAGCTTAAGCTAAACATGTAAGTGTCCAGTTCTCTTTATCTCATAAGTGTGGAAAGAACAGGGTTTGTTCTTGTTAAAGATGAATTATGTGGGGTGGAACAACCTAAATGCACTACCCCASTGGCATGGAAACTGGGCAGGGTTCTCCTGCACTCCAAAAGGGGAAGTTTCTGTGGCCTTCAGCCAGGAATGGAARAATAGATGTAAAGAAGTAAAATAAGCCCTTTATCTTTACTTGGCTCCAAGAACACTGAGACATTCTATTGGCAGGCAGCTTGTATCCTTTTTCGCTTTTTTCCTTTTTCCTTTTTCCTTTTTGCCCTTTTCATTTTCCTTTCCCTTTTCCTTTTCACCCTCTTTTTTTTCTTTCTTTTCTTTCTCCTTTCTTTTTCTTTTCTTTCTTTCTTTCTTTCTTTCTTTTCTTTCTTCTCTTTCTTGTCTTTCTTCTCTTTTCTTTCTTTCCTTCTTTCTTTCTCTCTTTCTTTTCTTTTCTTTCCGGTGCTTCTTTCTTTCTGTCTTTTCTTTCTTTCTTCTTTAATTCTTTTCCTATTCTTTCTTTTTTCTTTCTTTCTTCTTTCTTTCCTTCTTTTTTCTTTCTTCTTTCTTTTCTCTTGACGCGTTCTTTCTTTCTTCTTTCTTTCCTTTCTTGTCTTCTTTCTTGTCTTCTTCTTTCTTTCTTCTTCTTTCTTATCTTTCTTTCTTTCCTCCCTTCTCCTTTCCTCCTTTGCCTTGTTCCCTTTTATTTTCTGCTTTCCTTTTTTCTCTTTTCTCCTTCTCCTCTTTCCCTCCTTTCTCCTTTCCCCCACCTTTTTCCTTTTCCTCCTTTTTTTCTTTCTCCCCTTTTCCCCCACTTTCTCTTTCCCTCTTTTCTCTCTCTCTTTTTTTTCTTTTTCCTCTCCCTCTCTCAGGATCCTTCTGGCATATACTTGCTGGTGAGTGTAAGAGTATTTGTGATATGTCCTCATGAAATKTTTGTTTACCTCTGTGTTCAGTGCAGTGTCTTGGGAAAAAAAGAGAAAGGTTCAAACACTRTTTTACATGTATTGAAACTGATAAAATGTATCTGAATTGATTAAGAAGTAAGGAAAGCTGAAAGTTTGTCCTCTTTAAACCTGTKTCATTACTTTTTAACTCTACTGCTTTCAAGAATAATGCTGAAGAAAATGACTAGACCCTACATGTAGGAGTTGTCCTGGCAGACAATATAAAGATCTAATTTATCTAATTATAAGGCTGGAAAAATGCAAACCCACTGTCTCTGGGTAACTACTATAACTTTTTTTATCCTGAAAAGAAGATCTACATTTGCTTGATAACCTAAAATATCCCGAAGTTCAGTAAAATTACCACTGGGGGGGGAATTTTATATAATTTCACCTAGGTAAAAAGATGCAGCTGCTTCTGCAAAATGACAGGAGAAAATCAAAACCACATGGAACTCTCAACACTGTGTTTGCTCATCCTTTCTTGGCTCCTCTCACACCAGGTCTGGCTGGA
Source organism: Sporophila hypoxantha (assembly GCA_002167245.1). Lineage (NCBI taxonomy): Eukaryota > Metazoa > Chordata > Aves > Passeriformes > Thraupidae > Sporophila > Sporophila hypoxantha. Next base: position 815,780 of record NDFG01000213.1, read on the forward strand.
ATTTGGACACGCCATAGGCCAGCATTAAGTTATAGTAGCCATGACGATGTTCCAATTTATGATTGTTGTCAGGCCAAGATTCCCCAGGGCACAATGAATCCTGCTTCCTCAGCTTGCTGTTATCACTGATAACATACAAAATCAGTGGTGAGACAAAATCAGTGATAACACAATCAGTGATAACACAAAATCAGAGATAAGACAAAATCAGCGATAACACAACATCGCCGATAACGCAACGTCAGCGATAACGCAACATTTGATAACGCAACATCAGCAGGAGGGAAAAAACCCCAGGAATTCCCTAACACAACACCAATCCCACTCAAGGCATGTCCCAGGGCGTCACCTACCTTCCAAATTGAGGGTCACCACCGCCGTGTCATCCTCCAGCCCCTCGATCACCTCGCACTTGTACCTGCCGTAGTCCTCCAGCCTGATGTTGGTGATGACGAGCGAGGCGTCGTTCTCGCTGCTCTCCCGCAGGGACACCCTGCCCTGGTAGCCCCCGTAGCTCTTCCTGTGGTGCCCCATGGCCACGAACACGTCCACCTCCTTGAGGTAATCGTAGGTGAGTTTGGTCCACTTGACGCGGATTTTGTGTGTTCCTGAGCTGGCGGCGGCGGAGGAGTGCTCGTGGTAGAATTTGCATGGCAGTGTCACGTTGCCACCACGGTGGGAGAAGATCTTGGCTTGCTCTGCTACCACCAGGAGACGGGGCCCGTTTTCTGTGGGATTTAAGGAGGAAAAGGTAAAAAAAAACTCAAAAAACCGACACCCACTGTGGTGGTGTTCGCAGGGGTGCCGGGACGAGGGAAGAGATGAGAATCTTGACTCTGTGTTTCAGAAGGCTGATTTATTATTTTATGATAGCTATTATATTAAATGAAAATGATATACCAAGACTATACTAAAAGCAAAAAGGGACATCAGAAGGCTAGCACAAGAAAATAATAGAATGATAATAAAATCAAGGTGTTCGCAGGGGTCCCGGGACGAGGGAAGAGATGAGGATCTTGACTCCGTGTTTCAGAAGGCTGATTTATTATTTTATGATAGATATTATATTAAAAGAAAATTATATACTAAGACTATACTAAAAGAAAAGAGAAAGAAGACATCAGAAGGCTAGCAAAGGAAAGAAAAGAATGATAATAAAATCTTGTGACTGCTCACAGCCTCGACACAGGTGGCTGTCACTGGTCATCAACTAAAACCAATTCACATGCTGGGTAAACAATTCTCCAAATCACATTCCAAAGCAGCAAAACATGGAGAAGCTGAAGCTTCTCAGCTTCTCAGGAGAAAAGATCCTAACAAAAGGATKTTTCATTAAGTATGTCTGTCACAAYACACTGTCCAAGAATTGGTTTGCAGCCTTCCTTTTACACAATGGGTGTGGTCAATGCTGTTGGTAYCTCAAGCTTTAGTTTTTATRTTTTTCAGATTCTGTGCTGCTTTAGTGTGTAGCTCTRRGCTTCATGTTTAGTGTYAGCRAGTTYTSCTCCCAGGGTAGGGAGGAAAAGGAMAACAATTCCKTGGACTTGTTTTTTTCCTTTTCCTCGGAAATGGAAAAAAATTCCTTTTCCAGCTTGACCAAAGACAACAGTTAAAAGCTCCTGGCCCAAAAATTATAAACTACAGTAAATTGAAGAGAGAAAAAAAATGATGGGACTTCATGGGCTAAAGCTGTAATTGGATAATGAATTCCAATATGCAAATGGAGCAGAACTGATCCCAGGGAGAGACCCCGTGCCCGGCCGTGCATTTTGGGGCCATTTTAGTTCATCTTGGGTGCAGCCCTGGCTGGGCTCTTGTGCTGCCCAAGGTGCATCCATGGAGGAGATCCTTTGAATAAATCCCTGCTTTATTCTGTAACTCTGTCCAGCCTCTGTTCTAGCTCAGCCTTCACCAGCTGCATCTGCAGGATCACCACCCTGCAATCATTTTGGAYCTATTCAGTAATAAGGTTTATAAACCAGTTGTAAGTAAGTATTTGTCATTATTATTTAATTATGACAATAAAATATTAAAAATTATAATATATGTTACGTATTCTAATTTATTATTTAATTATTTGTGCACAAAGCATCCCAGTGCCCCTCACACAGGCAGAGACCATCCTATAGTAATAAAGAGGGAGTTGTGTAAATAGATTTACACAGTTCTATTGCTGATGAATGAATGCCATCACCCATAAAAGGCTCCAAAACATTTCCCATATTTTCCTTGTTCAAGAGTTGTATATCAATGCTTGATTTTTTATTTTCATAATTCAATTTTTCTGGAGGGATTGTGATTATGCAGGCAGCAGCACACAAAGCTCCTCACAGTCTGGGATGCAGAGAATCCCACTCACAAAGCAGAAAAGCCATTAATRCATCAAACAGCATTATTTATACTGACATGAAATGTGTCAGCAAAATACTAAAGTAGATATTTTAGGCATTTGTATTTGTATTTTTTTTCTAACTTTTGAGTGTAAGTTCCTCTTCTGACCAGAGTAAGGAAGTCCAGTTGCTCTTCAAACATGAAATCTGTTCCTCTGCTATCCACCCTCTTCATCATCATCCCAACGGGGTTTTTCTTAATCTTTTTTTTTTTGACCTCCTTAAAAGTTTATCTTTTATATTTTGATCTCACTTTTTATGCAAACCTGTATGTGACTGCCTGTCTCCTCTCCTCCTCACCCCAGCTTTCCTTCCCCCTAGCAGCAGATGTTGCCCTGTGAAATAATTTTGCTTAGGACAGTCRGCTGGGGCAGGTGCTCTCTTCCAGCCCTGAGTCTCTGGGGATTTCACAGGCTGTGCTGCCTTGGGAAAACCCTGGGAAATGCAGATTTCATGTGCTAGTCAGCAGACATACCCAAAAGTGAGAGTTTTGCCTCCTTTCAGTACCTCTTGCTTGTTCCTCAGGCGAAGTTTGCAAAACTGACTGAGCAAGCTCAGCACTCCTGTTGGGTTTTTTGTCCTTGACCCCTGAGATAGTGACCAAAACCCCTGAAAAATCACCAGCTCGCTGGGAAAACACCACCAACCTCCCTCTGCACTCACAGGCTGTGAAAAGAGACTTTGCAGCCCCCTGTGCATGTTCAGCAGGTCGATGTGGCTGCCCAAAATTGCGATTCCCTGCTCTGAGGCTCGACCTGGCTCCCCCTGAATCCAGCAAAAGCTGTGGGTGAGCTCCCAAAAAACCACAGAGGCTGCTGAGAGGGTGGSCCTGTGAAGGATAGCAGCAATTTTCTGCGTTGCTTCAGATAAAACTGATAAAAAAATGTCATTGGCCATGGAGATGTGAGTGGCTGGAGGAGGGAAGGACTGGGGTGGATGCAGAGTGTCTATCCCACCCCTCCAGCTGTCTGTCCACAGCACTGCAGGAATCTGTGGCGTGCCCACAGCATGAGGGGCATGCAGGGAGACTTTTGGATCCCTCCAGACAGCCCCAGGCTTCTGAGGCCTGGTGACAGGTCTGTGGTTAAAGGAAATATCTGCCCAAACTGCAGCGTCAGCTGGATTTCCCTCTCTGCTCACTACTGCACCGAGCTGCACCCCAGGGAATGCAGGATTTTGTGTTTATGCAAACACAAAACGAGGGTGGTAATTGCAAAGACAAGTTTGCTGAGTGCAAATGTGCATCTGCTCGGGGAAAACAGGCATCCCAAAAGTACAGCTCTTGGTTGGGAGGTGGTGTGCCCGGAGCATTGCTGTTCCCTGCACAGGTCAGGGCTCCAGTTTCCTCAAAAATGGGCAAATTTGAGTGCTTCAAGGTGTTTTGCCAGGGTGAGAGACCTTCCTGCCTGGTGACAAAACAAAGCTGCAGAGCAGGTTGCCTACAGCCCCTTTTAAATGATGTTCTTTTTCACTGCYCTCCTTTCCAGAGGCTCAGGGATGCTCCAATAATCCATTCCCGAGGAGAGCATCCAAGGAGAGAGGTGATCTGAGGCAAGGCACCATGGAAAGCTTTACCAGCARTTTCCACAGGAGGAGGAGGAGGAGRAGGAGGAGGAGGAGAAGGAGGAAAGTGAAGACAGCCAGCACAGTTTGTCTGCAAATTTTCCTGTTTCCTTTGAGCACAAAGACGTTCCACAGCGCTCTGTCCACCTTGGGAGGAGAAATGTTATGCTTTGGGGTGGTTGTTACCAAGAAATCTGACTCAGAGCTCAGCTATGTTGGGCTTTTAATACTGAAATAGCCAAGTTAATAAATATTTAGCAGAAAGGGCTGGGAGGCTGTGACTCAAGGCTGTTAATGCTCACTCTTTCTAACAACTGTGGCTGTGCCAGCAGGGCCTGGAGGCTTTCCCAGAGCACTGTCACCTCTGACTCCAGCAGCAGCACCCTGATGAGTAATGGTTGAAAAGGGTTATTTGTTTGGGATGTTTTCCTAAAAAGCATTCCACTTTTTCACTTTCATGATGACGAGAGGTACTGAGTAAGTCACAAAGTATTCGAAAATCGTGAATGGAACGACAAAATGGTCTGGATCTAAACACATTCCAAAAAGGAGATTATTCCTTGGATGGCAATTTAGATCCACATCCATACACCTTACTTATGCCGACGTCACTGGAATGCGAACTTTATCCATGCAAGAAGCAGAATGCAGCAAAATAGTCAGCCTGTAGGACGATGCCTGCATGACCAACAACGCCAGGTGTATTGGAGAACGAGGAGACAAAGAATATGTGGAATCAGATACAGGAATGGAAATTCACAAAATTTTTAGGAAAGGAAAAGGAATGAGAGGCACATCAATGTATGTTCCGAATGTTTTTTATGCTCTGTAGGAACAGGGATCCAGATTTTCACCTATTTTGTGCCAGAGAGCGCTAAACTGCAAAGTCTCTCCAGGCAGGAAAAACACCTCATCAATATTAAAAAAAAATACTGGAGAGGAAGGAAAGGAGAATCAAATCTCTCACTTCCTGGAAGCACTAGGCATGGCCTTAAAAAGATATCCACAAGCAAGCCTTTGAGATTCTGAGGGAAAAGGAATATCGGGGAGAGGTGTTGGCAACCTCTCACACTGGCTGAGATTACCAGCGTCATTTGCAATTCCAGGAGAAAAACCTCAGAGCGAACTCCAAAGTAGATCGAAAATAGCAATCAATATCGATGGTCTTGTGAGAGGCACTACCTGGCAACAAAGGAAAGGGAACCATTTCCCAGACAAGGAGCTTCACAGGTGCCAAGGAACAGAATCTGGAGGGACAACACTTCCCACATTTCGAGGAAGAATTGCAAGGAGAATGGAAAGAAAGAAAAAAATTTAAAAGGCCTAGATACAAGGCTGTGAGAGAGAGAGAGCCGGCATATAAGGGAATAAAACCGAGAGGACTAAAGGCGAGCTGGGATTAAGGGTTTTGGAAGGCAGGGTTAAAGGAATCAGACTAAACAAATGGGAAAGCAACGATGGAATTTCCAAAAGGGAAGAGGGAGAAGAGAGCTAAGAATCAAGGGAAATAGGTTTAAAAGGGACCTAAAACAGCACTGGAAAGAGAGAGAACAGCAAATAGAGGCCATAACTGCCTAGAGAGAGACAGGAAAGGGAAATCGATTGGAGTCCCTAGTCACTTCGGACGCCCAGTGCCAGAGGGCACGGTATTGGATGGAGTTGGGAGTAATTGAGAATTCCTATGGCTCTCGGGCCTGGGAATTGTCATAGAGCAGCTGGTGGGCTGCCCGGATCCCTGGCTAGTTGGCAAAACCCAGGTCTTTCTTTTGGACATTCGGGGCACCCTGGGACAGTGGGAAAGGTGTCCCTGCCATGGCAGGGGTGGAAAATGGGATGGGGTTTGAGCGTTGCTCCCAACGGCCAAACCATTCCAAGATTCCAGCACAGCTGCATGGGCTCTTTGCCCAACAACAAACCTGGTTCTAACCTCCACAATCATAAGGCGAGAGAGATATGCTGCATATACACGCACTCTCGTACGTCTTGTCCCCAGTTTTCCAGCCCATACATTCATTGGAATGGAGTTGTTGGGAACTCCATTCATGATTCCATGGACTGCCTTTAAATTGAGGCATTATAACCCAATGCAAACACATCATACCAACTCTCAACGACGCATTCGCTAAGATATAGCCATAGCTTATCTCGCTTAATGCCCTTCCATAGCACGATTCCAATCAAAGCGATTCGCACTATCTTCCTCCTTTACTATGTGGAGTTGGCTGCTTGAATCTTCCACGACATTATTGAGAGTGAGAGGATAGTTATTGTTCTCTCCCGTCTATCTACGTTGTGATATTATGAAATTACGATCTTTTGTACTTTGGCGCCTCACTGGTGCAAAATTCCCTGGATAGTATTCTCTTAAATCGACATTACTGTGGCTTTTATGTCTCTCTACATTGTTCATCCCAGATCTGAGAGAGAAGGCAGGATCCCTGGCTTTCGAGAAAAGCAGATGTCAGGCTGGGGAATGAGGCACAGCATGGGCTACAAGACATGAGGGCAGCAGGGACTCGGGATTGAAAATGAGATGACAGGGTTTGGCAAGAGGCCTAGAGGTCTTCATAATCCAGTAGCCAGTGAGAACCAGGGCCAAATCTACCTAACAACTGAACATTTTTTGGGACTGTGGCACAATGAATGGTCTCAGCTCTTCCTGGGGCTGATAAATAAAAAAAAAACCCCAACCAAGAAACCAAAAAGAGAGCAAAGCAGAATTCCTTCATTTAAAATATGCTACTATCTCTGGTTTATGCTTGTGAAACTCAGCTCAAATGAGCACTGCATTCTTCTTCCTGGGTTATGTTAGTGAAAACAAAGACTGATCTGTTGTGAAAACAGTGATGGGAGATGGAGGAACCACGGGGTTTGAAGGTTGGTAGCTCCCTGGCTGCCCCCCTCATGGGCAATTCTGACAAGGCTGGTCCTTGTAAAATAAAATTATTTCTGTCTCTGAATGGCAGGAATATCTGGAAGGTGACTGCAAGAAGGAAAAAGGATGGGACACCCCAGGTGTAGTCACTTGAGGAGGATACCACTTCTTCTCCAGAACTGCTTCCTTCAGAAATGCCATCAGAGAACTTGTGAGGTGAACAGCCAAGCAGCTGTGTAACTCTGAAACCCCCTGGATTAGGAGGGTTTGACCCTCATTGAGCTGCAAAAGGCAGGCCTCAAGAGACAGCAGACTGTGATCAGAGCTAAGCAGCAGCCATGAGATTGGTCAGAAGAAAAATTATGTAAAAAGTAGAAAAGCAAGGACAAATAGAACAATGGTCTGTGCATTAACACTTGTCTAGAATAACTCTCTAGCTACAGAAAAGTTTATCTAGCAAGACATTAGGAAGTTCTAAGCTCAAATAATGGAGCTCTGGTGTGATTGTGTTTAAGGCTCACAAGCAGGTATTGCATTTGAAATAAGCAAGCCATTGTTTAAGCCACAGGTACCTGTGGCTGACAGAGTTGCGTCATGGAACAGAACATAGCTGGAGATCAAATCAGGCCAGCATGAAAAGAATATACTGACAGTACCTATACAGTAATATAGATAAGCACTACTGCTAGTGTGCATATATTGCATATTGTAGTGATTTGGGGCTAAAATAAACTCTCTCTAAAGAATCGAGGTTAAGGTATTTCCATTGAGTTCTGTTTGTGCCTTTGCTAGCCTGAGTGAATCCGTGAAGCGGCGTAGAGCGAGTGTGACTGTCCCTGCCTCATTGGGCATCAACCACAACTGGAAAATGTGAGCATGACTGCTTACGTTGCCAGAAATGCAACACAATTGCTCCCTCTGAGGCTTCCAAGATTCTCTTCTCCAAGCACAGTGTACGACTCGCATTCTTCCAGATGCTCCTTGGTGATTATTGAGCTGCTGAGATACCATTGCCTATAAATGCCTCGAGCTCTGCCAAAGTGATAAGTCTGGAAGCTAAACTAGTCTCCTAACTAGGGTACAGGCATATTCTAGGAGGGAAGGGATGAGTACACTAGTATTCTACCACCAGGTGGTGTGCTAATGCACTCCACGGACACCCCTATGGTCTGACCTCTAGTGCCACGTTCTGTCTCCGTCGTCTCAGGCGAGGGCAGCTAGCCGATTGCTTGTCTAACTCCATGTGTGAAGCTATAGTATTACACTCAGGCCCCTTACTTCGGTCGAACTGCATAGATCTTCAGACTTCATCGGGATCTTGTGTTCCAGCGTCTGTACGCTCTCTGAGCGATGCGACAGCTTTGCTGGGTCCTGCTCGTGAGGTTGGTTACGTGGTACAGCATTGTGGTGTGGCTGTCTTTGCAATGAGGAGAGTCCGTTCTAATTTCGGGAGCACCCGTCATGAGAGCGACTGACAAAGTGCGCAAGCAGGGTCTATCGAGGAGTAACCGAGTCATATACTCAGGTCCCAGGACTATGGACCTACACTACTCGCTTGAGTCACTCCGTCTATCTAAGTCTGCTCTGACAAGTGGCCACTGTTAATGGCAAAGGACAGTCGAACGTTTTTCTGAGACAAGTAAGAGTAAAGTTGGTCAATACCGTAACCGTCCAACTCAAATAGAAACGTATGACTTCTTTGGGTGTGAGTGCCCATCCTTGTTTCCCTTGTCCTGGTCTAGCAGTCACCTCTCACGAGGTAGGTGCATAATATCTCTCTTGGCCTAAATGAGCTTCATCAGAGGGAGACACGAGAAATTAATTTATTGTAGCAAGACCCTAGCACTATGGTAACAGAGATGCAACACGCGCTGAATGAGCACAGCGCGGGGTCTAGGCGCAGTGGATGTGTTTTGTACCTCTGCATGGCTGTCCACCTGTGAGTAGTGAGTCGAGCGCTGCGGCTTCTACTTCCCTTCCTCTCCCTCGCCATATCTCCGCCATGTCTCACTCGAGGCGATGCTCGTGCCTTGGTCGACCGATAAAGCCTTATCTATACACGTGTCTCACGAGCTCGCTTTTATGGATTCAATCTGGTTATCGACTAACTAAGTCGTGCATATCTCCTACGACGAAGCTATTGGATTCGTGGATTGAATCAGTGTGTAGGCACTTACTTCCAAGGACATGCGATGGGGGAATGTGCTCTTGATTGGGTGGCTGCTTCACTTCATCTCCCTCACCTGCCTGGCGGCGGATGCATTGAGTTAGCGTCCAAATTTGTTACTAGTGCTGGGACATGTGTTTAAAGGGTTGTTTTTTTGTCCCAATTTTAGTTGTGCGGCGTGATTGTATGGGTTGTGTTGTGGATTATTTGGGCTTTTTTTGTGTGTGTTGTGTTTATATGTGTGTTGTTTGTTGGGTTTTTTTTGTGTTTTTGGGTTTTTTTTTTTGTTTTTTGTTTTCTTTTTTGTTTGCTTTTGTGTTTTTTGAGTATTTTTTGGTGTGTGTTACTCCGAAGAGTGTGATGGTTCTGAGTTTCGCGAGTAATATATAGTCACTCTCTAACTAATGTATAAATGTGAGCAGTTTTCTTATGTAGTATTGAGTTTATTTCTCTAGATTTTTTTTTAATCGGGTTTTTATTATATGGAAGGGTTAATTTTTATTTTGTTTGTGAGTTTATTTGGTTTTTGGGTTTTTATTTAAATGGGTTTTTTTGGTGGATTTTTTGTTTTTTTGTTCTTTGTTGGGCTTTTTTGTTTTTGTTTTTCTTTTTGTGTTTTCGTTTTTTGTCCTTTGGTTTCTCTGTTTTTGTTTTTTTGCTGGTTTTTGCTTCTTTTTGTGTTGTGTTCTTTGTGTAGGGGGGGTTTTTTTTGGGGTTTTGTTTTTATTATTTTTAGTCAGTTCTGGTCTCTATGGAATGAGGGTTTTTGTTTTTCGATTTTTAGTGGAATGATCGCATTCATTTTGTTTGGGTTTTTTTGTGATTTGCCCATTCTCTCTCTCTATTGTCCGCAAAAGAGAGATGTGAGGGTTTTTTGTTAGGTATATTTGGGTGTGTGGTCTCTTTTTCTCTATCTTGGTTTCTAATCTGTGATTTATTATATGAATCCTTTCTTTGAGTTGTGCTCTTCTTTTTCTGGATATATTTATTATCTTTTTTTTTTTGTTTTTTTGTTTTTTTCTGCCCTCTGTTTTTTCATATATTCGGTGTCGCAATATTTTATATCTACATAAACTTTTGCTGAGGGTGCTGGATTTATATCCTGGCTTGCACAGCTTTTCATGTCGTTGTGCCATGACTTAGCTCATTCCTCTCATCCTGAGCATTTCTTATGTGCTTTCGCTTCGAAAGCCAAGGGATCCTTTGCCTTCTCTCTCAGATCTTGCGGGAGAACAGCAGCAGTAATGTCCATTTTCTGCCTCAACTGTCTTTCCAGTGAAGAAGGGCACATCATCCCATTTTCTGTAAAAAGTAGAGGCCTGGCTTTTGGCCAAAACTTGTGAGTTGGAGGCATACCATTTACAGAGAGTGTCAAACACTTCTTCCCGTTGGGAACCTCCAGGGTCGAAAAAGAGATATTACCCACGCGCTGAGAAGTTTTAACTCTTTTTCTCTTTTCCTTATCTTTCCTTTCCTTTTCCTGTTCCTTTCCTTTTCCTTTCCTTTCCTTTCCTTTCTTTCCTTTCCTTTCCTTTTCTTTTCCATTTCCTTTACCTTCTCTCCACGCCCCTTTCCCTTTCTCTTATATTCCTTCCTATTCCTTTCCTGTCCTTAATTCCATTTTCTCCTTGTTTCTTTCCTTTCCTTTCCTTTCCTTTTATCCTTTCGACAGTTTACCTGTTCCTTTCCTTCCTTTCCTCTCCTTTACCTTTCCTTTCCCCTTTCCTTTTCCTGTTCCCTTTCCGTGAGTGTGTCTCCCTTTCCTTTCCTTTGTCCTTTACCTTTCCATTTCCTTTCCTGTCCTTTCTCTTTCCTTTCCTTTCCTTCCCTTCCCTTCCCATGTCCCCCTTCCCAATTCCAGTGCGACTATCTTTCCCCTTCCCTTCCCATTCCCTTCCCTTCCCTTCTCTCTTTTCTTTCCTTTCCTTTCCCTTTCCTTTCTCTTTCCTATTCACCTTTCCTTTCCTTCATCCTTTCCTTTCCTTTTCCTTTCCTTTACTTTTCCTTTCCTTTCCTTATCTTTCCTTTCCTTTCTGCTTTTCCCTTTCCTTTCCTTCCTTTCCTTTCCATTTCCTTTCCTTCTCCTTTCTTTCCTTTCCTTTCTTTCCTTCTCCTTTCCTTGGTCCTTTCCTTCTCCTTTCCTTTCTGCTCCTTTCTTACCTTTTCCCTTTTTCCTATTTTCCTTCTTTTCCTTTCCTTGCCATTTCCTTTCCTTTCACTCCTCCTGAACTTCCCTTCCGCGACTTCGAAATCCATATCCTTCCTTTCCTTTCCCCTTTCCTTTCACTTTCTCCTTTCCTTCTCCTTTTTTTCTTTCCTTTTCACTCCTTTCTCTCATTCCTCTTTTCTTTCCTCCTTGCCTGAACTGGTGGCTTGTTGTTTTTTTTCCTTTTTTCCTTTCCTTTTTTTATACCTTTCCTCTTTCTCCCATGTCGCTTTTTCCCTTGTCCAGGCTTCACCTCCCTTTCCGTACATCTCTCATATACGACTACTCAGACCCACTCTCGTGGCTGCTGCGCAAGAGGGCCAGAGGAGGTGGGGAGGCAGCCAGCAGGGAGGACCATCCCCAATCA
>NDFG01000213.1:829470-846079 GCA_002167245.1 Sporophila hypoxantha
TKKKKTTKAAGGCTCACAAGCAGGTATTGCATTTGMAATAAGCAAGCATTGTTTAACCACAGGTACCTGTGCTKAYAGTGGTTGGAMRGAACTACTGTCAATATAGAATATATACTAYACAGATATAAATACTGTCAGTGTGCTTTTGCTTTGTGTGATTGGGCAAAAAACTCCTAAAGTGAGTTGTACCATTGAGTTCTGTGTCTGCTGCCTGGGATGTGAGCTGGTGGCAGCTTCCCATTGGCATCACCATGGAATGAGAGTGATGCTGGGAAATCAAACAGCTCAGGGCACGTTCCCAGCAGTGCTGTCCTGTTTGGGATTTGTGCACAGACCCCAGCCAGTGATATCTGGACTCAGCTCCAAGGGCAGAACTGGGAGGAGAAAGATTTCCCAGGTGGGGCTTTCCACCCTTCCAGGCACATTTTGCCCGGTCAGGCAGGCAGCAGCCGAGCTGTTAGCACAGACCCAGGCCCCACTGGTGACTGATTTGCTGCATTTTTTCCACTCCTGCTGCCCTGCTGTTGGTTCTGACAGATTGTGGCCTTTTGCTAATCCTCTTGGAGCASTTAGAAGGATGACAAAGGCAGCACAGGGAACAGAGCTTGTCCAGGACAGAACACGACTCTGGGAGCTGCTTTCCCCAAGCTGTAGGGAAAGGCTGCCTGACAGAAATCAAAAGCCACTCAAAAAGTTGTTTTTTGGGCTGGCTTTGCTGCATCTCAGTGGTGCCAAATCTGGTATGAGCTGCAAGGGAAAGGATATTTTGCTGCCTTAAATGAAAAGGCACAGGCTGAGCACCTGTTCTGTCATCCTCACCCTCCTCATCCTCCTCTCTGCCTCCCCAGCCTGAGAGCTGCCCAGCGAGCTCTCCTGCTCTGGTGGTCATTGCTTTGTCCATTTCTAGCCCTGGTGTTGGTCAGTGTGATGCCCATTCCAAGCACAGCATGGGGAATTTGCTCTGTTGGAGCACTCACTTCACCCTCACCTGCTGCCTCATTGGTTTAGCTCCAAATTTTACTGCTGGACATGTTTTAAGGTTTTTTTGTCATTTTAGTTGTGGGCTGATTGTTGGGTTGTGTTGTGATATTTTGGGCTTTTTTTTTTTTGTGTGTGTGTGTTTATTTTTTGTTTGTTTGGGGTTTTTTTGTGTTTTGGGTTGTTTTTTGGTTTTTTGTTTTCTTTTTTTTGTTTGTTTTGGTTTTTGAGTTTTTTGTTTTTGGTTTTTTTGGTGTGTTTTTGTTTGAGCAGTTTTCTGTTTTTTCTTTTTTTAATGGGTTTTTTGGTGTTTTTTTTGTTTGTGGAGATTTTTGGGTTTTGGGTTTTTTTTAATGGGTTTTTTGGTGGCTTTTTTGTTTTTGTTTATTTTTGTTTTTCGGTTTTTGTCTTTGGTTTTGTTTTTGGTTTTTGTTTTGTTTTTGTTTTTGGGTTTTTGTGAGTTTCTTTTGTTTTTTGGGGGTTTTTTTTGTTTTGGTTTTTTTTTTTTTTTGTTTTTTTGCCTCTTTTTTGGTGTGTTTTAACTATACTTTTGCTGAGGGGTTTTCTCCTGGTTTTCTTTTCTTATTTTCCTCCCTTACCTGGGTTCTGCACACCAGAATGATGGCAAGTCAGGCTTGGAGGGGGCCAAGAGCAGAGAGTGGGGCAGAGAGGATGAGCCACASCACAACCCTTGGCAAACACTTTTATCTGCTTTATGCACCAGGAATATCCATAGTCTTATGCTGAGCTGGCCACAGAAATTGATTATTCCAGCATTTTCATGGAGTGCCTCACAAAGTGACAGTGGAGGAAAAGATGTGCATTTTTACAGACAGGAGAAACAAAATCATAAACCACTATGATGGCGTYACAGAAGTGTTTTGTCAGATAAATTCATGTATTCCCTAAATGTTCCACACTGTTAGCAAGCCCCTAGCTTAATATCATCCTGTGCCATTATGTTTTAAATAMACAGAGTTGTTGCTGGCTTTCCTGTAGTGTTTACAGGGATTTGAGCTCATGATAAAATATCCTCACTCTTCCCACAGCAGTGGCTAGATGTTACCCTCAATTTTTTAAAATCTAAAATGTTACTTAAAATTAATAAATATTTTCTGTGACAACAATGGTTCCACTTTTCTGTAATATGTAGAGGAGTGCATAATTGATGAACTCTTATATGGTTGTATCAGTCAAAGAATACTGAGGAAAAACATGAAGGAGAATCACACACATATTTTGCACATAGTGCACATTTTTTCTATATGTATTTTAACTAACTACCTTTTTCCTTCTGCTTTTGGCAAAAAAAAAAATCTAAAATCTTTTATATATCATCTGCAGGACTGGTAAAATATGGGGGGTTTTTTTGGCTCAAGAACTAATGCAGTTTTGCTGTGTCATGAGAAAGAAAAGACAAGGATCCACCTCCTGTGTTCCTGCCTCTGAAAAGACAGCATAGAACACCCCTAACACACTTTTAAGTTTTGATATAAAACTGATAAGAGAAATGGTAGATAAATCTTATTTAGAAGCTTCAGTTTCCAAATAATAGTACAGCTGAAAATACCTGGTTTATATATGACAGAGAAGAAATCTGTCTTTGTAACAAAGGCTGGGATAAAACATTTTTCTGCTGATTCCATCTCCTCAGCTTGGGGAGGGAATTGTTAAAGAGGACATATTAACACAGGTTTAGGTTTCTAGGAGACCTAAGAGCACATAAACCCATCAGGCAAATAACAAACTTCATCTCTCCTAAATTATTGCCTTAAATAACTTCTAAGTGTGTTTTGCTTGGGTGTAGATAAATTTCATGGAGATCAGGTGTCGCAGAGCAGAGCAGAACAGAAATCAAGGCAAAGTCTCTGCTCTCCTTCCTCACAGAAGTAAATCTTCATGGGTGGCATGAGGACTGTTTGGCAAAACCAAAATATTACACAGAAACTGCATGGAGCCCTTCCAGTCCCTTAATCACCCCCAAATGCTATTTATAAATATGGAATTCCACTGACATAACCAGCAAAGGGAAATTAATGATTTAAATTCATGTTCCACGTGAACCCTTGTGTTTCTGTAATTATTTTTTTTTTAATAACCCAAATAACCTGGCACCCATCAGTTAAGGTCTGTTTCAGAAGATGCAGTCCAGGATGCCTTCAAGGAGAGCACATTTCTATTTTAATTTTTTTTGTTTTTTGGTTTTTTTTTTTTGTTTGTTTGGGTTTTTTTTTTTTTTTTTGGTGTGTGTGTAATTTCTGGAGGTGGAATTCCTGCTCTCTGCTGACTTTTCTATCCCCTGCAGTTGCACCAGGCCATGATCTGAGGAGGGAAGCAGGTTGTGTGGAAATCAAAGAAAAAAAAGCTTTGATTTTGTGGAAATCAAAGAAAATTGCAACAGGAGACAGGAAAATGCATCATCAAAATTGTCCTGAATGGCAAAACAAAAGGGCAAGAAAAAAAAAAAAACCACAACAAAAAAGAGCCAGGCATAAAGCAGAAAACACAAAGGCAAGGAAATGGAAAGAAATGTCAGTGTCATGGAAAATGGAAAAATACAGAAAGGTGGAAAGAAGGAAAGAAGGCAAAAGTAAAATGGGAAAGGATGAAGATAATCAAGATTATCTTGAGGAGATAAGAAATAAGTTAAGAGGTCAGATGAGCAGTGCATTTAATCTTTTATCATGTTTTTGGCTGCTCCAGAGACTCTGTTCAGACCCTTACTCTCTGTTGGTGCTGATTTGATTTGAAGGAAAAGAAGTGGACTGTAAATAAAAATCATTATACYGGAGAATAAGTTGGTCAAAGATTTCCCCTGCTTTTTTAATTGGTTAATTGATTTAACTCATTTGTKTGTGCTTAGGTTTTTGTTGTTGTTTGCTTGCACCAATTGGGCAGCATTAAAAAGTTTTCTGTTTGTTCCATGTTGAAATATTTTTTGGGTATGCATAAATAAATCAGGGATCTTGATAGGCAAAGGGGTGCATACCTGCACCTCAAACACAGMAAAATAAATCAATATGAATAGGAATATTCATTTCTTATGTTCAGAGGAAAGCTAAAATGTCAAATTTGATGCTCCATGAACCAAATTTTGTGTTCCCATCTCTGCCTTTTCTTGCGCTTCTACAACCTGAACAAACTGGAATTGTGTTAAAAGTTTGGCTCTCTTTGGGTAATTAATTCAGGARTTACTGTGGTGGCTTAAACAACTCTGATTATTTTTCAGACCAGCTACAACCAAGGGAGTGCCTGTATTTTTTTGGTTAATTTATCTCTGAGGGGAGCTCTGTCTTTTTTTGGGTAACGGGTCAGTGGGCAGCACCACGAGCAGCTCAGGGAGATGGACAAAATGAGCACAGAAAGGAGCCACCCTCTCTCAAAACTCAGGGAGACTTTGCAGGTGTTCAGSAGAAAAATCTGAGTTTCTAATTACRTTGCTGTGCTGGGCAAATGTTGTWTTCTTGTGGGTGTCCATGTGGTGTGGAGAGGCTTCAGTCCCATTTTTACACTCCCCAGATTATTTCATTTATGGTTGTGGCTTTTTCTGAAGAGTGAAACTGGTGTCTCCCTGAGGCACATGGGGTTTTTCTGGGGTTTTTAATTTTTTATCCCCAAAARTGAGACTGGAATGAAAAACCACAAGAGGAAGGGGATAGGGCCAAGCAGCCTGGATAAAAGAGCAAAACCATGAAATCCACCACAGGATTCAGCAAAGAATATAGCCACAGAAGACATAAAATGCAGCCTTTCATATAAAATATAAATTTTATAAATTGATGAATTTTGTACATAGTGGAATAAAACCAAAGGAGAAAAAAAAATATTAAAAAAGCAACTGGGACAGAGGAAATAAGCTGAAAACACTGTGAAAAGTAGGGAGGAAAAACTGTCTTGCAGTTGTTTAAGTTGTGAYTTAAGTCCAAATTAACTGTATTAACCAACAAGGAAAGAACCARGAGCTAGAACTGACATTGTCAGCAGAGCTGCTGATGAAACCAGCAAATCATTTCTAGAGAAGAACTGAAATATTTAAAAGAGAACAYGGACACAGAACTATGTCTACTGCAGTGTTAGAGACTGGGAAAGTGTTTAGTAAAAACAAAGAAAATTCTCTTTTCCAGAGAGTGGACATTTGAAAGGCAGAGCTCTGTGTCCTTGAAAGCAAAGTATAATTGCAGAGCAATAACAATTTATGAAACACTGTTTGTTCTGGTTGACAAATACTGAGTTTGAGGGGGGTATCAGGAGATTTTACACTGATGGAGGGGCAGAAAATTGGGGCACCCAGACCCRCTGGCACTGCTGTGGCCTCACCTGTCACTTTAGGACAGTACCTAAAGTGTTTCTGGACAGCAGCAAAATAACAAATTCATGTAAAGAAAGTAATTAAACCATTAACCAGTTAATTAGCCWGACCTCAGCAGCAAACAGGACTTTGGAACAAATTTTGGAAGAAAGTTTTTGAACAACAGGAATAGAGGCAGTACTAGAAAGAGGGATAAGATAAAGCAGATATTTGCCAAARAAAGTCAGAGCAATCTGATTTCAGGTATGTAACAAAAACAAATGTATAAGGCTGAGGAAWGTGAGGTATCATTTGCTTGGAGTTTAGGGAGTTGAATGATATGAAAAAAAATATAAAAAAAGGCCAGTGAACTGCCTTCAGTACAATTTCTCTAATATTTCCAGTAATTTTATCTTATAAAGTAATTGTGACTTTTGGATAAAATAAATTTTCACATGGCTCATTAAGCAGCATTGAAGGGAGAAGAGTGTGCATTTAAAACGTTTGAAGAAAGAAGGGTGGAAAAAGTAGGATAACATTTAATGCTGAATGCAAAACTCAGCTTTTTGAGGTCTAGGATGAAAAATTCTTGATACAGAGCTTGTAGTTGTTCATTTCAAGTGGCAGTGAGGGAGACTGACTGCTAAATACTGTCTATCACCACAGACTGTTGATCAGCAATGCAGAMCAGCTGGGAGCAGCAAATTTGATCCAAGGACTGATGAACAAAGCATGGAAACTGGAAAACAGAAACACTGAGGCCAAATGAGGATTTTATCTGGAATAAAATAAATTTTTATCTGGAATAAAGTCCTGGCTGGATGCACTCAGGGAGTAAGACTTCAGAACCAGTGTAAAGATGAAATCCTGGTATTAACAGGTTGCAATATCCAATTATGACAGTAATCAGGAGGTGATACACTTGGAGAAGAATTTGAAGAAGCACACTCAAATGGTAGCTGTGGGGATATGGTGTTATTGATGYTTTAAAGTGAACCTCAAAGAAGAGAAAATATTATTGGAAACCAAAGAATGGCAGCATTAGAAGAATAGGACCATAAAATAAACGTGGAGGATTAGGAGGGTGTTTTCCATGTCAGAAAAGTAGGGTGCAGAACCCTTCTGCAGTAAGAAGACCTGAAACCCAGCTTTTCAACAAATAAAACTCAGCCTACAGGAGATTACATGATGTAGAGAATGGGGAATATAATACAGTTTCCTTCTCTGCCTCAGGAAATCCCTTTCACACCTTCTGTAATTCCAAGGCATTCCCAGGCAAGTAACCCTGGCAGAGTTTAGCYACACATCTCCTGGATTTCAGCTGTGGAGAGGGATGCTGGGCTTTGATAATGGGATTAAAAACGCCTGAACATCTTCTACAGTGTTCCCTGATCTCAATCCCATCTCCAGGTGTAGATTTTTTTATAATTTTAATTTTTATAATTTTCTTTTTTTTTTTTTTTTTTTTCAGCACTGGGCAGAGAGGGATCCCAGCCCTGGTGGGGTTCCACAATGCAGAGAGGAATGGCAAAGACCAGAAGCAGAAATGCCACATCCCCAGCAGTTTCACTCCCTCTGATTTGTGGCTCTGTGCATTTCAGAGCCTGAACCAGCTTGTGAGGAGAGGGCTTGTGGTAGAGCTCAAATTTAAATCTTTATCCAGCTCTCCTTCAAGGAATAAACTCTTGAGGTACAGGTGAGTTTTCACAGGGAGGGAGAAGGGCTCACCTGGAAACTTCTGTCTGCTTTGAACTGTTTGGGTTAGTGACAATTGACATGCATGACTCCTGAATTACACTAAAGTGCTSGATATCACACTAATTTCATTTTCCAAAAAAGTCAAGCTCAGAGACAAAAAYCTGCATTACAGGAGGAAAAGTGAAACGTTTATTAGACATCGATGTCTGATTTGAAATTTGCCCTGGCAAACAAGTAAAATGAAGATCTATCACTCAGAGCAGTGATAGATCCTCATTTTACATTTGATAACACATTCCTTTGACCTTCATCCTCAGAGGGAGAGCAGCTGTCTGCTACTCCTTGCCTGACCTTGACAATGCCTGTTGTAATAGGTGCAGGGTGCCTTTAACTTCTCTGCCTCTCCTGTGAACTCCTGAACGTTCAGCCCTTCCTGGTACCCTGCTCTAGCTTGGTAATTCATATTTACACAAACAGCACGATTTTCTGGCTGTTGAGAGAAATAAATCAAACTTTAAAAAAGAGAGAGGGGGAGCGAGAGAGAGACAGGGAGAGAGGAGGGGCAGTAATTCTGCGCTCCTTAATTTTGCAAAATTAATTTTAGCCAGGCTCAGGGAAGGTAGGGGTGAAAGCAGGAGAATCCCTGTTCATTCTGCACAAACCCCCTGATTTTCCTTGTGCAGGATAACCCTCAAGGACTGAAGCTGGGACTGGAAAAACAGCTGCATTGTGCTGCAGGCTCAAATCCTGCCACAGCTATAATCTCTGGGACTCAAACAGGATTCTGCAGAAGGCCAGGATAATATTAAGTGTGAATTAAAGGTATGAGGAAAGGCACATTTCTTTCAGGGTAAGTTACATTTTTTATTTTTTTAACCGGTTTACATTGCCCAGTTATGATCTCTGATGTGCTGAGCCTTTTTAAATGAACCACAGCCATAAATATCTGACCTGTGGAGAGCTGTGTATGGCAGACCTCTTAAAATCAAATCTATTCTACAATGAACYGAAGTATTTCAACCCACTGCAGTTGTTTGTTACTTTAGGATGCATGCTTTTTCTCTTTGTCTTAAATCATGCTGTACTTTACTCACTAACCTTTGCAAGGTTGTGAATAAGTGCTATTAAACAGTGCAACTTTCTCTTTTTGACTTTTCTTAGGAGAAATAATAATGCAACAGAACCAGAAAAGAAAACATTTGGTCAGCAGCAATACAAGTATTTAAAACAGTGTGACAGCATAAAAATTAAAAAAAAAAAGTAAAATAAGGATCATTAAGCACATTATTCTGYGTCCCGCAGCAATATGAAGAAATTGTTATTTTCTCACTTATTTCCTTACCTTGAATGTGAACAATTCTTTCATGTTCCAGACTTGAGTTGCCAGGGTGAGGTTCAGCCCCACAGGCAGAGATCAGCACCAAGAAAAGTAGAGTCTTCATCTTTACAGCCAAAAGAATCTTCTTCACTGTAAGGGCATCACACACAAAGAGGATTGTGAATTTTGGGAAACCTTTTACAGTGTTGCACTGCTCAACTTGTTAGAGCAGTGATCTTAGGAGGTTTTTTTTGAAATTTTTTTTTAATGTATTGAACCCACTCAGCTGGCAGAAGTTACAACATCTGCTAATTTTTTAGGCATGAATATTGGACCACTTTATTGTGGACTTTAACTAAGTGAAACTGGCAATCCAAATTTAACTCTGCCTATGCAGAAATRCAACAAGAAAAAAAAAWTAAAAAGAAAGTGCRCAGACCAATATTCCTAAGCCAAACTCCTTGCAAGACCACACATAAGCAGTACCTGTGCTTCAAAAGAGGTTCTGGTGTACTTTTGATTTTCCAGATCTACTCTATTTCTGGTCTGCAAATGCAATTAAAACAATCAAAGCTCAATCACTGTATCTATATCCACTGCATGATGCAATCTGCTGGTGACAGGTTCTCAAGATTAAAACAAKCTTCTTGTAGGTTTTGGCATTTCAATCAAGTCTGCAGCTTAACTTAACAGTCAGGGTGGCAAATCTGCTCGAGCTAAGCAGCAAAGATGACAAAACATTTATTAGGCTGACTAAGGAAGATCAATTTTACTTCAGATCCACTTACCATTAAAAAAAAAACAAACCAAAAAAAACCCCTGAACACACAATGAAATGTTTGAAACCATGCACAAAGTAGGTTAGAGTTGAAAATGCTACCACTGCAGCTGCCCTGATTGATTTTTCATTCATTTCCACCCAGAATGCTGACGCACTGGCTGAGTGTGCCAGGTAGGGTCTCTGCAGTCAGCAGAGCCCAGCGCTGCAGGGAAAATCTCTGCCAGCCTCTGAGAAGTAATTAGGCAAATGAGGACCTGAAATAGAAGAGGAGGCAKAAAATACAAGAGGGTTTTGTGTGGTGTTTTTGGGCTGCTGTTGTGTTTTATGGCTGTAGTTTTTGTGAATMTGACTCCTTGAAATAAAAGGTAGCTGTTTCCCAACTTTGCCTTTAAAGAGAGTAGGATTTCCCCCTCCCATATCAAATATGTGATTTTTTTCTCAAATGCACAGAGCTAATTCTTTCCTCCTTTTTTTTTTTTTTCTCCATCAGAGCTAGAAACACATAAAATTTGCAGAATACTCAGTCAAAACCAGGGTGTAGGTGTGAGTCCTGAAAGCAGTCCCCTACCCCCAGACAGACGTAAACCCTGAAGTGCTTCAAGTCCAGATCTAAACGCTGTAACCTGAACCAACCTCTGCTGCAGACTGAAAAAAAAACCAAAAAAMCAYTTTTCCATATCAGAACATGCACRTTTACTTGCCTGCCCTTCCATTTCTTCACAGCCAGCTTGGGGTGGGGAGCTCAAAACCARCTCAGCATCCCTCAATCCTTCCTGTGGAGTGCCTAGAGGTGGAGGACAAGTGCTGGCTGCACTCTCTTTCCCAGGTGGTCCAGGCTCAGTAACTCCAGCCTCRGCCACTCCCTCTTTCCTGGAAAGCCTGGATGGATGGTGGTGACCTCCATCTGGGACAGCAAGGACACATGTGGCTCCCTCTAGAGCACATCAGCCCCAGCCTGGGCTCAGGGAGGGTCACTCCAGGGCACCTGGGTGCTCCTTCTGAATGCCTTAAGATTTAAGCATTTATATTTATCACATCCTGGGCTGAATTAGTGGGTAACTCTGAGCTCCATATATAGTGTTAGTTGCTGTCTTCACATTTTGGTCAGACAAAATCCCTCTGGGACGGAAATTCAAGGACAGCCTCAGGCTCCAAAAGTATAAACAGAAGTGGGTTTGGGGGGGAGCAAGCTGGGGGTAAATGACTTCATTACCTGAAGCTGGAATTGGAGGATTAACCCCTGAAATGCAAACGGACCAACCTTAATTGTGTGAAAAATAATTGTGTAAAAAACTCGTGACCATTGTCCATTTTGGGTGTAGCCTCTGGGAGGCTTCTGACAGCCCAAGATGCACCTTTTGCAGGCCTTTAATAAACACCCACTTTATTTTCTTAATTTTGTCCAGCCTCTGTTCTGGGCAGCCACTCCAAGGCCTCACTCCTGCAGGGTGTGACACCACCCTGCCCTGTCCCTCACAAACCCCACACCGTGTGTTCCCTCTCGGACTCCAAAATCCTGCAGGTTTGGGGTCTGGGGTGTTTTGGTTTTGTTTTTTTCTTCTATGGCTGTTGGCTAACTTCTGACAATTCTTTTTTATTAATGATTTCTATTGATTTAGACATGGCCTGTTTAACAAAACAGCTTTGGTTGGGAAGGCAAGGCCTGTGGGAGTATTCCAGCTTGGAGGCAAAACCTCTGGGCCCTGTGAGTGAAGAGAAGCCCACAGGGGCTCTGCAGAACAGCTCATTTTGACTTCTAGCCACAAATCTGCCCTTTTCTGTGACAAAAAAACAATCACAGGGATTTTCTTGGGGACAGCAACCCCATCTATCCCAAGCACTGTGTGCACAGGCCCTGCTGAGGAGTGAGGAATATTTCACCTTCTGGTAAAATGGATGGAGAGCTCCACATGTGCCTCCCTTTCCTTCCCTGCTGATGGGAGAAACTCCTCCATGCAGCACCATCCGGTGATGATTTCCAGAGCAAATAATTCCAGGATGAAGGATATACCTTTTGGGGATATTTGCCTGGTACCTCCAGGCAGGTATGATCTGATTTTGGAGTGTTTATGTGATAGCATCACACAGGCAGGGTGACAGGCCGGCCAGTGCTGACATGGAATTCTGTTTTTCCTTCCCCTCAGTGTCCMGCTGACCAATCCCACATGTCACAGACATGGCTAAAGATCGCCACACAGGATTTTTTGGGGGGGATTTACCCAGTTTGGTGGCATTTTTAGATTTGTTAAAAGGCAGAGATTGTGAGGAATGACCTGGTACTTCTCTCCTCCTGGGATTCCCCACGATGGGAGTGGGGGCACTGAGCCAAGCCAACGTTACCAGGCCAAGAATCTGACCCCTGGTGCTTTGTAGGTTATCCAAAAAGGCAATTAGCCAGAGGAATTCACATCCTCAGACTCTAGCCAAAGCAATAGAAGTCAGACTCCATTTCTGCAGCAGGCTGGGAGGACCTCAAGGGAGACATGATAGGTGTGGATGTTTTCATATTAAAATTAATAAAGTCTTGGCTGGGACTGGGTGATTTTTTTTTTCTTTTTTCTTTTTTGGTAAGGAATGCTAAAGATTAGTCATACTCAAGAAATTCACACTGGTTTCAATTACTGCAGGTTAGGAATCKGCTATCTCCCTGGACAGGCACACAAAGGAGTTGGGAAGGAGTTTTAAAGGGAGAACCTCAAGGCTCAGGGAAGTGCTCAAGGTCACTAAGTGTTTAAAWTCTCCAGAACTGCTCATTCTCAGATACATTTTAAAGTTCTGACATTAATCACCATTTTTCAATACTTATGTAGCCTTAATTAATCTACTACTGGCATATCTAAAAGGCCGTAAAGCACCAATTTTTGTATTTTAACACAATAATCTGAGAGTTTACAGAATGCTTTCATGCAGTTTGGCTGCTTTAGTGACAAGCATCTCTCTGAAGGGCAGAGCACTGAAAAGCAGCATTACCCACCAATGTCTGTTTTGAATAGAAGAACATATTTCTTATTTCCTTTTGCAACTGCTGTCTAGCTGCAGAACATGCAAACATCCACTGTGTGAGGACAAGGGCCACCTACCTCAATATTCCCTCTCTGGCAGTAGTTAAAAGCCTTTAAAGTGGAAAGATTTTTTGTTCACAGGAGTTAATTTTTGTCTTGTGTAAAGAGGTGATGATGTCTTACATCAAATGTTTGTTTCCCTGAGTTGCAAGTCCTGTGGAAGCCAGAACTGAAAATGGCACAGGAGAAACCCAAACTCCTTGGGCAGAAACAGGAGGCTTCCTAATAAAACTTTCTGTGGAGTATTCTAAATTTAGTAAAATGAGGCTCAGCAACTAAAGGAAKCAGTGGCACCTAAACCAGGGAACAGAATACATAAAATCAGTCTTGATGATTTGGGGTTGAAAAAACCCCAAATCTCTTATTATTCACACAAACCTACWGTATAATATAAGCCTTTACAGGCTCCTCTCAGTGGAGCTCAGATCCACCTGGGAGCTGGTGGTAAACAGAGAGAAATATCTATTTAACAGAGCAAAATATGTGTATTTTCAGGGAGCAGTGATGAAGGGTGTCTCATCTTTAGGCGCTTCTGGTGGGTAATAGAATAAGAAGAGGACCAGTCCAGGCAGTCCTCACACACTCCTTTCAGCAGCTTTTCTTAAAACTGGTGACTTGGAGCAGAACACTTCAATCCAGCTGATTAAACAGATTTYCTGCTCAGTCCCAAGGCTGCTAAAGATCAAATCTTATCTGTGTGTGTAAGCCCCTGGGCTTTGGCAGCCGAGTCAAACCACGAGAGTGGAATTCAGCTCCAGATTGTGGGCACCTGAGCTGTTTTGTCTGTGCACAAAATGTTTACATCCCACTCAGACCCATTGTCACAGCCAGTTTGTACCTGGTCAGYGTGGTCAGTGGAAGGGAGGTGTGGGTCTGACTGGCCTAGGATGACTTATGTCCATTCATTTTTGTTTTTTTTTTTTTTTTTTAATAAACTCCATCTCCTCCAGAAACCTTCCATTCTCCAAAGGCAAAAGTAAAACTTTCATTTCCAGCTACAGACTTGAGACCTCAGTCCCCCACATCTGATGAAAATCCACTTCTTGCCATGGCTACCCTTACAATGCCTGCTCTGGATTCTGCTTCTCACTCATTTTGCTAAGATAATTTTTCTCCTTGCAGAAGTCCCCCACAGTGATGGAATCAAGGCAGCACAGACTCWGCAGAATGATCCCCAAATTGCTAAATTTTTCCTTGCAAAATAAAATCTGCTGGTGCCGTGGTGAAAAAGAAAGAGCAATTTGGTGGCATGRGAATGACAATATTTACATCCTCTATTTAGGATGACTTAAAGGTCACATTCCAAGGCCTCCTCCTCGCTTGGTACTTCAGTTTTTAAGGCAATTTGTGTGGGATCTGGGGCCATCTGAGGTGGCAGACAGYGGCTGTCTGGAGAACAGGTTGTGCTGTGGCTCTCCAGCCCCGGGCAGAGCAGCTCAGTGCAAAAAAGCAGCAGGACACCCCAAGCACGTCTGGAATCCCCTGCAGCCCAGCAATTTCCCGGGAGGAATGCTGATAAACGGCTGGCAGGGAGAAAGAAAATGGCCTGTACGTGCCTTTGAAGTGCCTGCCTTGCACCTGATATGGAATTTATTCCAGAATTTATTCCAGAAACAGAAGGTAAAAGCAATTCTGTCATTACTTGTAGCGGTAGAGTCAAGGTCATGTGGTGTAGAAAATTTGGTACTCTAGGTTTTAAATACAATCAGRGATAAAGCAAACGGGCTTTAGGATCTACCCTGGAAGGAATGCTGTTCACTCAGTGCCTCCATTAGTTTTATTTCTTGAGTTTTCTTGGAGTTTTTCTCTCTTTTTTTGTTTTGTTTTGTTTTTTTGGGGTTTTTTTGTGTGTGTGTGTTTTGGGTTTTTTTTGTGTTTTTTTTTTTGTGTGGTTTTTTTTTTTTTTTTTTTTGTTGTTGTTTTTGGTTCGGTTTGGTTTTGGGTTTTAAAATTTTATCTTAATAATGTTCTGAATAAACATGTTTTTAGTTCAGGAATTTGGATTTTTTTTTTGCTTTCAGTATTGCAGTGGGATGTTCTTTGATAACACAGAAAGGCAAATTTGCTTTTTGTGTTATAAACTGGATGTATTTTTTTTTTTTGCAGTCCCTTCCTTTAGAGGAACCTTTTACTTCAATCTCCACTTATCAGTGGTCTTCAAAAAAATTGARAGCTGTCTTTCCAGACAGATTGTGTTTCTATTCTGACACTTTCTTCAGSAAAAAGCTCTTTTTTAGCACACAAGCATGGAGGGCAGTGAGAGTCAGTAGAAAACTTGATCTGWCCCCCTCAATTTCTTTGCCTTTTGGTCATATTTACAAAGCTGGCTTTTCCTCAGGGCTTTTCTGCTCCCCAGGCCCTGTAAAATTACCCACACTTTTTCCTCAGGGTGATTTCTTGGTGGCAGGAATATCTTCCCACTGCAAAACTTCTGCAAGGAATTGGGAATTTCTGCCAGGGTTTTGGGTGTTTCTGGTTCTGCCTGTTCTTTCCTGCATGCTTGGATTTCTACAGGGTCATAAATGTTTTAATATTCTAGTGCTCTATCCCCCTGCCAAAGGTGAACATAAGCTGGGTGCCTGTCTTCTTTAGACAATTTAAAAAAAMCTCATCTATCAAATAACATTAGGCAGTTTCTTACAAACTGTTCTTTTAACTTCTTTACAATATGATTATATTATTAACAATAATATTATTATTATGTTATCATTATAATTGCTGTCTTTGTGAGCTTGAACTGCCTTTCTGTGCCTAAAGCAGTTGTGCCAGATTTCATGCTTTAAACTGAATAATTAGTCCAGTCCACCCACCTTTTCTAATTGGTCAGACATAATTTTTGAGGTTTTTCTGTGCAGTGAAAAGGCAAATAATTTACTCAAAGCCYATTCGGGCTGGTGGACATTTGGAAATTTAATTAATTAGTGTTAGTTCCCACTACCAATTTTCAGGTAACTGGGCACCACAGCAGCACCACCATCTAGATTCTGCCAGGCACAGCACCCAGGATGACAAGAAATGGGTTTTTTTCTAAACTGTCGTCCCATTTAATAGTTTTTTTGTGGTGGGTGGTTGCCCATCCCTCCCACAACCCATGTCATGTCTCCCCCCAGAGACCTCCTGGCCACTGAAATTATGATGGGGCTTTGAGCCAGACCTAAAAGATGAATCTGCACAATCTAAACCTGCTCCAGTTCCCACCAAAAATATGTAAATCCTTGGTGGGAAAACTGTTATTGCACATGGAAAAGACAATGAGCCTCAAAAACCAACGAGCCCCACCACCCCTAAAAGTTCAAAGTTTATTTTCTGGAAACCTGGCACAAATTAATTGATTCAAAATCAGACAGGTAAACCACTGAGTGATACTCTGTGTATAAATTCTGTGTCTGTGTTCAAGGTCACTCAGTGTATAAATTCTGTGTTTAAATTCACTGCAGGCAGCTGGTTTCCAAACCCATCTCTGACCMTCACTTCAAATTTGCTCCCAGACTTTTTGCTTGGGAAATATTGTAAAAGKCATAGGAATGTTAAGGAACTGTCGATGCAATGATATTAATCTGAGATCTGGAAATGGGCCAGGTGCTCTCTGCTCCCTCCAGCAGCATCTCCTTCCTGACCCACATTTTATGTGGTGGAGTCCCCATTCCTTTCCCCCCAACCAAGCTGGCTGTACCAGCAACATAAAAATTGAAATTAAAAACATCAGCAGTGCCTTCACACCCTTCAAGGATGCCACTCTRTGAGAGAACAGATGCACTGCCAGACTTCCTGAGCAGGGGCTGGTGCCAGCCTGCTGCAAGGAATTACAGACAGTAAAATATTTTTGTCATGGGTCCTGGTGCAGAGCATAAAACAGGACTCCTTGTCCAGCCAGCCATGAGAACTCAGCCCTGTCCTCCCTCTTTATATTTTTTTTTTTTTTTGTCTTGTAGCCTGAGAACTGCACTGTCTGCACTCTCAATGTCATTGAGAAAGACTTYAAGAAGCCACTCACTTTCATGAAGAAATAATACCCATGGTACAATACCCTGCATATTTTCACGTTGAAAATTTGAAAATATTTCCGTGTTGCCAATGCAAGTCCCAGCTGAATCACTGCTTCTGAGAAGGCAAACACTTTAACTTCACAAMAGAACTGTTTTTATCAAACATCTGCAAATGGGCTTGAGTTTTCTTTGGGTGTTTGGTGGTGGGGAATTGGCTGGGGGTGCAGCCAGATCAAAGCCATGTGGGGATCACTTGTGAAAGCACAACTCTTCCAGCAATTTCCATAATTGAATTAATCTGCAGTTGATGGCAAAACATACTTTCTACTGAGATCAGTGGCTTTGCAGACAGGGGAGGTCTCGGGGTCAGGCCATGGGTTCAGGTTTTGGGGGGACTGGAGTTCAACCCTTCACGGGGGGAAGGTGGAAGGAGGAATAATTTTCTTTCCTAAGCTCCCTTTTGGTGGCACCATGAKGATCTTTTTTKKTKSYTWAAAA
>NDFG01000213.1:846084-905280 GCA_002167245.1 Sporophila hypoxantha
GGAAWTRWTTTTTTWRMATWTTTTTRAWWWTWTTTWRAATATTTTTAGGGTTAGAAGGAGCTGCAACRTGGCTGCAATGACACTTTATGAGCACCTAGAACAGATTTGGGGTTTTTCATGAGCCCACCACTTAAAAAACCCAAATATTTCCACATGCTGAGGCCCTGTGTGATGGCTGACCATGTGTTTACACACAGGAGAACATTCAGATGTCCACTTGTGCCATTTCCCCCCCTTCCCTGCTTTTCTTAAGTATCTTTTCATTGCAGTGTCTTAGGCCTGAGAACACTGGAAAAACACATGAGTCATATGATTGTTTAGTTAAAGTCTTGTTAGCTAAATTCAGTTGAAAACAAATAATAAACATTTGTAAGAGTGTGGATGTCTGTAAGAAAATATTTCCAGATAAAGACAAGCCTCTCAAAGTTTTAAAGTAAACAGTGTCACCTCAGTATTATGCATACACCTTTTTTTTCTTCTTTTTTTKGKGTTTGATTTACAAAAGAATCAACAATAGTAAGAAAACATCAAATTCAAACTATCTGAAAATCACTTTTTGTTTTGGGTCCAGACACGCATGCATGACTCATTTATTTGAAAGGAAAAAGAAAAAAAGTTCTTTACTGGTTTACAGCAATGATGACAGAGATTTACACAGCCATCCTTGGTCAGTCAGATGTGAGAAAGATGACAGAAATTAATATTTTTTCAAAGGTCCAGACTCTTTGTATCTGCAGTTGCAGATGCTGACAAGAAAGACTGCAGTTCTGCACTTTGAACTAAATAAGTCAACAGCAGAACTAGAAAGAAATAGGAAAAGGATTTACTGGGCTCCAGAGGAAAGGACAATAATTTGAAAACTGATGCTGCAAACTGACAGTGCTGCAGAAATACCTCTGTGAGGGAATTTAATAATAAATAAACAAATATATTGCTCACAACACATGARCAGTCAGTGGAGAAAAGCTTCACCAGAGGCAGATGGCACCAGAAAAGTTCTGATAAGGTGAATAAGGTGTCGAGATAAGGACTTGAAAAGGAAAGCATCAGAACATTTTTGGTGACTCAGCATCAGGAATTATCACTTGGGATAGAGGAGGAAGAGACTGGGTTTAAGCAGGCAAAGAATTTTAAAAATAATGGGTGATTTTAGCTGTGCTAAACCTCAGGACTTTTCCACAGAGGAGTCCAGGGGAGGGAATCAGCAATGTGGCACCAGAATTAGTGGGTGGGTGGCTGCCTGGCCTCCAGAGGTGCTGAAAAAGAAGATTTTTGGCAACASGGAGGAGCATCAAAGAGCTGGAGTGGCCACTGGGTTTCAGCACCACCTTGTCAACCTCTCCTCCCTCTCCCAGCCACTGGCAGCTCCCTCAGGCAGAATTCCCTAGCTCCTGGCCCCTGGGATGGGGATGGAGTGCCTTAAAACTGGACAAGTAAAGGTTTATGGCTGCAACCAGAGGAAAGGAAAACACATTTATAAAAAGAGGCCAAAAGAGCTCGACTGGGTTACTCTGGCAAAACACACCTCAGKAAGGTTGTAATTGCTCCCTATAAATACATCAGAGATCAAATGCCTGAGAAGCTAAAGGATATTTCAGCTAAGACCTGGGAACAGAACTGGTGGGGCCATAAATAAGTTTAAGCTGGAAATGATATAATTTTAAGCTGTAGGAAAACTTCACAGCCTTCATAAAGACATTTTTAGGRTGGAGGACAGAAACACAGCTAGTTTTAAATCACATTTTGCCTGCTCTATGAGAAACTGTCTTGGATGAAGGGGAATGTGGATGGGAGAGGACCAGGTTATGACACAGGGGATCCCTTTTTTTTGTTCCTGTATGCCTGATTTTTGGCAAAAACTTCAATATAAGTAGGACAATCGATTCCTAATTCAGGCAGTATTCTTCCTTCCCCCTCATGGCAGGTCCAAGCTCTCCTGGCTGATGCTCCTAATGACAGAATCCAACCCATTCAGGTGGAATAGCTTCCTATTGATCCTACAAACCTGCTCCCAGTAACTCTCAGCACTGCCAGCAAAGCACCTTTCTYATCTCTGGGCTTCTCTCACGGTGCCTGACTCCAATAATTTCCTAAGTGGACTCTCTGCTTTAAGCAGCAGCAGCTCTGTTCCCCCCTGATAAGGATCATTAAATATCTGCAAATGAAATGGAAGCACTTGTGGCTGGCTTAAATGGCTTGGCTGCTGAAATGCTTGGTCATGCAGGAGGTTTCTGCCTGCCTGCCTGCTGCAGTGGTTACCTGCAAAACGTGAATTTTCCACCCTTGCAATCCCAGGGATGTGGCAGAAAGAAAGGGAAAATGGCAGCTCTGTTTCCACTCTGGATGTCTGAGAGTGGTTCAGGTTATTAAGTTGTGAAAATAAAAATAATTTCAGCACGTGTTTGTAAATCAAAGGTGTAACCATGAAAAGAAAAAAGCAGGAACTCCCCTGAACAAACCACCCTGATGAAAACGGAATATTGGAAATAATGGAAAACCACAATGGTCTGAGGAAATCTGAGAAAATGCAAAGCAGGGGGTTAACTGGACAATTTGCAACTGCTTGATAAAATCATGATGCAGAACATACAATGGCAAATAAAAACCTCTGAAGCTGTGTAAGCATAAAGGCTTGCAGAGCAGGCAGTTCAGTGCACCTTGTACAATTACAGAAGTGCATCATATTTTAGGTTCATTCAGATGTAGGAAGGCATGACTGAAGAGCCTGTGCCTAGGAGACCCATTCTGATAGAAAAGTGACTTATATTTGGAGAAATGATGAGTAGAAATCCAGAAACAGGAGAGAATTGTGTTTAGCATACACAGAGTTTGAGAGAACCAAAGTCCAAGGACAGGGTTTAATTTGTGGAGCTGTGACATGAAACAGAAGACATATTAAAAAAACATTGATGTAATTGGTAAATGGACTGGCTTGAGACTTATTTTTGTCTGCCAGCAAGATCTGCTGGCTTATGGTCAGTCCTGAAGATAAAGTAAACCTGTGCAGATTTCAGTAAAAAAACCCAAAAGCAAGCCAAACCAAAACATTAACCCAACAGCAGGTTCTCTTGACAATCTCTGAACTGGGAAACTCAATTAACAAGGAAATTGTATAGATTTTGTTTAAGCCAGATGAGGTTACATGCTTGCTTAGTCAACAAGAATACCCACGTTAGCAGGCTGAAAGTGAGTTGTGTTTCAAAGATTAAATTAATGGCAAATAGATAGGATTCACTTACTTCTTTTTTTTTTTTTTTTTTTTTTTTGCAAGTTCCTCCAAACTTAGTTAATTACAGGGATCAGCAGGTCTGCAATAACCCAGAATAAACCCCAGGCTTTTGTCTGGGCTTTCATGTCCTCAGGACTATGCAGGCTGTTTCTCAGCCTCACAGACATTATTCCAGGTGCTCCAAAAGCACCTGCCAGGGCTTTTGAACACCTCAAATCCACATCCTCACCCTCCTGAGGCAGGGATTGTCACACTCTGGAGGGTGACATCCCTACAACAGTCAGGGATCTCTCACAGAGATACACAGGACAGAAGATCTGCACTCATCCTACCTAATTTTTTTAAAATTCTATCCTTAAACAATTACAGGGGATCACTGATCACAGGGCAAGGATGACTTTTGCCTTGATGCATTATAGACAWTCTCTATTTTTATTTMTTTATTTTTCTTTCAGTTACCAAAGCTTCACTGAGMTTTTACACCAAATACCTGCACCAGACACAAGGAGAAAATTTCCATTATAAGCTCCCCTGACTGCAAGCAGGGCTGTTAAAAACTGTGGCCTGGGGTGMAGAACCCAAAAGCAGTAGAAACAATGCATCTCCAAAACTGCCTGACAGGAAAATCCCTGCCCCAAAGTGCTGCTTTTGTGAAAAGGATTGGGGGTTTTTTGGGGGTTTTTTTGGTTGCTAATGGCAGGGGTTGTCAGCCCAAAGAAAAGAGGGGAGAGCAGGAGGATCTGCTGAGGATTTCCCTGAAAAGCTGATATTTCTGCTCATTTCCTCCCAGATGCTCCACAGTCATGGGAAAATTGTCATTTTTCTCCACACCCCATGCAGCATCCCCTACCTCAGGTATTTGTCAGACCGTGAGGGATCCGTGCACCATCAAAGCTTAAAATTCCCTTACTGCTTTTAGAAGTTAGGGTTGTGATTTTCCACCAGGACCATAAATTACCAAATAAATCACCTYGAGGTGCTGGCTCCTGCTTAGGCCAGCTTTCATCTCAGTGACACACATAAATTCCCCAAGCTACAAAAAGTGCACGTGGGGCACGGGACCCCTGTTCTAGGATCTCTCACTTACCAGGAGTTTAATCTTGTGGGGTCAGCTCAGCTTCATTTCAGGGCAAAGGCTCAGGTTCCCTGACATCCAAAAGTCAGGTTTTGCACTCTAAATGCTGCTCTCCAGGGTTTTTAAAGAGTCAAATAGCAGGGGTTAAAAAAAAAAAAAATAAAAAACCCAAATGCCCAAACCTATCCTGGGCAGGCCTAAATAAACCAAGCCCAGCCCAGCTCCACCTCCCAGCCTGAGGGCTGCCTGATGGAACTGGGAGCTGTGCTAATCCCTAATTAAGCTTAATCCACACTAGAGAGGGTTTGTTGATTTAGCTGGATGGGTAGGGAGAGGCTGACAGGTTAGTCCTGCTGTAGAGGGGGGAAAAAACCCTCCAAGAACATAATTGGTAGCAGTTGAATTAGTAGTCATTCTTTCTTCAGAGCAGATAATAACATATATGGATGGTTCAGGAGTGAAAAAGAGAGRGAAATTATTTTAKTATYATATTTATTTATATATTTATATTTACTGTATTATATTATTATATTTATTATAAGGTTATATCATTATTCATATTATATTAATATATTAATATAACATAACATAACAAACATATATTATATTAAATTATATATATTTATTATATTATATTATATTATATTATATTAATATATTATAATATATATTATATTATATTATATTATATTAATTATATTTATTATTATATTATATTATATTATATTATATTATATTATATTAATATTATATTTATATCATTTCTAAATATATTAATAAATATATTAATTTATTATAACATAATAATATACAAGATTTTATTATTATATTTAAACATAATAAAATGTTTATATTTATTATATCRTATTATTATATTAATCATTATTAGTTTTTATTATTAATATAATATGATATTAATATATGTTCTATTATATATTATACTATTATATGTAAAATATATAATAATAYAATACATTAATATATTATAATAAAATAATATATGAGAATTTATTATAATATTTAAACATAATGATAATGATGATAATAATAATGATAATTATTATTATTATTAACACTACTACTACTACTACTAATACATCATTAATAATACCTGTCAATTGTAGACTACTAATTAGTAAAATGAATGCTCATTGTAGAAAATATATTTATCTGTATATTACACATGTGTGGCTGGCCATCCCAGCTTTGGTTGTTGATAATGCCCTGATAAAGAAAGATATGTTTTTCAATGACATGACTGCACCAGTGAAAGCTGGTTAGAATAACCAGTGCTCAGGAATTTGTTCTTCCTTTCTCTGGAGGGACATTSCCCAACATGAAAACTGCAAWAAAAATAAATTTCCCTCTGTTTTTYGCTCTTGAGGCATCAGTGTAAGTTATTATCTGCTCTGGAGAAAGAATGACTGCTCATGCAGCTATTGTGGGTCCCAGGCAGAAAGTGAATACTTATTTATAAACTTATTTATAAACTTTATATCTATTAACCTCCCRTTCTCTGGGACTGGAACCTGGGCTTGAGCAGACCCCAGGTGCAACCCCCAGCATGCCCACCCCTCCTTCAAACCTGGCTGATGGTTAATCTGTTCCTGAAGTGGGTTATTCATGTGGAACAGCCCCTTCAACATTCTCACAGGAGCTGCATATCCAAGGGGAGAATATCTGCTCGTGTCAGGGGCCACAGATGTTAACGCAGCAAAAAGTAGCAAAGAAAATGTCACTGACAACAGGAGATTAGAAAATGGGATTCCATTAGCCGATACATGAAGGGAATCATGGAAAATACTCCTGACTTTTGGTCATTTTGAGGAAATGGATACTCTTTAAAAAGCAATTTCCTAGCGTAAAAATGAGATAATCTGAGAGGCATAAATACAGTTGATGAGCTTTTTAATGGTCTAGTCTCACTGGAAAGTCTGTTGACAGTAGAAATATCTTCCCCCCAAAAAAAATCAGGTCGTTGCTCTAATTAGATCTGACACAGACATGAGAAAATGCATATAAACCCTGCATTCAGTGGAGATAAATTTCTCACCTCCAACACACCAGATAGAAATAATGCCTTTGAGGCCTGCTGTTTTAATCTCAGATTCATACAACACATCTTTTGAGATGCAGCCACCGGTGTGTTTTGTGCAAGGGACCATTTCCCTGGTGTTTCCAGGCTAACTTGAGGCATTTGGCTTTGATCTTTGCTGGTGCCAGGCTGGGACAATCCCTGCCTTGAGGTACCAGAGGCATTCCAGGCTCAGGGAGTCACAGTGCCCCAGATGTGCTGCAGGGAAAATCAATTAAAGAAATGCGACACCTTCCCTGCCATGGGAAGGGGACAGCAATTTTGGCAGCAAAAAAAGGTTTTTGGCTTTGGTGGTTTTTTTTTTTGTTTTTTTGTTTTTTTTTTTTTTTTTTTACTACAAGAATGTGAGTGAGAAGCTGGGGGAGAGTGGAGAAGAACAAATTTTGGGCATCTGATTGGGACCTCAGTTCTCATTGTGGAGTGAGAGCAAAAGGGGGAAGCCCAAATCAGGGGAACTGGGGATGTGTTGTGGCTCCTTCCCTCACAGTTTTTGTCTGAGGTACTGGGTGACCTTTATTTCAAAGGCTCTAAAGTCTGATGCTATTTAAAAACCCAGAGATTCCCTTCATTATTACTATAAAAGGACTGGCACACATATTTTATGAAGGATTTCACATTGGTCATCAGAAAAGAAAAAAAAAAAGCTTTTGATGCTAGTCTTCCACTCCAAGCACCTCTGTTTAAATGTCTCAAATTAGATTTTGTTGGAAAAAAAGGCACTGGCACACTCATAACCTGACATACTTTCCATTATAAACTCATTTCTACTATAAACTCTGAACATAAAAGCTATAAATAGCACCTCCACTACAACTCAGATTTTCCCTATGCGCTGTGAATTCAGAAACAATATTTGGACTTCAGCTGATTTCTTTCTTTATAATTCTATATGAATAAATTCTAGCACTTATTTATTATTTATTTAATTTTTTTAAAAAACAAATAAAATTTTGTAAGAATCTATTTTCTGTCTTGTTCTTCTGGGGATAAGATTTGTTTTCAGCTCAGGGAGGGACACAGAGCAGTTCCCTGCTCTGCCATGGCAGAGCAAGCAGAAAATTCCAGGAAATAAAAAAAAATAAATCCAGGACCATGGCCCAGGATCCAACCTCTCCCTGCTCACTTCAAACTTTTGCAGCTGTGAAGCACCTATAATTTCTTAATTATTTTTAATTTCAGCCCAAATGATTTTTTTTTACCTCTCCTCAGGTTTCCTTCCCTTCATGAGAAGTTGTAAATATTTTGCACTGGCCTCCCACCTGTGTGCTCCCCTCCTTTCAAAAGGACATTCCAGCTGGAAAAGATTCTCAAAACTCTCCTTTCTTGTGCTTGGATGTTAAGGATCCAAGAGAATAAGATCTAACAACCTGGCATCCACTAGGACATCTAGAAATGGTTCCTCTAGATGTCCCAAAACACCTGGGAAAATGCTGAAACCTGAAAGAAACCCATGAAAACCTGAAAAAAATACTCCAAAAAACCCCAACTGTATGAAAAACAAATCTGCCAAAAAACACAAACAAACAAACAAAAAAAAAAAATCCCAACAAAAACCCCCCAAACTAATGAAAATAATGAAAATAGTATGCAAAGTTATTTGACACTTCTGGGTTTTAATATATTAAATATTTTATTATTTTAATATTATTAATTATTTAATATTTAATATTTTAATAATTTAATATTAAGGATAAAGCTGTGAAGGCCCAGTTTTCCTTTTGCTGGCCATCAGAAGGAAAAGGAAAAGTGACTTAATTTTGTAGCACTGGCAAAACAATGCAGTGGGTGCTGCCAAAGATAAATATTGTTTGGTTTTCAGCAGGCAAAATGAGAGGTTAAGCAACACTGTCTATGGTTCCTGGTCACTGGAGCAAAGATATTAATTTCACAGGAGTCATCCACAGCTGCAAATTCAAGAAACACTTTCAGCAGTTGCAAGGTAGATGGGGGGAATATCCTCACTTGGAAATGTTTTCTGGCCCAAGTGTTCCTTGCTGGGCTTTTCTTTGAGTATATAAATGTGTATTTAGGGTTCTCTGCATTGTGGGTATGTACAGGAAAAAAAAATCACAAGATTTCTGTTTGATTTGGAGCTCCTGAAAGTGTTCCAGAACACGAGGTTTAATTTTAAATAAATAGATTTATATTTATATTTATAAATTTATATTTATATTTATATTTATTTATATTCATATATAAAACTCTATTCATACTTATATTTATATTTATCAGTTATAGTTGTATTTATATACAATTTTATATTTATATACATTTTTATATATTTATATATGTATATAAATCTAAATCTATATAAATATATATATATAAATAGATAAATATATAAATAGATAATTATATATATATATATATATATATATAAATATATTAAAAATATATATATAAAATTTTAACTTTGGGTCCACTTGGACTACTTGATGCTGGCTGCCATCTGTCTTTTGCCATTTAAGATGCAAGGATAAAAAGCAATTTGCAAGAGCCACATATTATGTTCATGGTTCTGAAGGAATCCTCCTGAGGATGAGCTATGGCAAGGTTGCTGGAGGACACTGCAGTACTCTGCCATTTCTCAGAGAATCCCACAGCTCCAATTTGTTTT
Source organism: Sporophila hypoxantha (assembly GCA_002167245.1). NCBI lineage: Eukaryota > Metazoa > Chordata > Aves > Passeriformes > Thraupidae > Sporophila > Sporophila hypoxantha. Next base: position 855,101 of record NDFG01000213.1, read on the forward strand.
AAAACCTGAAAATATAATGTCAGAAGTGTAGCAATTTGCTGTTTAAATGCAACGTAATTAATGCCTCCATGGGGAATATCTTTTCCAAGCTGTATGACAAAGTTCACATTGGCTTTCCTGAATCCCCCAAGGTCAGAAGTGTGCCCAAATCCCACGTGCCAAAGTCTGGAAAACCCCACATTATCTAAAATATGTGGCATCTCCTCCTGCAATAAATAAAAGTGATTTTTACTTTGTGGTCTCTTTTATCAAGCACATACCCACAGAAAAATCAGCAGAGCAAGGGGCCAGCACATGAAATAATTTTACCTGCTTTGAATAAAAAGTGCTTAAAATCCTTCAGATGATGCCTGCAGATCTATAAACCAGTAATTTCAGAGCCTATCCATACTTTTAACAGGAAAATGAAGTCAGAAAATCAAATGAAATATTGTTGGCCTCTGAGTCAATGAGTCAGAAGMCATTAGCACACACAGCCCGCACTGTAATTACTCCAGATTTTTCAGGCTGCTGTATTAACCTTTAGAAAAGTAAATAGTGGAAAGCTGCACGACTGTCTTCAACAAAGCTGGAGCCAGAACTGCCTTTTTTGTATTTTGCAGAAAGAACAATAACCTCAATGCTCAAGGTGTTTTAACCAGATTTTTGTTTTCCTTTGACTCACGTAGGCATTTATTTATCTTGGTAAAGTAAGTGCACAGCATTCACATACAATAAATCTTCAGCAAAGTGAATAAGAGGGGTTTTCCTTGCATTCAAAAAGATGCACTGATTTCCATATATAATTTCTATTGTTAGATGCATTTTTTTAAGTTTTAATTTTGCTTGCTAAAATGTGTCATTTATATGTGACAATCTGCGTGAATTTTAGGTAGGTTTTCTCTTTGTTTCCACACCTTCCCTGTATAATTTGTATTTTTTCCTGGAAGCTAGTTGGAAAGTTGAATTTTTTTTTTCCCCTAGATGATTCCCAGTATTCTCAGGCAGTCTAGATCCTTTTATTTCACTCCCATTCACTTTCACTGCAGTCTGCAACACTCAGACATCTCTCCTGAATTTGGAATAATGCCTATTTGAAGATGGTAGCCCAAAACTCCATTTTCTAAAGGAATTGCTGCTTTGGGCTCAGGGGCTCAACATCTCACCAAAGCTCACAAACCAGGAGTTTGAAATTAAAAAAAAAGTGAGTTTATATAAAAAAAGAGTGATGTGGAACCACATCACTGAGAGCCTCCAACTTATTCAAAGTCACAGAAGGATTTAGGTCTGAGCAGGGGACTGAAGCAATGCTCCACCAGCAACAGTAAAATATCCTTACAGGGAAGCATCCTAACTACTCAGCAATCCTCTCTCTCCTATTAAAAGCAATACATAATTAAAAGGCAACAGTTAATGTTGGTTTTTCAGGTGCCTGGATCTCAAAATGATGCTGTGCCGCGTTCTCTGCTGGCACAGCAAGTTCTCTCCTTGGAACAGGGAGGAGTTAGGATGGCAATAATGATCCCTGGAAATCCTCTGTGGGCTCTCCATTATGCATGGAGATGTTGTTCTGAGTGACAGTGGGATAGTAKTATTATTATTATTATTATTATTATCATTATTATTATCATCATCGCTCTTTTTAATGAAGGGATGGGACTACAGTCGGGTTAAAAATTATTTATAGCTCAGATAAATTTCAGTTTTAAAGGCTGTGAGACTTAAGAGAGCGACTAGCTGGCTATAGTTTGAAGTGGTCATAAGTCCTTTGTTACAGTATTTGACCTTTTAATCTAATGGACAGTTGCTACAAAGTTTATTATGCTTTTCTAACTTATCACTTTTTCTTAATTCTACTGCAATGTGTCTACTTTTATCCAATGGGCTACTATGTATTATTATACATACAGACAAATGCCTCTATTATAAAATCTAAACTCTTTGCTTACTCTGTATAATTACATTGCTGCACTATTAAAATGTTCACCATCTTACCCAATACAGTTTCTTACTGAAGGCATAATATTACTTACAACTATAGAAACATAAGTTTATGATTTCTCTGCTTAATTTCTGTGTCCTTTTATTTTTACATCAATCCAAGCTTCTCCCAAGGCTGCACATCAAACCCTCCTGTGTCTGTGGAAGTTCCCACCTTTCCATTTCCCACAAGATTTGAGCAGCAAAGTGCTGGGATCCAGCTTCTCAGTGAAGCTGCCTGAGTTGCAATCACCCCAGAATTCCTGCAGGAATGATAAAACTGCATTGGAGGGATGCGGCAGGGATTTATTCACAATTCTGTCCTGCCTTCCTTCCTTCTCCACTTTCAGTTAAACACAGTTCTGATGAGACTTTTAAACATTTCACAGCAGTGCCTACCATGCACAGAAGAGCTGAGCTTCCCCCTCACACCCCTCTGTTCTTGTTGGAGGAAAAACCAACATCACAATTTTGATACATTTAGCTTTTCCCCCACTATTTTTACCTTCCTTTTTCCTTGAAAGGCTCTAGAAAAAGCTGCTAAACTGGAGCTTTGGCCTCATTTTGTGATATCTTCTCCTTTTTTTATTCTTCATTCTCCCCAGTTTACTCCTGCAATGTTTGAGCTTTCCATTGCAAGCACAAAGGCCAGAAGACTTTTCCTACTGGGAGTCAGGGCTCTTATCTGATCTTATGGCTTCAAAACTGATGACTTAATAAAACAAACCCACAAAATGTTATCAGAATTATTTTTTTTTAATGTTTTCTAGGCCACCTGCCATATTTAAGCTTCGACTGCAGACGAACATGAACCAAATTTTCCTTGAGATAAACCCACTTGTATTTCCTGTGTGTTCTGCTGTCCTTACTAAAGTCTGGGAAGAGCTTAAGTAGCTGCAGAGAATCAGAATTGCCTTTTTCATGGCAATATTTATGAGAATAAAAAGAGAATAAAAAGTTATGGCTGTTGACTGGAAGAGCATTTAATTTGTCATTTTGCTCATCTTTATCTGCACATTTTAACTGAAACTGCAAATATTTAGTTGCAAAAGAAGAGGAGTATCCTTCTTCTGGTTTTCCTCCAGATAACAAACTTCCACCTATAAATTTCCCTGATAATGGGGTTGTGAGTCCATGGGCAAAAGAGCCATTCCTCATAGGTGGGACAGACAGAAAGCCAAAATAGATAGAGCATTAAGGAATATTCAAGGCAGACACAAAACAAAACAAAACAAAACAAAAAAACCCCACAAAAAAAAACCAACCAACAAACAAACAAACAAACAAACAAAACCCCAAAAAATCCACAAAGAAAAAGGGAAAAAAAAGGTCAAATTGGCTGTTTGGTGTCAAAGAAACTCCACCTCCCTCTCTTTAGGTGTTTTTCAGGGTGAGCTCTTGCCCTCCACCATGTGGCCACCATTTTTATACTTAAAATCACAAGATTTTGTTTTATTTTACGTGGTAAACTTGATACAAATGTAAAGTTGCTACATATATATACATACATACACACATACATATATATGTATATATATATATACATGTATATATTATATATATACATACATACATATATATATATATATACATATATACACACACAGAGAGATATTATATGTGTATATATATATATAAAGAATATTATATATATATATATATATATATATATAAAGAATTAAACTTATCAGTCATCATTCTATTCCATAACTCTGAAGTTACAATAATGAAGAGTTGATGAATATCATTGTGTGTGGAAGGAGGGTCGTTGTCTGGCCTGATTATTTTGCACACTTCAAAGTCACAGGAATAAATACAGATTTACAGAAAGCTGTAACCAGCTGGAAATAAAGACACATTTCCCCAGCACCATGTCAGGGAAAGGCAGAAGTCCAAAAAAAAAAATTGCAATAATTCAGTATCAGAGATCAACCAATGTCCCTCAGATAAAATAAAAGAATCTCTATCAATCACCAGATGCAGCAAAAATAAGTCACTTCTGAAATATGGCTTGACAGAATCTGTGTCTCCAGGTTTGGAAATAAATGTCTGTGCTTTCTCTTGACACTCACAGAGTTTTCCCTAAGTGTGGCAGTTTAACTTTTTATAGGCAACCATTATTCCTTGGAAAAGTCCTATTTATGGGACATTATCTCATAATTCTCTGCATAATTTGCTGCCTGATAGGTCTTGAAAAAGGGTAAATCTGAAGTTTCTATCAACTTGGTATACAAAATGGATCACTCTGCACAGTAACATTCACAAGTGAGGATGCCTCTTCTGTCTCAGATGTGCAGAATGTGATTGAAAATAAATAATCTTTAAGTGCTCAAATGAGTTTTGAAGTCAGATTGGGGTGAACTGTTCCTGTATTTGAATTACTTTGTTCAGGAACAGAGTTATGATTTGGGCCTCAAAGTGTGAACTGTCATTTGCCTCTTTAGATTTTGTTAAATATTTTCCTGCTTTTTTAGGTGCCAAAACGTCTTTGTAGGTCGTTCTATTGGTGCCTCAGTTTACCCCGTTCTCTTTTGTGAAAACATTATTTTCCTTTTTTTTTAAAATTTATTTTATTTCTCCAGTCAGGCAAAACCATTTAAAGGAAAAAAAACCCAAAAAAACTTCAAAGGAAAAAAAATTCAGTCTCTTCCCACTTTGCAATTTCTAGAAACCTTTGCATATTTTGTATTYCCTTTTCCAAGGAATAGAAAATGAAAAGCTTTGGAGGGCACCAATGCTGACTAGCCCTGGCAAAACCCCATTTGAAACGTCCTCTATTGTCACAGTGAGCCATTTATTTCCTAACCACTTTTGAAAACTTGTCACACTAGTTTTGCCAAGAAAACATCTCCCCAGCTCCCTTATGAAGATGTTAAACTTGCCACTGCTGTTCTTCCATCCTGCTGGGGAAATGCCCTGCTGGGCTGGAAAGYTTTTGTTTTTGTCTGGTTTGATCAGAGCAGAGCTCACATTAAAATGCAGATGGAGCCAGCTATGGGGGTTGCTTTGGGAAAAAAAAAATAATAATAATAAAAAAAAAAAAGTAATATCTGCATGTTTCTCTTAGCCTGCTCGTGAGGAGAAAACAGATGAAATGCCTGGAAACTGGGAGCAACAGCCCAAAAATTGTCYATATTTTCTGCATCAGCAACAACAGCTGGATTAGTGGTCTCCCTATCTGCTTTTTCAGCTGGGCAAAATCCAGARAATCTTTAGGAGATCAACATCTTTGCTGTTTTTCCCTGGATCTTGGCTCACAGGGATGGCCACCAAGTSCCCACAGCACAGCAAAGTGACACAGGAATGATAAATGTGACCAGGCACAGGCTGCACTGAGCACAGACACTGCATTTACACAGCCCTCAGAATGACTTAGCTTGGAGAAGAACTTCAGCACCATCAAGTTTATTTATTTGTGAATGGGTTCTAATGAAACCAAACAAGGAATAAATACAGCCACAACTGGAAAAAACCCAACCCAACCCAAAAGATCTCTCTGCCTGATGTGCTGATAAAAGCTGASTCATGTTTTGTGCACATATTTTAGGTCTATAAAATCAAAGCTACCAGAAAAACAAGCCACAAAGACTCAGCAAAACCTGACATTTCACCTCACAAATTTGAAAATCCAGAAATGTAGCTTCTCTGAAAACAATAGTGCTTGCATGAATCCTTCAGGTTAGGCGTGAAATTAAAATCCCAGACCTTCCCTGCTGTGTGTGCAGCACCCTGGGGGTTAAAAAAGCTGAGCAAATCACCTCAGGCCATGATCATCATGGTCAGAAAGTGGTGACACCACCATGGTCTGCTGCAGCTGCACCTCGTGTGCATCACTGAAATTTCAGTGGGGAAACCACCACACATCCTGTAACGTTATTTTTCTCTGATATGGTTCTTATAAATCTTTTGACTGGGCCCAACACTCCAGTGTTTTCACATTTTTCACTGTGCTTTTCCTATTTCTAGGCAGTGTTATTTTTACGTGGCTCAGGGGTGGTTTTCTCTTTTGCCTGAAAATAAAGTTTATGGAAAAAAAAAAACAACCAACCAACCAAACCCAACCAGCAATCACATAAATATATTGGAGTGTAGCATGTTAATGAATAGGTGGGTAGCTAGTTTTCAGTTGGAGAGTTTGGGAAGTTATTTTGGCAATGAAAGTTCCTTTTCCTACATTAATCATGTCCTTCTTCCATAGGTGCAGGCCTTGGTTCCTCTACTCTCTGCAAATGTGCAGAGCTTTGCTGAATGCTTTATTGACATCACTTTACAGGTACTCACATCTCTAAAATCTCAGCAGATTTGGGGCTTTATGAGCTGCTTCCTGATCAGCCATGTGTGTATGCAAATAGATGAAAAGTTTAATTCACTGAGGGCTGTTTGAGTTTCCATTGATTCCACCCAGTCACTGACGTGAGAAATGTTGRTTATTTGTGTTTTTTCTGGACCAGAATCTCCCAGAGCAGAGGATGCACACAGGCTGCCACTTCTCCCTGTGTGCAGGCAGCACTGCAGGAAAGGGATTCTGAGCATTCAAAAGTGCTAATCACAGTAAATTTAGGGATTCTCCATGGCAGGGTTCACTTGTTGGCACAATTTAGGTACCAGCTGGATTATCAGGCAGTGCAAATTAACATATGGCATGCAAAAACTCCTTAATACACCCCRAGCAAAACTGATCAGACCCAAATTTGAGCTATCTCTGAGTAACCCCATGGCAGAGGAGCTGGAACTAGATCACCTTTAAGCTCCCCTTCCAACCCAAATRATTCCATGTCTCCAACTTTTCCTTCTTTTTRCGCTGGAGCAATTTGAAACCTTTTGTTTCTCACCACCTAACATTTCTGTCAAGCCCATTTCCACYCTAACCTGCCTCCAATGGCCCACATTTTCCTTGCATTAGATATATTTCCTTGCTTAAGGTAATTAGAAGCTGTTATTAATGGAAAGATGYCTCAAGATAATGGTCTCCTGCAGTGAGGCAAATGCCAAGATGACATTTTTTTGCAGCAAGACACATTTATCCAGGGACTTTCTTCTGTCTCATGCCTTAATTTTTTTTTTTTTCCTGCTATGCCAAGCCATTAATGATGCAGATTTTGCCCTGATGTGCCCTGGAGTGGCAGTGGCTCTGTGTGCCAGTGGAAAGCTTGGTCCCAGGAGCCTTGCAGAGCCCCTCACTAATAAAGTTTGTGTTCCTTTCCCTTGTGATTCACAGCACCAGGCTGGGCAGAGCTGAAGGGAAGGGTGAAGCCACCTATGAAGCACAGGACTGAGCCAATTAGCTCACTTGCTGCYGTGATATTTTGCCTTCCTAGTCTGTAATTCATAAACTTTCCCTGATTAATGGGAAGGCAGGCTTCAGCCATTAACTCATGACTTTGTTAACAACCTCCTGTGGCAATATTTCATATGAGCCTTGGGAAAAGGTTTAAATGTTTGGGGTTTTTTTTTAATTTTTTTTTTTTTTTTTAGCTATTGATCATGTTTGAGACACTCAGCCCGTTGTCCTAATCTAAAGAAAACCAAAAAAAAAAAGTGTTTTCAAAGCTGACAGAACGAGAAGGGCACAGGAATTGTCTGTTCTGCTGAGTGTGACGTTGCCATTTGATTTCCTGCTCAGTGATGAAAAACGAGGAGAAAGTTAAGCACAGGGAGCTTGAATTTGCCACGTGTTTAAAGGACTCTTTTGCTCCAATAGCCACTGTGGCWCTTATTTTAAATTTGTAGGATCAGAACCATGCATTCACCTCGTTTGGGTGATGGTGGCATTTAAAAAAAAAAGCTGAGGAAGTGGAAGCCTGTGAGCTGSCAGATTCCATAAATCCCATCACAAAGTACATCCAGATGCATGTTTGCCTGCCTAAAACTTTGCTGTGGATGGGACCATTTTTAGAGCTATGAGAACTGACAGCACYTGAATACCTACCACTGAATAAACAATCTTTATAATGGTTAAATAAACAATTYTTCTTTCCCTGATAAAAAAGACAGTTTAAGCTATACGTGTGTCTCACTCATAGCTTCCACCTGAGGAAGGTGGAAATAAAAAGCAGGTAAAAAGAAAAAAGTTTATGAGCTTTTATCAAATATTAGAAATAATACATTTCTTCGTCTGTAGTTATCATTGACACAATATTCAGGAAAAAACCACAAAGGGAATTAAGAAAAACACATCCTATGTGATCAAGGACTTTTGGAAGGAGCTTTGAAATCCTTGCTTCTCCTGACACTATATTTGTACAGAAATTTCCTCACTTGTACACTAACAGCCCAGCACATCAAACTGATTGTTAATTTGTGGCTTTTTTTTTTTTTACACAGTGGTTTAAAAAGTCTCTGCAAATAGATGTTAGTGGCAATTTATAAATAGAAGCCAAACTGATTTTTGTCATATCTAATGGGCACCCAAAACACAGAGACAACCTCCCCCAAAAAATATAATTTAAAATAACCCCAAATTACCAACTGATTTTGGTTTTTAATGGTAAACGTGAATAAAACGAACCACTTACAGTTGAACTGCACCTGAATTAGTTACAGATGTTGAGAATTTAAGAAAATTCTGCCAAAAGTCTCGGCGACATCCACTAGGTGGCATCCAGCGACCGCGTTTGGGCCGCCTTATCTCCACAAAACCTCCCATTCATACGGCAGATAAAGAGCTGCATTATTAATTTATACCACTGCATCCACTCCACACCTAATATTTGTTTAGCCAGCTGCTTCCTCTAATCCTCCTTAAACACCGTTGATTGAAATCCTAAGTATATTCAGGGTTTTTAATTTTTTTTTTTATTTTGCTTTTTTTTTTTTTTTTTTTTTTTAATTTTTTTTTCCCCTACCCCAAAGAACATTTTGTTACCTACAAGTTACAAGCTGCCTTTTCAGGCGCTGCACTGTGTGCTACAGTTCCTACCAGCGGAGACAGAATGTCTAATGCTTCCTCACCAGCAACAGAAGCAGCTTGTCATGTGAAAATAACTTTTTTTTTTTTTTTATTCCCCACAAAATATTTTTCATTTCCATAGAGTTTGAGCAACGAAATACACCGTCAGGTTCACAACGAAACAGAAATGCTAAATATTTCAACTTCCAGGAGCTGCTTCAGTGAGAAAAAGCAAATGAAAAGCAGAAAACATTAATTCCAGTTTTCTCACCTTAATCCTTGCAGTGAATTGGAAAACTTTAAATACATTTAAATGTAAGCAATTGCAAATTCTCCCTCTACCTGAGGATCTCAGAACACCTTTCAAGGGGTGGTCCATACTGGTTCCAGATCTTTCACTGAGGGGCAAAAGGATGTTAAGTGACTTCATTAAGTATTGATAATTCTCCTTTTGGCCTCAAGCTGTGACAAAAATATTCCTTTTAGTCACATATCAGCATAAAAATCATAAATGTTGGGGACATACAGTAGAAAACACACTTCTTACCAATATTACAAACTCTAATGCAACATAAACCCTCCATCCTTTCCTGAAACCTTTTCTCCCTCTGCCCCAAGATTTTGAAGTTCCCTAGGGTTTTGTTTGGTTGGCTTTTTATTTATTTATTTTTTTTTAATTTCTTGGGTTGTTTTCACCAGGTTCAGTGGCATGGGAAGGAGCTGAACCCCCAGGGTTTGGAATGAGAGGATGCTCTGCTCTGGGCTGTGCTGTGAGCCTCTGGCAGGGACAACACTTTTCTCCCTGATGGGCTTTTTTCCTCTTCCTGATTGGAATCTGCTGGCACATCCAGGAATCTTATCAAAGACAGGCCTTGTGGCAAAATTTCAGTGAGGGCTGGCAGTGTCTTCATTATTGCATTTATTTTTTAGGGGTGTTTAACTTGTAAAAGCTGCTCTCCATCCACATCTTTCCCACCCTACTTCATTTTAAAGTGTTGAAAACCATTATAAACTGGGGTTTTTTTTGTTTATTTGTTTGGGTTTTTTTTAATTTTTTTTTGTTCCCTCCTGCATTCTTCCTCCTTCCCTTTCCCCTTGGCAGGTGTGTAAGGGTTGGGCTCTCAGGATGATGCACTCAGAACAACTTTGCTGAGCTGCGCTTTGCAAGACTGAGCTTTTGTGGCCTCAGCAGACCCAAAACCCCAAGAAAACTAGAAAAACTCACGCCTGCGTGTGTGGCAGGAGGGCTTTGCCACACCTTGGCACTGCAGGTCCCTTCCTCACAGCTGCCAGTGATGATTTTTGTGCTGATTGTGATCTGTGTTTCCCCGCCCGTCTCCAGAAGCTGTGTTTATTGAGGGGGTCTGTACCCACATCCACACCACCTAAATTCATCTGTGCTGTCARCTACCACATCACACACACTCCTGACAACAGCAGGGCTCTTTTCAGAGCTCCCTCTTGCCACATTTAGGCATTGAAATAGATATATGAACAGAAATCCATTGCTGCTCATCACCTACMTGACACCGAGCGCCAACATATAGGGCAGCACTTTCTGCCCTTTATGCCCCAGGAGCAATTAAACCCTCACTAATTATACACAAACAGCAATAAACCCCCTTGATTCAAGCACACAAAAAGCCCTGCAGCCCTTGCTATCTAAACCTACCACACAGGCAGTTTTGCCAATGAAAAAACAAGTTCTGAATGGCACCTCTCTATGGGTTTGACCCCAAATAAACAGGCAGTAAAATGATGCAGCTCTCAGAGCCCTGGACCAGCTCATGTGCAGCTACATCTGTAAAATRTACATCTGTAAAATGATAAAGCTTAGGCATCCCAGCTTTATCAGGGAGTGGAGATGGTGCAGGGACCTGTGCCAAACCTTATTCAGGCTTCCCTTGTCAATAAATAGCCAAAAATGACATCAGTATGTAACATATCACATCTTATCAAAACCCTCTTGCTYCTAAATTGGGATGGGCAGAACTTTGTGCACATTCTGCTTCCAGCCCCTGAAACTTTTTTTTTTTCCAGTCTACCATGCACTTTTTCCCTGAAAACTTCTAAAAGCATCTGCATGATGGAGAAAYACTTAAAGAGCAAAACAAAARMCAAACAAACAGAAAATAAATTAAAAAAAAAATAGAAAGGACAAATCTCTGTGAGGAGAACAATCCCACAGGAGGAAGCCCCAGAGCAGAACTTTTTTGTCTTTCTGCAGCCTGCAACATGATCCCTCCTTTGGTAACACGGAGCGCTCAAAAGCCAAAGACACTGAAGTTTAGCCAGTTCCAATCCGCCTTTCACCCTCCTCAGCCGCCAGATCAGAACTCCCAAAAACCCCTCCAGAGCAGGCAGCCCCGCAGCTGATGCCACAGGCGCTGCTTGCCGGGTCCCCATCCCACTCGGAGCGGCGAAACAGCAAAAAAAAACTTTCCCAAAAGTTTGAWTTTTTCTTTTTTTTTCTTTTTTTTTCCTCCCCTTTTACCTTGCGCGGAGCTCCCTGCGAGTTGAGATGCTCTCAGGACTCTCCGGCAGCTGGGAACGGAGGGCAGAGCAGCGCAGGAGGAAGTTTTTGGTGCTCACCTTAAGCCAGAGCTCTGTGTGTGTGCCTGTGTCTATGTCCCGAGTGTCTCTTTGTGGACCCGATCCAGGCAAGGGAGAGCCACTTTCTCACCGAGAGGAAAAGAAAAGCAACACGTCATGAGTTAAGTACGCCTCCAAGATGTCTTAATTACAGCCCAACGTGCTCCCAGGAATGAGAGGGGGGAAATAAAACCCGCAGGATCGCGGTTTTTTTTTTCCCCTTGCGGCTCACACACACACCCAAAGCCCYGGAGCAGCAGGATGCCCTCTGCCCCTCCAGGTCCCTGTCCTCGCCCCTCGGGTCCAGCCCGCCCAGATCCGCACCTAAAAAAGCCTCTCTCAAACTCCGCTGCGAGTCCTGAGCTAAAAACTACGCGCGACTTAAAAAAAAAAATAAAAAAAAAAATTAAAAAAAAGGGGGACAGGAAAGAAAGAAGTTGGTAGTGTTCCTCATGAAGAGACCATTGAATTTAGGGATTTAGGGTGAGAAACATGACACTTTTCTGACCACTTGCCTCCCAGCCCCCGCTCCTATTTTCCTTTTTTACCCCCGCACTCCCATTAACTCGGCGGGATGATGCAGGAACGCTGCGGGGGTGGGAGCAGCTGGGCCCGACAGGATCCCCTCCTCTTCTTCCTTCCCCCCCAGCTTCCAGCAGCGTTAAAAACCCAGGAAACAAACCCACCTTCTCTCATCTCACCCCAAAACCAGAACACACCTTGCTCAGGGCCCTGGCATCCCTRAAATCYCAAGACTTCACGCAATTCCTGTACRCCACCCCAGGCCWAAGTGTTCCTSCARCACCAAAAATTTCTGTGCTGTTGTCCCCTACACATCGTGAGACACACAGCCCCAAAGGAAGCTGCCAAAATCCACAAAGTGTGTGGCTTTAACCCCTTAAATGCCACGGCATGAAAGGCACACACAGAGTCAAATCTCAGAGCTGATAACTGGAGGCAAAAGGTGTGGATGATGTTGCATCTCTGAACTTGTCTAAATCAAAAAAAGCAACCAACCAAAAGCAAAACCCCAAATCAAACAGCAGCAGATGAAAGGAACAGGGCTGGGGGGGGAAAGGCCAAGCCTTGTTGGTGCACTACATGTTGGCAAGTTTGGGCTCAAATCATGTTACTTGTGTAAAGCAGGAGCTGGTTTTTACTCCGCTTGAGAMAAACGAGGTTCTTGATGTCTAAATCTCCCAACACCAGCAGGAAATAAAGGTGGAGTTCTTAACCCCTCACATTTGCTAGGTTAAAAAGCACAGGTGGTTCCAGCCAGCTTGGTCCTGTGGGTGAATTTTACCCTTTCCCCTTCCCCCTCTCCCTCTCTGATGCTGAGCAGCCGTGTCACACCCACTGCAAATCCCCAACATCATTTTCCAGCCCGGASCCCGCTCAGCTTTCATCGTGGTGGGTGTCAAAACTCCCAGCCCTCGCCATCAAAAGAGGCTGCAGCCCATCCATCCAGGAAATGCCAGAGCAGGACACATCTGAGAGGGGACASGGGCTCCTTCCAGCACAGCCCGCTGGAAGGGAAAAGAAAACGAAAATAAAACAAACCCCGGGCGAATAAACACGGCTCTGTCTGGAATCAWGCAGTGTCCCGACATGGAAAGGAACATGGACCATGGAAGCCCAGCTTCACAGGACACCCCCACAATCCCACAAAGAAGGGTCAGGGTATCAGTTTGAGGTTATAAATAAAATTTGGGGGTGGTGGAAACACAGTTACAAAAGGCGTGCAATGCACTTCTGTGCAGTGAATATTGAGGTGCAGGTGGCCTCAGGGATGGTGTTTAGGGACCAAGGATGCTCAGACACGGCTGAGATTATTGTCCTACATGAAATGCACAGTCCATTTTCTCTGTGCAACTGCTTTTAGCACCTCTTTTTTTGCCAGCTGTCTTCAAATTCCACAGTTATTCCTCCTGCACGGTGGTGCAGTGGTGGACCTGCTGCTGGTCCCCAGGGCACCCCAGACATCTCCTCCTTCACCCTTCCTGCGGCCACTCACCCCGAATTTCATTTTCGGGGAGGTGCTCACTCTGAATCCGGGAAAAGGAAGGATTCAGGCAGCAGAAATGAAGCTGATCCCACTGGGGAAGATGTGAGGTAAAACCGGGGTTGGGTCCCCATCCCGGGGACACCGAGCCGAGGATGCTCGGACACGGCCGGGGTTGGGTCCGCCGTCCCGGGACACCGAGCTGGGGCACGCCGGGGTCGGCCGGGCTGCCCACCCTCCGAGGGCCGAGGGGGTCGGGAGCCCGGCTGGGGCGGTGCCGGCCCCTCCCGGCCCAAACAAAGGGACGCTTCATCGGGGCGGCGGGAGCGCGGCCCGCCGCCCCGCCCGTCCGTCCGTCCGTCCGTCCGCCGCCCGTCCGTCCGTCCGTCCGCGCCTCCGCCGCGGAGGAAGCGGGCTCGGATTTCAATAACAGAGGGGGCTTTGATGGGGCACGGCGAGAAAACTCCGCTCCGGCGGCGGCCGGGGCGGGAGGAGCCGCGGGGGCCCGCGGGGGCGGCGTGAGGGCGGGATGCGGGAATGGGGAGCGGGATGGGAGAGGTGTCGGGATGTGGGATGGGGAGCGGGAATACGGGATGTGGGATGGGGAGCGGCGATGGGGAGAGGGATGCGGGATGAGGAGCGGATACGGGATGCAGGATGGGGAGTGGGATGAGGGATGTGGGTACGGGTATGAGGAGGGATAGGGGATGTGGAATGGGGAGCAGAATGCAGGATGCGGGATAGGGAGTGGGATGGGGAGCGGGATGAGGGATGTGGGATGCGGGATGGGGAGCGGGGTGTGGGATGGGGAGAGGGATTGGGAGCAGGATGTGGGATGCGGGATGCAGGATGCGGGATGGGAAGTGGGATGGGGAGAGGGATGCGGGATGCAGGATGGGGAGCGGGATGAGGGATGCGGGATGGGGAATGGGATGCAGGATGCAGGATGCAGGATGTGGAGCAGGATGCAGGAGGCAGGACACGGGGCAGGATGTGGCATGAGAGGCAGGACGCACGGCGGTGTGCGGGGCAGGATGTGGAGCAGGATGCGGGGCAGGATGCGGGATTCAGGGAGGGATGCGGGATGAGATACGGGATGCAGAGCAGGATGCAGGGAGGGATGCGGGGCAGGGCGTGTGAGGAGGCCCAGGATGCAGGGCGGTGTGCCGGGCAGGATGCAGGACGGGATGCGGGATTTGGATGCAGGGCAGGATGCAGGATGTGGCCTGGGATGCGGGATGCGGGATGCGGGATGCGGGCAGCGGTGGCTCAGCACAGAGCTCCGGGGACACCGGGGACACCCGGGAGAGCGGGGCTGCCACAGCGTCCCCCTCCCGTTCCCGCCCTCGGGGCCCTTCTCGCCTCGCTGTCCCCACCCTGTCCCTCCCCAACGAGGCGAATTGCCGCGGGGAGAGCCACGAAAGTGACCAGAAATGGGCATTTCGCCGAGTTTTTTCACTGCCCTCGTGTTCCACGATGTTTGTTTCCCCGGTGCTCTCTCTCGGGTTGTTTACTTGTTTTATTTGCAGCGGGTTTGGGCTGAGAGACTCCAGGTCATCCACRCCCTGTGCTGTGGGGTTTGGGTCAGCAAGGCTTGTAGGAGCCCTATTTTTGGTTTAGAGCCTCTCTTTTTGGTTTATTAGACAGAGTAAACCAAAAGGAACTGCAAAGTGAACCTGTGTGGTTTCTGTTATAAGTCAGGTTCAGGTAACTRAGACGGTGCAACATCACAGAGTCTTAAAATAAAGCCTTCTTGTRAATCTTAAAATTAATTCTAGCACCCTGTGGAGGTTTGAAGACCAGCTAATGGAGCTGCTGGAGACCAAGAGGATAGATCTGTGGAAAGTTCATTTTTTTCCTGGCTTCTCCATAGCCATCCCTCAGGCCCCCACAGCTGAACACTGCTGAGCCAGATGCTGGGCACAGGAATCTCATTTTGGGGCAATATATTTGTTATTTTGTTGACCAAATGCACGGGTTCAAAACGAGCAGAATGCTAATTATGAGCTTCGTTTGAGGAGAGAAATGCAATTCTGCATGGGTTTTGGGTTAAACCCAGAATCTCTGCTCAGCATGACACGAGCTGCTGCGCTGTCTCAAAGGAACCTGCCTGATTAGCACTCAACAGAGGTTAAAAAAAAAGAAAAAACAACAACAACAAAAACCCCTGATTTCACACAGTTCTGACACTTCTGGAGGCCTAATCTGCATAYCTTGATGGTGATGTTTCAGTATCAGCCCCATGGAGGGACTTTTGAGAGACGTGGAGCTAACTGCAGCTGAAGAGCTGCTCCACGTGCAGAGCACATCCCGAAACATTAAATAACCATATCTAWAACAGTGATCAGGGATGCTCATTGCCTTCATTCCAAGCAGARTTTGGGTGTGATTTTTTTCCTTCCCCCTCCCAGTATCTGACCATGAAAGGGTGCAGAGTGAAAGCTGTTTGCTTAAACCCAGCTCAGATAAGATGAATTGATACTGGGTTTGCTTTTACCTAGGAGCACGCTCACCACGGGCAGCTTCACAGGCCTGCTGATTGTTATTCCTGGCACCTCAGACCACAGCAACAACTCAAAAAAAAAAAAAAATTAACATTTAGCACCATTTTTTGAAAGCTATTTGAATTTTCTTTTTTAATATGGATGCAAAGATGGCATTCTCTGCCAAAGGAAGTATTGTCAKTCGTGTTGCACTGGACGACAATGGAAAAACCTTTTGGAAACTCCCACAGTTGGCACTTAAAATTGGCTATTTTTCAGGCTTGGAGGAGAAGGACACTGGGAAAACAGCACGTAAAGCATARTCTTCCAAATAAACCTAAAAAAATAAGAGGAGGAAGAGTTTCAGGGGTTTCCTTTTAACAGGTTTATCACTCTGATTTTACATCGCTCGCTTCTTGAGGGACTTACTTTTAAAGCTTGAAATTTGCCACCCTGAAATTCTTAGAAATTTTCCAATCACAGTAGTCGGTGCCCATCAGGGTTTTTTGTGGGGGGGCAAGACAAAAAGGATATAAAACCATAAACATACACAAATTATATAAAAATTAGGGTTCTTTAGGGAGACAGCTTGGTGCATTTAGGATTTGTCAGAAAAATCATGTGTTGGTGGGCACATCTTCCTGCAGGAAGATTACTGTCCTGCATGAAATGCACAGTCCATTTTCTCTGTGCAACTGCWTTTAGCACCTCTTTTWTTGCCAGATGCCTTCAAATTCCACAATTCTTCCTCCTGCACAAGTCTTGCAGACCAGTGGTGGATCTGCTGCTGGTCCCCAAGGCACCCCAGACATCTCCTCCTTCACCCTTCCTGYGGCCACTCACCCTGAATTTCATTTTCGGGGAGGTGCTCACTCTGAATCCAGGAAAAGGGAAGGACTCAGGAAGCAGAAATGAAGCACACTTGATCCCACTGGGGAAGATGTGAGGTAAAAGCTAAGAATATGATGAAAAATGTGAGTTATGCACTTCCTCTGCTTGGAAAATTCAGCAGGGTGGACGCTATGAGTCACTGGYATAAAGCTACTGAAATCTGCAGGAGAAAAAAAAAGGCAGCAGAACATACTCTTTTTATTTATTATTTTTTTTTTCTGGAAACGAGCCTACGCATTCATGCAAATTTTTTTACTGAAAAGAAGAAAAAAAACACAGAAGAGAGGTACAAATATGGTGACAAATAAAGTAACACCCATTWAAAATTATTTAGTCAAAAGAAAATATATGAAAGGACTGGTTTTCCAAACTGACTGAAAATAAAGGAAATTATTTTATGCCAGCTGAACAGTCAGCTTTCCATTTGAGATTATTTATAGATTCTCAGTCTACAGAGTTTTCTCCTTTTTTACAAGTTGGGCTTTTTASACTATGAGGTTGTTTTCTGCAGACTGGTTGTCAGATTTCAGTGAGATATTTGTAGCTCTTTAATACTCCTGTCTACATAATCTTTTCCTTTTTCACAGTATTCTCATTCCTACGGTTTAAGAAATGGAAAGCCAACAAAAAAATCCACGGAAAAAAATTCAGATTATCTCTCCCCTAACCTCATTTTCTCTGGAGATGGATGGATGGGCTCTGCAAAAGGAATTTGCATGGTCTCCATCCTGCCTGATTGTATCAGGAGAAYGATTTTCATATGAACACACTTTTTGACTTGGCGCTTCCATCACGCAATCTTTACACAGCCCTCTCCAGAATATTCATTGATTTTTGTCTTCTGATCTGCCTTATCTCTGCCTTGCCCTGGAATCTGATTTGACTTATTAGCACATTGTTGTTGGGCCCGGGTCCAGGCTTTTCTGAGAATCCTTTTGCATCTCACAAGTGGCATGGCCTCTTCCACGTGCCAGGCTAGGAGTGTTCCCTCAGCTCCTGCAAGCCCAAAATGTCCATTTTTTAGGTTTCTGTTCTCCTGATGGGCCCTGGGGGTGAATTGGTGGGGCAGAAATGGAGAGTGATCTTCAAGAATCCAAGRAGGAAGATGAGAAAGCAAGGATTTATAATAAATAGTGTAGAAGCAGGAGCAGGAAAGTTTCTGCCACCAGCACTCAAGTTAGCAAAACACTTTGCATTTTCACCATACTTTCTGCAGCTCTTGCAGGTGTCATGAGTGTTTGTGCTCTGCACAGCCCAGAAATGAGAGAGTTTTGTTCCATGAGACAGCAGAAATCTGGTTTAGGAAGTGATAAAAGGAAAATATTGAAGGCAATCTTTGGACTGTAGTGGATAAGATACTTTTAAAGGCAAACTACCAACTTCTGTTGTTTTAAGCGCTGGTTTTTCAGGTGCGTTGAAAGAAACTCATCAGTTCCTGTAAATTACTTGATTTGCTCTTACTGATCTCATTTTTCAAAGCTACACATATGACTGCAATGCCAGCTGAGTCTCAGGATCAGTGAATATCCACTGTGACTGCTGGAAAACCAGTGAATTCCCCATGTGTGGGGACTGCATCATCCCACAAAGATCACAGGTACCCTCCCACACAGATTAGGTGGCGTTCCTCATCTGCATGAACATGACTGATTTTTGGTGTTGAACACCACAAACCACATGATTTCAGGCAATTGTGGCTCTCTCAAAGCTTAGAAGTGACTCCAAGGGGTGACATTTTCACATGGAAAACAGAGCTAGTTTCTACTCAGTGTTGGGCCACCACCAACAAAATGCTGCTAAACTGACTGTGCTACCATCTTTCAGGCCATTCAGACAGAAAAAAACCCACTTTTTRTGACTGAACTAAGGCAGCCCAAGCCACTAGAAATGAGAATAGACATTGCTGCTGCCTGTCCTCCCAGGCAGCACCGAAACTCTGAAGATTTTGGCCAGTTTTCAAGACAACCACTGAGCCATCTGAGAGCAGCTTCTAACCAGCTGCTTGCCCCAGTACAAAACGAGGCAGCTCAGCTTTCCAGTGGCACATTCCCAAGTGCAGGGAAGAGACAGTGCCAGTGGCCTTGGATAACTGGTGTCTGCTCCTGGCTAGGATATCTTTTGATAACCATGAGAAGCTCTGACATCAGCTCCTTATTTGAGTACTGCTTTTACTGGTTTCTTATGGGATGTCCCTCAAATGAGAGGTTTAACACCTGAAAAATATTTTATGAGAGACACCTTSTGAAAGGTTTCTTAGATGTTTTGCYATTCACATAGTTTAAAGGGCATTTYTTGATTGTTGTCTTGAATTCTACTAAGGTTTTTGTGTCCTGGATACCCAGGAATATTTTCTCTGTGCCTCCTGGGAAGGTCCTGCAGGGCTTGCAGTGCTCCTCTCCTGTGCTGGGTGGTGTTTTCTGAGCCCTGTGGAAATGTGGGGAGCCGTGGTTTCACTCAGATTGTGGTGCCTCCAAGGATTTCAGCTTTGGAGGAGTTTGGATCACGGACCCCAAGCAGGAGCCAGCAGCCAAGAGGGCACAAAAACCAGCTGGTTTCCAGAGGCAGAGCCCTCAAGGCTCACACTCTGAGGCCAGCTGGCCCAGGGATGGGTGGCACTGACACTGTCACACGCTTTAGGGTCACTTTTTCTTAGTGAGGGGGTCTCGCAGACATCTTTTATGGAAAATCCTTTCCTTAGGATTTTTCCTCCTGAGAAGCTGAGAAGCCTCAGGAACAAAATGTAAACAATGATTATCTGCTGCTGTGGAATGCAACAGGTGCATCTGTGATTGGTCTCATGTGGTTGTTTCTAATTAATGGCCAATCACAGTCAGCTGGCTTGGACTCTCTGCCTGAGCCACAAGCCTTTGTTATCATTCTTTCCTATTCTATTCTTAGCTAGCCTTCTGATGAAATCCTTTTCTTCCATTCTTTTAGTATAGTTTTAATGTGATATATACCATAAAATAATAAATCAAGCCTTCTGAAACATGGAGTCAGATCCTCTTCCCCAGTCCAAGGACCCCTGTGAACTCCGTCACAAGGGAGGCCGCTTGGGTTTGCGGATGCAGCCCCAGGTTTGGATGGGTGAATATTTTTGGCATTCCCACTGCATCCAAAAGGCTCAGACCTCTGCATTTACAAGCAGGAGCTGATCCAGAGACTTCTTTAAAGAGTCACTGGCTCTCCCTGCCTTATTTTACAGCTCCCATGCTCTGTAAGGAGCTCTTGTATTACACGTAGCGACACACAAACCCCATTCCTTCTGCATCTGACTGAAACAAGAGACAGGCTTGGTGTCCCACTCATTTTGGGGAAATTATCAGCACTTGCTCAGGCCCACTGCWGCAGGATTTCCAGCATGAGTAAAGGAGCTGTCTAGTCTCAATTATCTGCTCTTTCAGCTGGATATTCCGTGTAGGGAGATGAGGAAACGTGAACTGCAACGCTGTCAGTGTGTGACTGGTGCACCTCTTACATCTCTGAGCAAGGCTCTTCATTATTTCTGCTTCCCAGGGGTTGTGAGCAAAATTAAAATTTCTGTAAGAACAGATTCCCTGAAGGCCTAGGGTGACCTCTTTTCTCGTTTTGCATGATAGGGCCTTAAATCAAACGCAACAGTTTTCGGTTAATATATTTCATTTGCTGACAGCGTGACATTGTTGGTATTTAGGCTTAAATTCATATTCTGTCAAATCTCATTACTTTATTTTAATAAGGATCATCTTGATTGCAGCTCCCTGGCTTCAATTATAGCTAGGATATCTTTTAATAACCATGAGAAGCTCTGATATCAGTTCCTTATTTGAGTACTGCTTTGTGGTTTCTTATGGGATGTGCCTCAAATGAGAGGTCTTAACACCTGAAAAATATTTTATGAGAGACACCTTCTGAAAGGTTTCTTAGAGGTTTTGCCATTTGCGTAGTTTAAAAGGCACTTCTRATTGTTGTCTTGAATCCTGCTTAAGGTTTTTGTGCCCTGGATATCCAGGAATATTTTCTCCAAGGAGTTTGATGGGTTGTCATGAGCTGTCCTGGCAATTCCATACCTACTGTTGGAATTTATTGTGCTGCTGCTTGGAAGTGATGGATAGCATGGTTCCCTGCAAAGGAARCAGTCACTTTGTCTTTTGAGCCCATTAACACATTTTCTGTGGTAATAGGATGCTCCTTGCTTTTGACAGCAGTATTTCTACCTGCAGGTGTGGCTTTCATGGTGATTTTTTTGGGGGGGATTTGCTAGAATTATAATTCATTATTTGAGTATATATATATATATATATATATATATAGGTCAACACAAATAACTTTGCTTGTCCTCTGTGCAGGGTTTCCATCAGTGTAGCTGAGGGAAAGCTGGATGTAGTTATTCTCATTTCCTGTTTACTCGTTCTTRGAAAAAAAATTGTCAAAAGAGATGAAAACCTTGTCTGAGTTGGTGACAAGACCCAGTGAATCACTTTTGATACCATCTCGTGATCCCTATCTGGTGGAGTATTTTGAAGTGGAGTCTCTGTCAGTACAAATACATTAAACATATGCACACATAGGACAGGGCTGCCAAGAGCTTAATGAATTTAAATGTTCAGGATTGCAGCAGTTGTACACTGGGGTGTGTTCACACCATGATTTTAAATGCTGTTGGTTTTAATTTCTTGAATGATTCAGTGTGGAAAATATTCATCAGGTTATAAAAACGTGTTGACTTTGATCCTTCTTTATTTTCTTTTTTAGGAAGACTGAAAAATCTTTGCTGTCACAGTAAGTGGAAAATCAATATAATAAGAAAATGATGATTAACCTTTTCATATGGAAATATGTCTTCTGAGCACAGTCAGAAAAAGAGCCTTAAAGAGAGCAGATTCAGAGAATTTCTCCTTTTTAAATGAGGATGGTTATTTAAGAAAAACAATTTAAATGGGAGAAAAAAATCTTATTCACCAGTGCTGAAATTAACTTCACCTGCATAAATTCTGAGTTATAATCTATGAAACCATTCATATGAGGAGAACCAAATGCTGCTGGAATGCTGAAGTTTTACAGTTGTGAGCTATGCCACAAAATTCAAGTCCTACATAGTAAAAGTCTTTCAGCTGAGCCCAGCCTTCCTCATACTTTTGCAATAAATGCAAAAGGTATATCCTTAGCAACACGAGAATTTATCTGTTTTAAAAGGCACATTATTGCTCTGCAGAGAATCTAGAAGAAAGGAATCAGAGTTAAACACACCAAAACTGGTAAAATAAAGTTAAAAATAATGCTGATGAAGCCTTGCTGGCCAAAACACAGAATGAATAGAGGGGTTGTGTCACTTGTGGAGGATACAAACTAAAATAGCAGTTCAGGATATAACCCTGTAGAGCTCCAGCCACAGGGACCCTCACCCTGATCCAAAAAGAGGATTGGAGTATTTAATAAAAGGGTTTCCTATCTTCAGAGTCTCTGCTCCTTTCGAGCTCCACCACGAACCATTCACCACAAGCAGCAAATAACTGGCTGAGCTGGGGATGARCTGTAGAAAAAAAACTGCTTAGATTTAAAAGAGAAAAAAACCACYCAAGCCAAACAAACAAACAAAAARAGTTGCTCTTATGCTATTTTGTGTCAGTGAATAACCACAGCAATGCCTTCATAGCATCACAAATAAATACCTAAATGCCTTCTAAAATACCTAAAAAAGCCAACTTTATTTTTTTTTTTCGTTTGTGCTTTAAAAAGTAGTTGCTATGTATATGTGTGTGAACGTCCTTTTTTGAACCTTGACAGTATTTCTGTCCCCACCAATGAAGTATTCTGTGGGAAAATGCCACAATCAACAAAAAACCCCTTTCTTTAGTTTGTTCCTGCATCATTTACTAATTTTTGGTTAGATCTAATATTAACTTTTTGTGCATTTCACCAGTTTTGTGCATATTATCAATTCTTGGTGCATTATTGGGTAATACCAAGAAAGGTTAAACAATTTGTTTTAGAGTCTTAATTTTCTGAGGGGGCCTTTGTGACAAGAGAGCACCACCAAAACAATGGGTGAAAAGAATTATCCTTCTTTCCAGCAGCGAAAAAATTTTATGGTTGCAACAAACTCTTAAAATAAGGATGAACAATGAGAGCAGCATTGTTGTATTTTAAAGTATTTAGTGAATAATTTAAGTATTACATTATTTTCTTCTTGCCAGGAGATTTTTCAGCCCTGCAGATTAAGGCAGCTGTGCAATACAGTAGAAACCCAGTCTGAAAGAAGTAGATTTCTGGATATTGAATTTTATTTTCTCCACATTCCTTGAATATAGCAATAAACCAAAATTCTTCTGCCTCTTTTAGTCAGAATGTTTGCTCATCTAGGTTGCAGCTTTCCAGTGTTAGGGACTACARAGGGAGAGCCTTAATTAAAAAGAAAAATAAAAAATCCTAGGTTACTTAGGAAGTTCTTTATTAATTTCCATTTTAGGGAACCAGAACATTATGTTGTTCAAAAAAGAAGTGTTTATGAGGCATTGGGTTCAGCAGGATTATTAAATTTTATAGGCAGATCCGATCCAGAGTGGTGAAAGAATTCTGTGTTTTTTGCACACATAATCTAAAATTTCCATGTTTTCTGTAGATTTACCTAATTATTTCCTCATTAAAAACCAGAATTTTACTTCTGAAGCCACTTAGCTCCTTGTACAGTACCCTGAAAAAGTTACAACAACAAATATAGAGGAAAGTACATCTATCTGTGCACAATTTGATGCTGATTCACAGTACACTGAGAGTGCACCACCAGTGARATGCACTCTGAATAGATTTAGTGGCAAGTTCTGTGGTGTGATCCAGAGGGGGATAATTCAAATGCTTGAATTAGGCAGCAGAAAGTCAGAATGAGGGCTTGGGCAGGTAGAGAAGGTAGAATTTGCCATCTAACAGGCATCTGAATTTGAATTTAGCTCCCTACATTTAACCTGTATTTTATTTTTGGACCCACAGCACTGATTGGGACTTGCTTTATCACATAATCTTACATCAAAATATCCCCTGCTCATACAATGGTTTTTTTTTCAAGGTGACGAGCAAATTGCTGTTGTCATCTTTAAGTATGGAATAAAATAAAATGCTGTAATTTTGGTGCCTCAATTTCAAGGCAAAAAGAGCAATTGGTGTGGGCTGGCTAAGATTAGATTGGTGCTCCCATGTTTTTTTGTGAGACCTGCATAGATTTACTTCCTGTAAAGGGTATTGATGCAAATTGAACTTATTTCACAAGAAAATGAAYGTAGTAGCTTTCACAGAACAAGACAAATTCGGTCTGAATAAAATTTCCAAAGTATGGCCTCAAATGCACTTAAAAAAAAATCTAACAAATTCACACCTTAGTTAAAAAAACTAACTTAATTAAACACAGTAGCTRAAATCTTTGTGTATGAGAAAATATTCATCCTTCCAGAATCAGCTGGTCTTGAGTATCTGCTGTGAGAAATTTATGGTCTTATGGGTGAAAAATTTGTGGTCTATAGGTGAGAAATTTATGACCTATGGGTGAGAAATTAGGACCAGCAACTTGGTTTGAAAAAGGAAAGGTGAAAGAGGTCTGGATGCTGCACCTGAAAACCAACAGAGGACTGCTATTTTCTTGTTGGAAGCCTGGATATTGAGAATTTTGGGCTTTCTGTGCTGACCCCCAAGAGAACACTGTATTTAACCTGAGGCCGTGGAGAAGCTTCCAAAATGGAATGGCAGAACTGGGGTTGTGGGTGTGGAGTTTGGATAGAAGTGTGTGATATCACAGGGTGGAAAACTTGGAGTTTAAGGGTTTAGAAAATAGTAATAGATATAAGGCAAGATGGAGRTTTTCTTCACCTTCTTCTCRTGGGTTTGGGTGGTTTTGTGTAATTGGATAAAAAAGTCCCCWTKGTGGGCCACAGGTGGTTGGTTATTGGGTTAAAAGTAAAAATMATTTAGGTGTCATTTCTYAATTGGACAGTTTTTCCTTTAAAGACCTTGCATAGGAAGATAGTTTGCCATTTTTGTAGCTTGTCAGTGAAATCCTGTAGAAATCACAACTTGTAGAACTTCAATATGTAATACATATGTAATAAATAATATGTAAAATGGATAAGAAATTATAAACACTTGAGTCTGAACACCAAAYACCATCTCTAACMCTTCAACCCCAACCCTGACAGAGGCAGAAAGAAGCAGCCAAGAACCAGCAATGGACAAACAGCCAGAATGTGATTTTCCTTAGATGGGGTGAGAGAATTGCTGCTGAGCAGGATTGCCCATCCCATTTCAGCTCCGTGGCTCTCTCCTGAGGGACACCAGCAGGGTGARCTCCCATGGAGCAGCACACTGCCAAAAATTCCAGGGGAGGCAGGAAGGRAATGTGCACCTCTGGCTGGGAGCTGGAGGTCTGTGCTTGCAGTGAGCCAGAATTTGTGAGTGTGGAAGGGTTTGGAGGTGCAGCCACCCTGCAGYGTGGTGGGGAGGCCACTGGGCCAAGCCCTTCCAAGGATGTGTTGGCAAATATTTTTATTTTTCCTCATGCATGGGACAGGGCTGCTTGGAGATGTTCCTTGAGCTTYTATTGCAGCATCAGCTTTATTACATGGTTGGGACAATAGAAAGATGACAAAAACTCATGTTCTGCCAGCAACAGCCAAAGATTTCTTTGTTAYAGAGCATTTTAAAAACTTTCTAGCCAATAACATATTGCTAAAWSTTRCAGAMAAKTGTTCTAGCCAATCACTAAAAACRCACACATACTTACTTCACACAATGCTTGTCTTCTTTCTATTAAYAATACACAATACTTCATTATTAAGCTTAAAACCTTCTAATATCTTACTAAACATATTTTTCTGCAGTCATAAAACTCAGGCTATTGTTTAATGTCCTTACTTACTATACTGTTGTAACTTTTCCTACCTTCAGACTTTGCAGCTGCAGCTAGTTCTAAGTTCTCTGTTCTTTCTAAAAAACTTCTTACCTTTACTATTTCCCACASAAGGACTCATCTTTTGCTGAGCTGGGCGTGTTAACCAGCAAAAAATAAAATTAAAAAAAAATAGAAAAAAGCTGTGTATGCCATTGTAGAGGGAATTCTAGTTTGGAGAGAGCTCTGTAATTAAAGTTCTCCCAGCACCTGGAGCATCTCATGTCTGTGCCTAGCTGGGTGGACATCCTTGCCCTGCAACAAGTGCCTGGAAATTCCAAGATGCACTCAAAAGATCCTGCTTTATGTCAAAGAGCAAACTCCAGACAGTGAGGTTTGAAGCTTTGCCAGATTTGGGTGCTGACTTAGGTTCACCCAGCATRGGCGTGCTGGAAATTAATAATGAGCAGCATGATGCATCTCAGAACCAGTCAGAGGGATTTTCCCACCCCTGCCTTCCCCTGCTTTGTTCCTCTGAGCAGTTACTCCCTCTCAGGTCAGATGTTCACTTCAAATATATGTGGGCTTTTCTGGATCACCAATCTTAATCTTTCCCAGTCACTTTCCTGGCTCATTTCTCTTCTGTGCTGATTTCCCTTGAAAATATCAAGCCCTGTTCTGTTACAGTGCTGAATTTACCCTTTTTCCTCCCTACCTTTCTCTTCCCCCAGGCACTTCACCAATGTTTTGTGTCCCAAAAAAAGTGTTGAACAGAACACTTCTTGCATACTGCAGTTAAAAAAWTTTAATGTTTTAATTTAATGTTTGCATGCTCCAAGGCTTTTGACAGGCATCATTCAYGACCTTTTCTGCAGTTCCTGGGATTGTGCTTTGTAATTATTCAGGATATTTCTCACACCAGGTTCATTTTTCMCCCCATACTTTCACACCTGAACTTACAACATGCACTGATTGCCCCGTGTTGTTCATCTGCTTCGTGGAGATAACATGGAGTTTACAAAGGGTCCTTTTTGGCTACCCTGTATCAGTTAAAAATTATTTGTGATTGCAAATTCCACAGCAGATATGTCAGCAGATCCTAATTTTTGATTAATAAATCTGCAGCTGCTTTTGCTGGCTTCATGGGAGAGGGTGGAAAAAGAATGAGCAGTGGMAGGGTTAAATTTGACTTCTGGGGTGGGTATTTGAGCAAAAAATAAGTCATGGTGAATGAAGCCATAACTTGTTACATTTTCTCTGGAGGAAAAGGCTCCACTCTCCCTAAATGACTTTATGAAGACGTGCTGGTTTTAGTTTGAAAACTGGGTAGAAATACTAATTTCGTGTAGTGGTTTTGGTTTGTTAATTTAAGATTTTCTTTAATTSTCAAYTAATGTGTTGATGAGTGTGGCGAGTTTTATTTTTGGTTAATTATTTATGCACTTACTTTTTGTTGTGAGATAGGAAGACAGCATTAGGAGAAAGGTGAAGTAGGTTTAAAACTAAAAAGGTATAAAGAAAATTTTATTAACAGCAACTAAGAGAAAAAAAAAAGTAGTAAGAATCAAAACAAACCCTCCAGAACACTTCTCCTCCCCCCAMAACTTTTTCTTTCCTACTGACAATGTGAAAAAACAAAACATAAAATTTTTTAGGCAGTAATGCCTAAAATGTAAGTAATGCCTAAATTTGTAAGTAATGCTTGCCACCAGTGCAAAAAAAAATAAGAAAGAAATTACAAAAATAAAAAAAGAAATTACAAAAATAAGAACAAAATTACAAAAATAAGAAAGAAATTGCAAAAATAAGAAAGAAATTACAAAAATAAGAAAGAAATGTGGGTTTAAGTCAACAGGTGGAGATGCCAGGTGCTGCTGGGGTAGACCAAATACTCAGGTGGAGTTCTCTGATTTCCTGGAGGATGTGAAATTTCCTACATTTCCCTGACCAACGTCTGTAACCTGCCCTGGAGAGCAAGGGAAGAGGAGGGAGAAGAGCCTGCTCACATCTCCCATTGAAGTCCTACTGCTTTGAACAAATAATTAAGCTTTCACACCTCTCAGGCAAGTGTTCTCAGCACAGCTAACACAGTCCCATGTCTGCTCTCACCARCTGCTTCAGTATTTTTCTTTTTGGGAAAGAGAAGCATTGCAGTGTCAGAACATTGATGAAAACAGCGGCACCCATGCACAGATGTGGATCTGCCTCTATTTTCCAGTTTTATTGAAAAAGGACAAAATTTTCCTGGCTCTTGGGTGTCTGGGTGAAACCYCTTTGTGCTGGTGTTTGTCCTGGTGGGTGTTTGTGCAGCATGGGRTGGTTTTGAGAGGAAGGGCAGAGTTTGGGGACAGTGCTTTGTCCCCACAGTCACAAGAGGAAGGTGACTTGGAAGAATTCTACAATTTCCAACATTCCACATAGTAGCTGGACTTCAATACAGCCGTGATTTAACAGTAATGAAATACTTTGAATATTTTTTTTKGTTGTTGTTTGAAACAACTTGAAAGCCAGCTACAGCACTAGAAATGGCTCAGTTTTAGTTTTCCTCTGTAGACAGGCACTGAAGTGGCATCAGTTTAATAMCAGACTGAACAGATCCTATGGGAGAAATGACTGACCTTGAAATATTAAAAAAAAAATCAAAATATAAAGCCTGTGTAATTAGACCAGAAGAGTGGAAGCCAAATGCTCTAGTGAGGGCAAATGGCATATATGAAAATATTAAACAGCTGCTGGCAACGTGGCACTGAAATATCAGATAATGCCARCTCTGTTCTCAGATGAATTCCAAAGGCATTTCTTCTTGGAAGCTTGCTTAACACTGGTAAGAACCATCTGAATTTTTCATACACCTTGATGGGTTATAAATTAGCTGTGATCACTCTGGAGGAAGACCTGTGCCTCACAGGAGGAAAAACTCAATGAGAACATCTGCTCAGCTGTGCCCTGGTGGTCAAGGAAGCAAAGAACTCACTGGGTTATATCAGGAAAATGTGTAGAACAAAGCTGAAATTCCAGTATTGCTGCTGTGCATTATCTTTATTTCTTTTCTTAATGCTTCAGGAATTCCAGAATGTCAGGGAAAATGCTGCAAGTGTGCAAGCTTGGTGTCTGACTACCCTTTGTTTGGTTTTTAAGGTGAGAAATGACAGCTCGTTTTATTTTTATTTATGGCCTTGTTTTCATTACATAAAAATAGTGCTTAAAGCTTGAACAAGTATTAACTCTCGTAGCCCTATCATAAATAAAAGTGAGAGAAAATCTTTATATTAAGGTCATCCTGTCTTAAATAAAGATTCAAGTGCAAAGCACATCATTTGAGATGTCAGAGGATTTTTCACATGGAGAGAGCTTGAAACAACGGAAAAAGTTTGAATTATTGAGTGYGTAGAGGAATTGTGGCCACAGTGGGAAAAAAAACCCCAGAAGATGGAGCAACAGAGGGAGCTGAGACCCTCTCCTTTCCTCTCAGGAGAACTGAGGGGTGCTCAGTGAAATGAAAAGATGGCAAAGACCTTTCAGGAAGGCTGAAGGTGTTAATGCCACTACCCTGGTCAGGACTCTGCAATTGCTTCCCAAATTTCTGGTGTTCTCAGGAGATCTCAATGTCCAAAATGGCATCTGCTCATGAGTCACTCTCCTTTTATTAATGTTTTTTTAATGTTTTTTTTAATTAATGTTTGTTTTAATTTTTTTTTAATTTATAGGAGGAAAAAAATTATAGACACAAAGAAAAATACATCAATACATCAATACAATACAAAACAGCTGGTAGTTGCCTAAAATCAAACTTTTGGTAAATGGTAAATGTCTTGGTAAAAGTCTTTATTTCCTCTGGAGCAGAGAAATCAGGATGATCTGAATTTTTTGACTACTGACATTGTGGGCTAAAGCTCTCTGCTGTCTCCCATTCCCTGTTAACTCTCCACACCCTGTTTAGATTTTCATGAAATAGTTTCCCTCCTGTTGTTTTTTTTCTTTACAGTGGTGCCCCAGAAAATACAGGGGACATTCACCTTAACAAGGCTCTTGCCACTATTAAAAAGCAGTGTGAGATTTAGAGACAATGAGGAACATTTATTCTTCCTTTCAGAATATTTGTGAGGGATGTCCATCCTCAGCCATCACAAATGTGAGTCTTTTGGTATTTTGGTGTGTAGAGCACGATGTTTTCCATTAATAAGCCCTTGATTTGGGGCTATTTCTTAGTATATGCTTAAGTTTCTAACTTAATAATGTTYTATATTAGCATGTTACCTGGATTTTTGGCAAGGTAGTGGAGGGACTGATTTGAACAAAGAAATTTCTGCTGCTCAAACCTTCCACATCCTACTTCAAAATGTATTTCTAGACACAGTTGATTCTTTGGTAAATTCATAGGATAAAATCATGCAATCTTTTAGGCTGGGAAAGACTTTAAGCTCATCCAGTCCTGCCTGTGTTATTAAGAATTGGTCATTGAAAGGAAGAAAATATTTCAGTCTGGGGCCTGCATCAGCAAGGTGGGAAGGATAATTTTGTAGAGAACAGGTGTGGCAGAAGTGTTTCCCTATATGTTGAGAACAAAAGATAAATTTGTAAATCATTGTTATTCAGTAGAGAGACAGAGCTTGAACTGTTCCCTTCTGTATAATTCAGGAGCATCCCATTATGGTGGGGATGGCAGCCTAAAACCACATTAATTTTTTACCTGGCACAGGAGAACTTTGTTCTTCCCCTGGAATCTGTGCATCTTTGCTCTCCCAGGAGGTATTGGCAAGGAAGAGAGATGGAAGCTGCACATCCCATGGGAACTGARTCCTTCTCCTCAGCTGGATGTGGCTTTGGAGCTGTTACATTGCAGGGGGTGATGCTTTAGGATTTTGGCTTTTATATTTTTCATACATGTCTGATCCTGCAGTTCTTTAGTGTGTAACTCCAAACTCCACATTCAGTGTGAGCTGCTGCTGTCCCAGTTTGGGCAGACACAACAATTCCTCTCCAGGCCTGGCAACCAGGGACACCTCACTGCCTCAGGGCCCAGAAATTAAACAAAAGTGAGTTGGGGGGAGAAACTTGGGGTAAATGACTTCATTAGCTGAAGTTGGAGTCTTTAGATTAACCCCCAATATGCAAATGGACCAAACTTATAAAAGTGTGAAAACCTGTGACCTGTGGTCCATTTTTGGGTGTAGGCCCTGGATGGACTTGGTCTGCCTAAAATGTACCTGAAGGCCCTTCAATAAACATAACCACTTTTAATTCCCTTCYTTCTGTCTGGCCTCTGATTTTAGGCAGTCCCAACAAGGCATCAGTGAAATCAAAAGGCCAGACACCCAATTCTGTTCACATTTCTGGGACACCTCATCTCACACAACTCCTCTATTTACACCCATTTTGGTGGGGCAGAGGGSCAGAGCAGGTTTCTTTCTCATCTGTGGGTTTTGGTGACTTGTTGAGAAGTCAGTGTACCTTCTTTCTGGAAGAATTCTGCCTGATGCTCAGCTGGAATTCCTCCACGGTGTCAGTTTCCCCAGTGAAAATGAACGGGAAGCTGGCTGGAGGCTCCCCAGTTTTTATTCTGTGCCGTGGCAATGCACTTGGTGCTCACAGAGCAGTGGCCCCTGCATCTTCTGCTGCCAGTGCTGTCACAAAGCACAGAGATCCCAAGGGAGATAACAGATAAAAAGGACCTGGGGGCACAGAGGAGGTCAGCAAGGGACAAGAACACTGCCACTTTCACAGAAACAAATGGCAGAGGCTGGAGGCCAAAAYGTCCCTTTGATGTTTCAAAATGACCGAAGAAATCAGCGATCWACCCCGAGACAAGTTTGTTATTGACTTCTTTTTTGTGTTTTAATCAAGTTTTGCACCCTCGACAAAGGAAGGGTGGAGTTAGAATTTACAAACGATTGTACAYGGTAGGCAATTGTATCAATAGTGAGAAGGGACTGCTGTAATCTGAAGATCAGAAGCTCTCCTAGGCAGATAAGGCAGTGCTGACCCATGTAGTATCATGCTAACTGCTCCTATTTGTTGCCACAAATTCAATTATCTTGAATTTGTCATGTCAGGATGATGTTAAAAGTACTGCCAGACCCCAAGTCAGAATAGATTTACAGCATTGCAAAATTCATGGTCAGAAAAGTCAGTCAAGTGACCTAAAATGAAGTAACTACTTCATATACATATGAAGGCTGATTTTCTGTGATTAAAAAAATAGTAAAAAGTGGAGTTTTTTCCAGTTTATTCCATTGCAAATTAGTAGACTTTAAGTGTCAGAGTGGCTGAAACCTATTGAGATTAGAGACAAGAAAAGGGAAGAAAGAGAAAAGCCTTGTGTGTAACTGAGCTGTTCCAAACTACCACGCACTAGAAAATATATGACATTAATATCACCTCACTTGGGGTGAAAGTTAAAGCTTCTCTTGATCCATGAATTACAAAAAAAAAAGGTGAAAGATTGTAAAGAGTGRACTTTCACAGGAAAAAAATAAAGTGAGGAAAYGTAAGTAACAAGTGATGGATGCTGTTGGTAGTAGCCCTGGCCCAGCTGTTCTGAAGGCAGACATTAATACAAATATTCCAGGGGGATCTGGAGCAGTACTCAGGCAGGTTTGCTTAGTAAAAGTTGAGGAATAATTCCAAAAATAATGCAAAATACAGTAAATTAAAGATAAAAATCGTTCAGTATTTATTCAGATCTGTCTTCTCCATTTAAAGGTTTTAGTGGATATGTTTGTACAGTTCCTGTACATCTGTTTCTAAGAAGAAGACTAACACTCTTCCATCCCCAAATCACCGTTCTCTCAAATTAAGAAATATTTTAATTATTATTAATCTCTGCTTCTGAGGGAGAAATAAACATGCCGCGGTCTCATTTGTTCTGTGGCTGAGTTATTGATGCTGTGATTAAGACGTTAATTGATTTGGTGTGACAGCAGGCACAGAATGCAGAGGTACTCAATCACAGAGCCACAGAGCCATGGAACACTGAGGGGTTGGAAGGGACCTCAAGGAACATCCAGTCTCAATTCCCTCTGCCATCAGCAGGGATGTTTCCCACTGGACCAGGCTGCTCAGGGTTTGTGTGGAGACAACATCAGGCTGGAGACAAGCACCCCCAGGTCATTGGGATGGGATGGACAGGATGGATTTCATCCAGGAGTGCTGGGACCTGGGCAGTTCCTGTGCAGGGTGAGACATCTGTCACCTCTGGGACACCCAGGGATGACCCTGGTGGCCAAACAAAGGTGAAGGTTGCACCCATATTCCAATAAATCCCAAAGGTCAGCTGAAGGGRAAGCTCCAGGCTGGCCAGCCCTGCTGGGAAAGCCAGGAGCTCATTCCTGGTGTGGGATGGAGGGGCCTGGGGCTGTCAGCAGGGGTTAAAGCACACCTGAGCCACCTGGTGTGCCAAGGAGAGGTGGCTGCAGGGTCTGGGGACAGCAGAGGGTGTCTGTGCCTGGGGCTGGGGCAGGGGCTGGGCACTGTTGTAAGAGCCTAATGAGGGATGTGGGACTCCAGGAGCTCTCCAAAATGCAGTTTATTGTATACAAAATGCAGTTTATTCCATCCAAGAGGTTACAGCAGCCCAGGGCTGTGGGTGACAGAGCTGTGCCCACAGCTGGCAGCTCCAGCTGCAGGCAGGCCTGGAGACCCTTTGGTTTTGGTTACAGTGCATTATAGACTTTTCTGAGCATCTCAATACAGCACAACCAATCTATACCTTAACTATTATCTACAGCCTATCATAACTACTGTAATTACCATATTCATGTTACTGTTCTCCAATCACTAAAAGTCAGTACATTACAGTTTAAGCTGAAGTTGTTTTTCAGTTTTCTTGCAGTGCAAAATTCTGAGACCTTTTTTCTACTTGCCACATTTGCTGCCTTTTTTGCCTGTGCTCTTTCTGCTTGGTAAAAACATCTTCTTGTTTGGGGTGGGTTTATCCTTTGCTCTAAGCCATAAAACCCCTTCTAACTAACACACCCTTTGCGTCCTTGGTTATCCAGTGAGACTGGCTCAGCAATTCTTTTGTTCTCTATCAAAACTTGCTTCCATCTCTATTCCTTCATCAGACTCTACATTTAAAAATCTTTCTGCCAAGCATACATATCTGTGAGACTTTCTTGTCAAACTTCATCCTTCCCAACACGCTGTCACTGCTCCCACATCCCCGTGGACAGACATGTCTCAGGGATGGACAGGGGGACAGACACAAGTCCTGGTTGTACTGCTGGGACTCAGAGGGCTCTGGTCATTCATATGGGCCTGGTAGCAAGAGGAGAATCACTGGGCTGTGTCTGAGACCTCTCTGGTTGAGCATCTGCCCTGGTTTCACCCTGGCCAGGAGCTCAGCCCAGCCCACCTGCTCCGGCACTCCCCACAGTGGGATGGGGAGAGAGTCAGAAGAGTTAAAGTGCTAAAACTGACCATCTGTGATGAAGTGATACAGATTCCCTGAAATAAAAACCAAATTTGCATCTGAGAAGTCTTTTCTCCCCCTTTTTTTTTTTCTAACTCTGTTGGTATAACTGGGGTATTTAATACACTGGACTTGATGTGATTTTTTCCTGGGAGAATACACTTTAGTTTATTTACCAGGTCATCTACCAATAATTCCAAATGAAAGCAGAGATGGAAAAAAGCCCTCTCTGGGTTGTTCTCCAGAGAAAGTGTAGGAGGAGGCTTAATCCTTATTTGTACTTTGAAATTCTTAATTAAAAAAAAAAAAAAAAACAACAAAAAGCACAGCAAAGATGTCTTTTGTATTTGATAACTTGTTCTTTCAGCAGGACCTCAATGCTACAACTTGATGGCAAATGACCCTGTGTCACTACAAATATCATATTTTTCTTATTACCAAGCCAGTTCCTATAAGAATAGAGGGAAATCCTAATTTCATGCATGTGTTGCACTATCCATCTGTGCTTTCAAGTACTTTGCTGTGGACTTCCACAGAGTGTTGAAATGTATTTTCTGATTTAAATGGTGCTTTCTATTTTCCAAAGATTTCTACCTTGTGTTCAGGGTGTTATAATTAAGAGACAGAGGCATTATCTGGAGTCTGATCAGCCTGAGAGGAACAGACTTTGTGGACTCAGGTGCACCAGGACCAGAAGTTTAAATATTAATCCATACTGAAGATGWAAAATTTTAATAAATTTGTTGGTGTTTGCAGGATCTCATTACCTTCTCATTCTGCCTTTTACTCTGGAATGGTTTCATTGTGCATAACTTCATCTCTGAGAAATTTGTGGGGCTCTGCATTTTCTCTTTCCTCCTGTTTCTGCTTTGARGATGTGTGCAGATCTCAGTATCTGWGATACCGAAGGCAAACCCAGTTTATTAAAATGCCAGTAAAAGCTGATTTAAAATGCCGGTAGGTTGCAGAAAGCAACCATAAATGGGGCAATCTCTTGGATGGCCTAGCACTGAAAAATCTTGGATGGGCTATTCATCTGTCAAAACCAAAACCTTGCAAATAGATCCTCATTTTGCAAATCATCCAGAGCTGGTACCAGCTCCTGAGTGGGAGCACGGATGTCGTATTTCACCCTGACCTAAACACCTGTCAGGCTGCACTGAGCTGGCCTCTCAGGCACCAGCAAATCATGACCTGGCTACGAGCAGCCTGGGACATTTTAATGTACTTTTTTATAGCTGTAAAACAGATAATGAC
Organism: Sporophila hypoxantha; assembly: GCA_002167245.1. Taxonomy (NCBI): domain Eukaryota; kingdom Metazoa; phylum Chordata; class Aves; order Passeriformes; family Thraupidae; genus Sporophila; species Sporophila hypoxantha. The sequence continues at coordinate 890,435 of NDFG01000213.1, forward strand.
ATCAGTATATAACAGATAAGGGTTGATTTTTTTTTTTTTGTTGGTTTTTTGTTTTTTTTTTTAATCCAATTGGCAGATTGCCATCTTACCCTTTCCCCTTTGTGATTCTGCACTGGAAGCATGCTGCTTTCAGAACAGATACCCTGTAAAAAAGTGAGTGGGCATCTCGCTGATCACAGCATGAAGGGTCACTGCAACAAGGAGACTGAGATTCATCTCGCATCACTGTTTGCAAAAAATTTAATTTGACAGTCACAGCACATAATGAGGAAATGGAGGGGAGCATTCTGAGGCTCACATCAAGGCAGTCTTTCATTTTAAAGACAGGGAAGTCCACTGGTTCTACTGGGGGGTTGGGATTTAAGAGGTTAATGTCAAGTCTTCTCTCTAAAACAGGGTGCACACCTGAGCTTAGGCAGYTCACTTAGGTCAGGATTTTCTGAGGGCACAACACACAGAAAACATTGTGAGCTGAGCTTCAGCATAACTCTGGGGATTTGAGTGCAAAGCCCCCAAAATCTCAAGTCCTCTGTCGATTGTTTTCATTGAAGTGACAAGTAGAACAGGGATTGAATAAAGATTGAATTATGTCTTGAGAATTATGCCTGAATTAATGTCTTGAGAAATTCTCTGCCTGAGAAACGTCTCCATCCTTCCCTGGGAGCTTCAGCACGCTCAGCAAGGCAGGAGCCATTTAGGCCAGGCCTTGTGCCACCTGCCAAAGACACACCTTACCCACAGCCACAGTGTCTCCAGCAGTCTGTGACCATCTTGGGATGTGGTGTCAGCACCCAGGACATCCCTCTGTCTGTCCTGAGAAGCCMRGACCCCTGCCAGGGGGCTCAGACCCTGGCACAGAGCCCAAAATGCCCCTGTGGGTTTGATTATGACCCGTGGAGCAAATTACCAACCTTAGATGAAGATCTGCAAGCCACAACAGTTTARGYAGAATAATAGTGAATTTATCACAGAGTGGAAAAGTAGMTTTTAKGGTTTTTGGTATGGGGGTTCAGGGGGCAAGATGGARGGAGCTGGGTGTTTCTCCTTCTTCTTCYTGGCCTCCATCTTCTGCTGTGATGKTGGCACTTTTAGATTGSWTTAGAGTAGAAGCTCACTGTCTRACATAGGTGAYAGGTATTGGRAAGTCACWGTAAATATTGTACATGTAGTTTTTASTATAAAAAYAYAACACCACCCCYGGGGCAGGCAGAGTGCCTCTGWCTGTCYTGCTGAGYRGAYCTWGTCAGGRCAGGAGAAARWWTTTTATAGATAAGRWACAATAAACAACCTTGAGACTGAGAAATGAAGAGCTCTGACTCCTTCTTCRAGYGCCRGGCTGGGAAAAGAGACTTTCCAACTTTTCTYGGGGTCACTCTGACCAACYAGAGACCCCAACACCCAGGATGGCAGGCAGGAAGGCTGGGCACCAGGCTGCCAGCACCCCAGCTCCTGCAAGGACCAGGGACACAGGTGTGAGCTGAAAGGCAGCTCCTGATGAAGGTGGCAGCCCCAGCTGGGGTGCCCAGAGGGATTTCTGGCAGCACAGCTGTTTTCACAGCAGGCAGGTCCCAGGGTATGCAGCTGTGCCATATCAGAGCTGTTTGAACACAGCTGAGACCCCAGGGAAAGGTGTGGGAGAAGGGTTTGCTCTCAGAGCCTGAATTAAAACAAACACAGGTCTTCACCTTCCTCCACCTGTAACCCCTGAGTGGAAGATGCTGCACCTGGGTCAGGGCWATCCCCAGTCCTGCTTCAGACAGGRGAAAGAATGAATTGAGAACAGTCCTACAAAGAAGAACCTCTGTGGACACTGGTGAGTGAAAAATCTGGCATGACTCATTCTGCCCAGCTGTAATGGACACAGAACTTCTGTAACCCTGAATCACAGGCTCCATGGTGCTTCCTCTGCCAGGCATGAGCAGATTAATTCACAACAGAATGGCATTAATGGCTGGGGTATCCCCACAGCAATTCAGAGACATTAGAGTTGAAAAAGACCAATTTGTACATTTTTTGTCCTCCTTCTCTGTAAAGGCAGGGTTAAACCCTTTGTTCAACCACTCCAGTTTTGTCTCTCCAGCTCTATTTGTCTCAGCCCATAGGTTTTTCATCATACCCGAGGGAGTGCTCCATGGCATGATGCATTCCACTTCTAGGAGCTTATCCAGACACTTGGCTTAGATTAYTCCTTGCTTAATTTTCATCTCATTAGTTTTGGTTATTCTCCTTTGTGGTACCTGAGATATATCTTTTTTTCTCTGCTTAGTTTTTCATATCCTTCAGCTATTTGTTAATGGTTATCTTGATGCCTTTAAAGCATTCCACAGCCAGACCATGTTTATTTAGATCTTTTCATCTTCCTTCATAAGTCAGTGCCTCCAGCCCACTTTAATCATATCAGTGGCTTTGCACTGACCTCTCTCAAATTTACAACTCTTCTCAATAATGAGAGTCTCAGGGCTAAACACAATTTTCTGAGAACAGCCATACAGTGCAGGGAAATGATTTTACCTGTGATTTCAAGTGTGATGTATTTGCAGCTGCAAACTATATTTTCCCCCTGTAGTTTTGCATTGAAAGGTCTGTTTGCTGTCAAGATTACCTAATTTTCTATAAGATGTCCACTTTTTTTTTTTCCTCCTCCTTCAGATCCATACACATCATGAATGATAAAAAATGTTTCAGAGGAACATGGAGATCAAGGGCACATGGAAATATATGGAGGGGTTTTTGTATTTTTTCTCGAGAAGTCAGAAAAATGGGCATAGTTGCTATATCTAAGCATCAGACTCAAAGAATTTTCACTGCATATAGGAGAGCTGAGGAGGTCTAATTTCTGCATGCCTGGCAGTTTTTGGGTTTTAGAATTTTCACCCAAACTGGTGATCTGCATGAAAGTCCTTGTCCATGCCAGTGGAGATGGAGGAATTTAGTGAACCTTGCAAGCCACCCTTCTGGGAAGGCTCCCACAGTGAAAACCAGCAGCTTCAATTMGATGTGACAAAGGAAAAAAGCCAGCAGAGGGTAGCAGACAATAAAAGGATCAGCCACAGAAGGCTCATTTTGAGATTGCGTTTGTTAGGAGCACATCCGGAGCACGAACTGAGAGGAGTTTTGTTATGTAGGAAAATGTTTGCTGCTGCTGAGAACGCCAGTGATGCACATTTTTTATTTAGAAAGACACCCACACCAGCAGAGGGGTGAATGAAGTGGAGATCTGGTTTGTCACTTAATGAGTGATTTGTTGCTAYTGCGAGCTCAACTTTATTATTTCTGCCTTCCCTCATGGAGCAGTTCTGTTGTCAAGGTTCTCTCAAGTTCCTGGATAARCTAGAAGGGACTTTTAATGGGGAAAAATCCTGACTATGGCAAAAGTGGTAAGTGGAGAACCAACCATGCTCTGCAAAACTTCAGGCAGGATTATGAGGAAGAAATATTGTACTTCTTTAAGATTCAAGTTAAAACCCACATTCATTGCTAACATGGCTCAGCAAGCATGCCTGTTATTTYTAGCTCATTTTTTCTACAGATTAACTACTGCAATGATCACACTGTATAACTTGTCATAAGAAGTACATGTTTCTCTTGAATACAGAATAGTGTCATAAAATGTAGATGACAGAACACGTAAATTATGGGTATTCTCACAATGTGAGAAAATGTAGACTTTTTCTGAGGTGAAATATTAGATATTCAGTACTTTATCCAGATTGTCTGAATATTTATCCTGAGTTTGTCTTCATTTTGCTGTGTCCTCCAGTGGAATTCATGTGATGAACTAAATGGTAAAAAACACAGGAGTCACCCCAGATTTATTTAGTGCAAAAAAAGGATATGACTGAAAGGAAAAGGGGACTGGATGTTTACTAGGTGAGTACTAGCAGCACAGACTGTCCTTTGATCTAATTTTCATCTCTATTTCTAACAACGTGGAGAAACTGGGTGTGACAAAAAAGGCCTTTAGAAATGCCACGTAAACTTGAACATTATAAATAGAAATAGTAACTCATATATTTTGGGTTCTCACCTCTGTTTGACTAATGATTCATATGAATAATCAGTATTCTGTCTAGCGTTTTTTCTGTGGCTCAGTTTTTAGACTAAAAGAGTGTATCCTTTCTCTGTTTAAATATATGTATGTTTATCCACGATGATTTAGCCATGGCCAGAACTCTAATGTGGAAAATACTATCATAAAACATTAAGTTTTTCTTTTAATGAGCCTGGTTTTCTTGGAGGAAGTCTTCATTTTGTATGTGATTCCACTGCAATTAATAAAGATTCAGATTCTAAACAGGATATAAATGGATGTCTGATTACTTATGTATTCAGAGCAGTTATTTCTAATTTAAAATACAGAACCTAATCATGCCACTTTCTTCATTTTGGGAGCCCTTGCTCTTATGTTTTGCCATTCATCACTTTCTTTCAACTTCCTGCAGGTGYACAGAGATAAAGAGATGGTGAATTTTTCTTTTATGTTTCCTTTAATGCATTTTGATGGTAGGGAGTAAAAAAATTGTCATCCACATCAGTGTATATAATAGCAAAATGATATTTTCAACCTCTGCTAGTTGAAAGGAAAAAAAAATCCCTGGAAATCATAAATGAGTAAAACTTACAAGAGTAGATATTTAATTGACACAAAGCCTAAGTACCCGGGACTTTGACAGATGAAAAATGGAAGTCTCTTTGCAGAGTTAAAGAGTCAAGGAGTAACCACACACAATTCAGGTAGATAAGTTGGTTGGGCACTAAGTTACAACCTTTGATCTCCTGTGATCCTCACCTGCCTCTCCTGGGGAGCTGCAGCCTCAGCATCGCTTTAAGGCTGTGACCTCTCCTGTAAAAGGTCTCCAGGCTTCTGAAGTTTTATCTCAGTGCCCACTGGAAGCCCTTTAAAGGCAGCTGAACAGCATGCAGCTCTTGTAGGCACTCTTGTGTGCTGCTTATTGATGTTTCTAGGGATCCCAATAATTTCGAATAAAGGTCCTCCAGAAATTGCCAAAGTCAGAGGAAGACCCTGAAGGCTTTTAATCCAAGCGTTATTGCATTGATAGAACTCTACAGATTTTATGCCAGACAGAAAGTTAATCTGTATTTAACCATTATTGTGAAAAATATCCTTATGTGGTGGGTTTTTTTCACCCTTTCCGTTTTTTGTCTTATTTTTGAACAGCCAAGTGTCAGCTCKGATTGCAGGTGACACAATGTCCTTGATGGCCACAAGGCCACTGTTTCATCCTGCCAGCTGTGGGTAGCATCAGTTCAGCATCGCAGGGTCCCACAGACACAGCAGAATCCCAGWTTTTTGTTGTCATTTCAGCTCAGCTCAGCCTGGAAGGAAGTGACAGCAAAGCCCATGGGATCCAATGCATCACCAGCACTGCAGAATTACCACCYGAGACAACCACACGTGGCACTTCTTTCAGACAGCCCCAGAATAAAAAGTGTAATAAATAAAMGTGGTTATGATTATTCTAGGCTAAGTCATACCAGCTTTTCACACACAGGCATCTTGAAAAAAAAAAAAAAATCAGTGAGATATCCACAGAGGAGCAAGCATACACTTGTAAAAGAGATTAGTTTGTTTATGAGACACTAATCAAAGAGAATTGAGCTCTACAGTCTTTCCAGGTACAAGCATTCCTCTGAATTCAACAGGACCTGTCTYGTGCATAAGAACAGCAAGATGTGGCTGTGATCCTCACAGCCTTCTGCCCAAACTGAAGCTGTCATAATCAGGTACTAAATAGGATCACTGAGGGGTGAGCCTGAGTCTGCTGCCAGCCCATTACAAGTCAGTGTCTGATTGTTTCAGAAAGCACAAACTCAACTGACAGAATTGCTTTGTGCTCAGATAATAAAACTGATGTCATTCCATGACATTTCTCTGGATTTATAGGAGCTCTGTGGGCAACTTAACGAAATTCAACCTGTTATTTTTAGAGAACATATGAATTGAGTCTCGGGACAAGTCTATATTGTTCCTGTTTAGCAATCACTTCTTCTCTGAATGAAGCACCTTATTTACTAGTTAAATATATTTTCAGTGTCTGCTGCAKCTTTGCTGAAGTAACAGACTTTCCACTGACACTAAAAAAACTATTTGTGCATTTAATTGTTCCTCTGCTGAAGAATAACCTTTCATGAGTGCTTTCCATGCACCTTTCAGTGCAGTTGTTTTGCCTTCTTTCTGCTTTTCCCATTCTTTTCTGACTTACTCTTTCTCAGTGATACTTTATATGTTCATAAAAGTGTGAATTGTCCTGTCATTGTTCTGCTCTTCTCCTCCTTCAAGAACTGACGCCTGTGATCGTGGTTTGGCAGCTAATTAATCACAACAATAATTATCATAGCAGAGTTCACAATATGAGGAATGATTGGTAAAGATGTGTACGTCCACCAAAATACCTGTATTATCCATTTCCTAAAGGCCTATAATGGAATACAAATCCATGTTTTTTTGTAGGAGGAGCGCAAGGAATGGCACTCACACTGCAGTAACTATTTTCAGCTGTCAAGAGCAAACACTCAAATTTCCAAACTCCACAGGGTTTCAACGCTGCACTCATCCAGAATGAGACSCCCACAGTGAAACTACCACAGTTGTCTTGCTCTTGGTCCCTCCATCMGCAGCAGGAGTTCCACTGTGCTGCCTCTGAATCTCTGACATTTCTGAGCACCTGAATGTCCAGGCTCTCAGGGAGAGAAGGAACCTGTGGCAAAAACCCTGTGCCATCCAGGGCAGGACAACTCCCACCCAGGGGCAGGGAGAGGAGAGAGGAGTGGGGTGGGGCCYGGAAATTTAGTAGAAGCTAAAATTCACTGTGCCCAGCCCCAGGGCAGGGCTGGGCAGAGCAGCCTCCTGTAGCCCAGAAGTTGAGCTCTGGTTGCTGCACCAGAGTCTCTGCCTGGCACTTGGAGGAGAAATACTGAAGCCTTRATGCAGTGCTGCCCTGCAGCTTTTAATCCTCATTTGTTGTTGCAGCATAGTAAATCTGCGCTGTACCATGTCCTTTCTGCACCAAATTAGGCAAATACTGGTGCCAATATACCCTCAAGCTTAGAGAAAACAAAATTGAGGTGCTGAAGGGAATGTTGCCCTGAGATATCAGGGAGGCAAATAATAATTACACGCTGAATTCAAGTGACATTTCAGTGCTGTTATGAACAGAAGTGCAAGTGCATTAGGAATTCCTGGATGTGCTCCTTCTTTACCTCCTCATCTCCAGTAATCACTTTTTCCTGTACATGTGTACTCTCTCACACACGCTGTTTTCAGAGAAAATTTTCAGAAAGTCCAAACACGAAACTTGAGTCATCCCTCAGCTTTTGGGCTGAATTTGAACTTTTTACCTAGCAGTCAAAAAAAACCTGCCTGAACATACTGTCGCCTTGTTCCATCCATYAGGTTTCCACAAAGGGACCATTTTTGTTACGGGAGCATGAGCACACTGCGGTGGGATTAATCATAAACCTGGGCCTGCGAGTGTCTGTGCGTGTGTGAATGATGCTTTCTGTGAGTCGAGCTGTGACCAAGAACAAAGTTAAGGCCCGAGCCTCAGAAAGCAGCCTCTGTGCTCTCCTTTAAATGCCCTAATTCATCTCTGGGCAGAGGGGRCTAGAACATACCAGGCGGGTCCCCTGAGGTACCCGGTGCCGTTTGTGTCGTGACGAGCGCACAAGGCCCGGGCTTGTGTCAGGTGTACTGTGCACCCCATTGACAGCTTGGGAAAAAACTCTTCCAACATTTCCTGCTTTCCTGTGTGGATGAAAAAAATATTTCACCTCCAAATGGCGTGTGGCTGSGCGTGTGGATGTGTCAAGGAGAGGAAGAATGAGGGAAAAGCTCAGCAAACTCCCGTCATTCCGCCTCGGTTCAAATCTGAGCACGAGCTGGCGTTTCAAGAGGAAATGTGGCAAAAATTATCATGCCTTGACAGTGTTCCTGAGTTTCCAGTCCATGGGGAAAGGGCCATGGGGAAAGGTGTGCTGTGGAGTAAAACTTCCTACCCTCTGATTCAGCCCTGCTTGCTTGAAGGAGCCACTGAGTGCCCTGAAAAGCAGCCACAGAAAAATCAGCTCCAATGGGCTTGGCTAGGGCTAAAATAAAATATTGTGCTGCACACAGAGTAAAATATTAGTAGTTTTACTATTAGTATTATTACTAWTAGAATTATTAATATTTCTGGCTATACACTAAAACGAGCCTGACTCCAGCCTCTTAGACACAATGAAATACTACTAATTTTTGGCTTGCTGGAACAAATCARCAAGCTTTCAAAGCAGTTCTTCTGAATAATAAAATTTAGAAAACACAAGAAAGTAGCACAGCCCCAGGGACATCTTTTGACACGTTATTTCTGGAAGGTTCCCTAGTGTGTCCCCAGTTGTTTCTCTTCTTACACAGAACAATTAAGCCAGCATATTTGAATCTGAATTTAAACCTTATAATTCAGACCAAGTTACATAAAAGAAAAAGTTTCATCTCACCTCTTGTCTGAGGGGGCGCTTTGTGCCTTTGATGGCATGGGTTGTACCCTGCTTGTGCTGAATTGTGGGAGGAAAAAGCATCCTCCTTCACTAAACTCAGCTGTCAAATTTGAGTGTTCTCTCTTGACAGCTCAGGTGTGTTGCCTGCTCTGGGAAGGTAAATGCAAAGCTGCTCCCCTGGTCCACCTAAGGCAGAAAACAGCCAGCCTCTGGCATTCCTTTTCAAGTCAAAATCTTGCTCCAGATGAAAAAGGAGAGATTTGTGTGTTTGTGATAGTTTCTTTAGTGCAGAAAGTATTGACTTCTRTCACCTTTGTGGGCTGCTTCCCAGCACTTCAGGTTTCATTATGCTCCAGAAGGTAATGATTATGTGACACTGTTCAGTGAACTCGGCTTCTCTGAGTTCAGTAATACTATCCCAAACATTACGAATTAATTTGATAGTTGATTAAAGCTGATGAGAATAAATTCGTTTAAACTGCATATAGAGGTCATCTGCTTTTCCAGATAGAGTGTGATGTGATTTTTGCAGCAGTTAATGGACATTTGTCATTGTGATTGAGTCTTCTGCAAGAAGATGAGAATAATGGCCTAGAATAACACTCATTCTTGTTGATACTTGAATAGCCAGTCTCTTAATTCAGTTAATGTCATAAGGAAATTAATTGGTAACAATCACATTTTTGGATTAACTTTTTGAGTCTGAGTTTGGGTTTGTTTTTTTTTTTTCCCAAAGTGAGGTCACTTTTCCCTCCATGGCTTGAGCTCTCTCTTTTCTTTTTTTAAAAAATATGACCTTCATTATCAAAACGCTTGAAGAATGATGAATTAATTCTCATATTGTACTCCAAGGCTGACCAAATGCCCTTCAAGTTCAGGGGCCTTAAGGATATGCAGTAAAATTAAATTAATGCAGAACACCACCCTGCTTCTAATGTGTGTTTATTCAGATTTTATGTAATAAACTGTGCTCCTCAGGAACTCAGCTATACATTCCTAGTGAACAAAATTCCCCCAACACCAAATAAATGCATGCTTCAGTCATCACAGTTATAAAAGGCCTCTTCATAGCAGTCAGAAAACTCACACAGTCCCCACTGAAGGCAAGAAAAGTCAATTCACTCCAGGCTTGCACCTACCCCACCCCAGTGAGAGGAAAAATAGAGGAAGCTGGCTTCTTACCTAAAGGATTAAGGCATCAGAGCTCTCTGGCTGTAGTAGGAGACAGCCTGKAGGTATTTTAAATTTACTTTGAACCATCTATTAATTGCTATGAATTACAGCTGTGGAGGGTGAGACAAGAGGCAGTCCCTCAGCTTGCCACATCTGAAACCACGTTTTAGAGGTTAAAATTCAACACCACAGGATGCATCTGCCAGGACTTATCCTGAAACAGTGGAGCCATGGCTAAAATACTGGACATTTAGCTCTACTTTTAGTCCTTCTAGATTTAGAATGTGTAATTTTAAGTCTATAAAGGACTGAAAAAGGAGCTCAAGGAGAGATACAGTCTGTTTCCATGCACTGAGATTAGCTGAAGTTATTTAAACCTCCCAAGACAGGTATTTCCCTGCCACAGTGCAGTGGTTCCCTCTCTGAGATGTGTCTAACTCTTCTTTAATGCAGGATACAACAGCCAGCATCCCATCTGAGAGTTTACTAATCACTCTAGAGCAGAGTAATTGGGTTTTACATCCTCTGCAAAAGAATGCAGTGTTAGTATAAAACATAATTTTAAAGCATAGTTATAAATTTGTGGTCTGCCTATAACTCCAGGGAYCTTTTCTGCCACTTGACTCATGGTAGTTGCTTTGCCCTCATTTGGTATTTGTGAATTTGGGGTCCTCTGTCAAGCTGAATTCCTTCCTGGATTTAAAAAAAACCTTCTTATTTGATATAATTTCGAATTCTGACTTGGTCTTTCAAAGCACTTTCACCCATTAACTGTAACATGGTCCAGCTTTAGGCATACCTTAAAAATAAATAAGTAAATAAATAAGTAAATTGCAGGGGAGAGGGGAAAATTCCCCATGRCAATCAGGCTCACATTCACACTCAAGAGGAAAGTTTTGAGCAGGTCAGCTGGGTGATTGATTTTATTATTCCATGGTGATTGTCAAAGTAGGAAGCAGAGCCAGAACACAGGTGGAAGCACACACACCTGTGAGAGGAGAGATGAGACTCCCACATGGATATTGAAGGAAAAAAAAAGTTTTAGAACACAAGCAGAGAAGCCAACGTAATATCCCCATKAAAAAACTCTTGTCAAAGGTTTTGAGCAAATTTAAATCTAGGAATAATCAAAACATCCTTTGTAGATAAGTGCTAGTGGGATTCACTACTCAGTGCTACATTTTTAACCCTCCCTGTAGGAGACAAAACTTTAAAATCCCAGCTCTTTTGTTCAAAGAGGCATCACAGGCCATGAATTTCTTTTGTGAGTAGGGTAAGGTTGTGGCAGTGATTGCAGTGAGTGGGAATTCATTACAGGCTGCTGCAGGAARGTCCTTTGGTACAAGCTGAAGACAACCAATTAAATCAAAGTTCATCAGCCMAAGGTTACATCATAAAGCTCTCTGATCTTCACCTACTGTATGGATACAGCAGGAGTGGATTTCCCTGGGCTTTCTGGTATATTTTATGATCTGAATTGTATTTTTGCCCTGGAAATATTACAAGGTATTTAGTTTTCCTTGCATCATGGTCCATTTTTACTGCCACTGGCATTGTGACAGGAATTGCCACCTGCTGCAAACAGCAGTGTATTTTAGTCATCAATATGTGGTTGCATATGGTGCCAGAATAGGCAGAAGGGAAATTGGGAAACTTCCTCATAGCAAGAATAAAATACCAACTCTAAACTGTAGGGAATTGGGCACATCCATTTTTAGGAGCTCAGGATATAAGACTGATCCACTCCTGCATCCTTGCAAGGGTCTTTGGAGTTACATCACTGTMAACCTTTGTGATGATAATAGAATCATGTGGGAGCAGTCCTATCTCCAGATGTTTGCGAATTTGTCTTTGAATCTTATCCTGGCAGCTTTTGTTGCCTCTTTATTCTCAGGCCTTTCTCATCACCTGTGGATTATCCTTTAAAATTCTGTGGCTTCCGTGGAAGGCTCAGCTGTGGTTGAAATTTTTTACMTTTCTGAATTTTCTGTAAAGAGGCKCCRACAAAAATAGAAGAGTGTGCTGCTGATTCTAAAAGAACAGAGACAATTATTAGTCTTACCTTTCTGTCTCCCTCCTCACCTGTCTTGTGAGAGTGACTGGTCCTTCAAACAGCCCCAGGGCTCTGGAATAATCTCAGTCCCCAACCCAAATCTTCCTGCTGCTTTTATGAAAGGTGGTTACTGGTGCTGGTGCACTCAGTCTCCTGCTGTTTCCTCCACACTGGAATTAAATGACAAAAGAATTTATTCTTTCTTAATAAGAGTTCTGCTTCCTCATTCCTCAGGCTCTGATTTGCATCAGTAATATGTGAATAAACCTTAACTATTTATTGTTTTTCAGGTCTCTAGTTTCTTCACCTCAACAGCTTCTTGTTCTTCACCAAATTTTATTGTGGGATGCATAGGAAGAAGGGCTATTTTTTTAGATCAGGGAGATCCCATAAGCCAGATTTGCTCAGGTKCAGGAGCAGATGTACAGGTACAGCAGAGGGGACTCAAAAGGTGCAGATGGGAGACAAAGAGGCACACGAAAAGACTAATGCAGAATTATAGCCATGGCCTTATGGCCACTCAGGTCCTTTCCTTCTGCCCTCCYGCATAAGAGTTTTCAATTAACATTAATACTACACACCTCAATTGATGCATTCCTGGCTTCAGGCTGCTTTCCCCAGCTTGTAGCTTCCTTAASGTATGAAATTGTAATTTTATAAATGTGCAGTTTAGATATTCAGTGTGCAGCCCCTTCTTAAGGAGTAGAAGTTGTAAACTTGTGGGCTTTCCTTGGAGTCCATTTACGTGACTTGCAAGCACATAAAAATTGCTGATCTGAGTACGAAATGACCCTTTGTACTTTATAAGATTTAAGACCCTCAAATTATAGGTGTTGAGCTAGGCAATAGCCCAGGTAATTAGCAGTATTTAAATAAGTGATTAGACAAAGGAGGGTTTAACCTATTATCACTTAAAGCTTTCTTTGAAGTGCAGAATTGTTCCCTTGTGCTTATCCCGGCTTCTTGCCAAAACTGGATGCAGTCACATTCCTCTGTGGCTGCCTTTAAATGACTGTGCAATGCACTTTTCTTTTTGTGAGTGGGACAAAAATTCTGATTATTTCTTTTTTTTTCACACCCGTGGTGCAACTAATMTTACTGCATCTTCGTTCTGTGAATAAGTGCAAAGTTATTTTTATGCAGAAATTTATAAGGTTCTCTTCTTTTTCTGTGTCTTTCTATAGGAAAGTAAACTCAACTTACTGAGCATACCAGAATTATTGCTTTCTGTTGATTCCTCTCTAATTTGGGTTTCTTTGCCTTTATCTAGTTCTGTATTCCAGACTTTGAAAAATTGTACTATGATCCAGGAAATCTATTTCTCTTTTCTTCCTGACACGTTGATCCTTGTGCTTTAGGAAGGCATTAACAATGCATGAAAAAGGAGTCATTACTCATAAGTAAGAGCAATGGTTGTTACAATTGGATTGTCTCAGTTTTAAATCAGTGTTTTGTATTATTGTTTGTAARTTCCCTTCTTAATCCCCTGCCATCAACAAAGCAACCTAAGGAACAGGTTTAGCATTTGCAAAAACTGCTCCATGCCCAGAAATAGGAAAAATAATCTATGGCGTTTCTATTTGCTGATAAGGCTGGAATATGGGTTTGAATCACGAAAAACAGATTGCTGAATATATTAAGCACTGAAAGAGAACTTGCAGCTGGACCAGGTTTGTTAATGGACACTTCTGCAGCCTGTGGGAATAACTGCAGGTCCAAACAAGCATAAACATGAAGAGAAAAAACCACCTTCCAGAAAGGCAGAGAAGGTTAATGAGTTAGCCTTCCACTTTCTGGCTGCAGAGCAAAGTAATTAAAAGGTATCTAAGTGAATGTTATGAGCTGGTGTTCATTTCAAAGATGCAGAGATGATGTCAGCTACTGAATGGTGCATTAGTATAGGTGTGACCTGCTATTCTAATCAATTATCCYTTCCCCACAAACATGGGGAAAACACATTGATTTAATCTTGTGATTTTGTTTCTGTATACAGCCTAAATTGCTTTTGGCACCTTGAGCATGAGAGTAATTTACTCTGCTAATACTATGCTTTGTGGTCTCGGGTGGATTTGAATACTGCAATTTCCTCTTATTAAGCTTCTGCTCTCCCCTTCAGCCCTCTCCCCACAAAAAAAAGGTAAAAAAAGGAAATTAATGCTTTTGCAGTTTACTCTTTTGGTCTCTGAATAATCACCTTGCAGATTTTCCACGTAGAAAGTGATTAAGATTTAGAAAGAATATTTATTCTGCCTCTGGACTCTGTATAATGTAATTTGTGAAGTTTATATAGTGAATCTAACCAGTAATCAGCATAACAGCATGAAGTTTTTCATATCTCCTTCTTGAATTATCACACAGATTTTGTCCTAAAATTTGCTGCTGCATGCAGACCTGGACCATTAGGATTCCTTTCATGGAAAGTATTTCCTTCAGCCTCCATTTACTTTAATTTACATGTGTGTTTCCTTGTCTTTTTATCAGTCACACTGAAATGAAAATGCCTTTATTCTGACWTTCCCTACCACAGTTACATTGGTTTCACCCCTTTTCCTTCCAAACAGCATAAAACTTTATGCTGTTTTAACGTCCTTTTATCTCTGATAATTTTATTTAGGGACCACAGTAATCCTTTTCCTTATCTGTCCATCTCATCCAYRKWCAKATATTGTAGTCAGAACTTGAAAAAYAGAAAAGTTACTGATGTCAGAGTACTTTTTTAAGTTCCCCAATGATTTCAGYAGATCTAAATCGGTTTCATTTCAGAAATATTCTCTCATTGACACTCCACGTTTCATGGTCCTSGATCAGAAAGCCAAATGAAATGTTAGTGATCATTTATCATCCACAGATGAGAAAGAAGTCAGCCTGCAAGGTGAGAGCACTGGGATGCATCACTCTCCTCTGCACACTTGGAGAGGCTGACGGAGCTTCAAACTGAGGCAAAATGMACATTCCTAAGGTGATGTCTCCTGTGAAGCTGTGGTGGGCTGCACGTACTTCAAAGTGTATAGAAATGAGTAGAATTTTCCATACACCCCCCTGGAAACATTAGAAGGGAATGTGATGATCTTTTCTTTATCTTTCTTTCTTTCTTTTCTTTCTTTTCCTTTTCTTTCTTTCCCTT
>NDFG01000213.1:906520-957781 GCA_002167245.1 Sporophila hypoxantha
CTTCTTCCGTCGCGCCACTTCCCTTCCTTCGCCAACTTCCCTTCCTTCCTTCCGCCACTTCCTTCCTTCCCTTCCGCCACTTCCTTCCTTCCTTCCGCCAGCTTCCTTCCTTCCTTCCTTCCTTCCTTCCTTCTTCCTTCTTCCTTCCTTCCTTCCTTTCCTTCCTTCCTTCCTTCCTTTCCTTCGCTTCCCCTCTTCCTTTTTATCCTTTCCTCTTCCTTCCCTCCTTCCTTCCGCTTCCTTCCTTCCTTTCACCTTCCTATCCTTCTTCTTCCCTTCGCTTCCCTCCCTCCCCTTCTCTTCCTTCCTTCCTTCCTTCCCTTCCTTCACCCCTTCCTTCCTTCCTTCCTTCCTTCCTTCCTTTTCCTGTCCTCTTCCTTCCTTCCTTCCTTGCCTTCCTTCGCTTCCTTCCTTCCTTCACTTCCTTCCTTCCTTCCTTCCTTCCGCCACTTCCTTCCGCCACTTCCTTCCTTTCCGCCACTTTCTTCTTCCCTTCCTCCTTCCTTTCCGCCACTTCCTTCCTTCCGCCACTTCCTTCGCTTTACCCTCGCTTCCGCTCCTTCCCTCCTTCCTCCTTCCCTCCTTCCGCTCCTTACCGCTCCTTCTTCCTTCCTTCCTTCCTTTCCCATTCCTTCCGTTCCTTCCTTCCCATTCCTTCCTTCCTTCCTTCCTTCTTCCTTCCTTCCTTCCTTCCTCCTTCCTTCCTTCCTTCCTTCCTTCCCTTCCTTCCTTCCTTCTCTCTTCGCTTCCTTCGCCTCCCTTCCTTCCTTCCTTCCTTCCTTCCTTCCTTCCTTCCTTCCTTCTTCCTTCCTTCCTTCCTTCCTTCCGCCTTCCTCTTCTTCCTTCGCTTCCTTCGCCACTTCCTTCCGCCACTTCCTTCCGCCACTTCCTTCCGCCCTTCCTTCCGCCACTTCCTTCCGCATTCCTTCCTTCTTCTTCCTCCTTCCTTCCTTCCTCCTTCTATCCTTCCTTCTTCCTTCCTTCCCTTCCTTCGCTTCCTTCCTTTCCCTCCTTCCTCCTTCCTTCCTTCCTTCCTTCCTTTCTCCTTCCTTCCTTCCTTCCTTCTTCTTCCTTCCTTCCTTCCTTCCTTCCTTCCTTCCTTCCTTCTTCCTTCCTTCCTTCCTTCCTATCCTTCCTTCTTTCCTTCCTTCTCCTTTCCTGTCCTTCCCTTCCTTCCGCCACTTCTCCCACTCTCCCCCTTCCTTCCGCCTCTTCACTTCTTTAGCTCCGTTCCTCCGAATCCTTCCTTCCCCGCACTTCCTTCCTTCTTCCGCCACTTCCTTTCCACTTCCTTCCGTTCACTTCCTGCCACTTCCTTCCTTCCTTCCTTCCTTCCTTCCTTCCTTCCTTCCATTCCTTCCCTTCCTTCCTTCCTTCCTTCCTTCCTTCCTTCCTTCCCTTCCTTCCTCTCCTTCCTTCTCCTTCCTTCCTTCCTTCCTTCCTCCTTCCCCTTCCTTCCTTCTCTTCCTTCCCCTTCCTTCCTTCCTTTCCTTCCTTCCTTCCTTCCTTCCTTCCTTCCTTCCTTCCTTCCTTCCCCTTCCTTCCTTCTTCTTCCTTCCTTCCTCGTCCTTCCTTCGCTTCCTTCCTTCCTCCTCCTTCCCTTCCTCCCTCCTCTCGCCACTTCCTTCCTTCCGCCTTTCCTCTCTTCGCCACTTCTTCCTTCACTTCCGGCACTTCCTTCCGCACTCCTTCGCCACTTCTTCCTTCCGCCACTTCCTTCCCTCCGCCACTTCCTTCCTTCCTTCCACCACTTCCTTCCGCCACTTCCTTCTTTCTCTTTCTTTCTTTCTCTCTCTTTCTCACTTTCTTTCTCTGTCTTTCTCTCTTTCTTTCTCTTTCTCTGTTTCTCTCTCTTTCTTCCCCTTTTCTTTTCCCTTCTCTCTCCCCATTTCTACCTGTTATAGATGGATAATGAGATGATTGGCTCTCACAATTAAAAGACAACTATTGTGTGAATATTAAGAAGAGCTTTTATCATGTATAGTTGTGCTATTGTAGTTTAAATGCCCTCTGTTCTCCCCACAGCTCCCTTTCCCCCCTGTATTGTTGCCATCACACAGCCTGGGCTGTCCAGGACAGGTACAAAGAAGCTGCCCAGGTGTCCCTGCATGGGGCAGCTGGGAATGGAAAAGCTTGGGGGTGCTCAGGGGGTGCAGCATGGCAACACCTGAGCTCCAATCCAGTTACAAGAAACCAGTCTGCACTGATAAATGGCAAAGAGCTGACTGACAGACCTTGGGAGGGGCCAGGGCTGGCTGATGCAGCCCCCAGGGGTATAAAACCCTGAGCATCCATCTTGAAAACAAAACGGCCATGTGGTGTGCATGAGGGGCAGTTCCCAGCGCTGCAGCTTTCTCCTTATGTAGTCCTTTGCTGTATTTTTGTCAAGGTTTAATAAACCTCTCTAAATTTTTTAACTGAGCAGTTGTTTCTCACGCTCTCTTTTTCTTCCCCTCTCTCTCTCTCCCTCTCTCCCCTTGTCTCTGCCATGCCCATTCCAATCAAACCCACAGCACTGCCTTTGACACAAGCTCTCCTTTGCCCCTTCCCTCAGCACAGCCCTTCCTGACCGTTTCCATCAGTGCCTCACAACCAGGGGCTGCTCAAGGGGTGCTGGGGTGGCCTTTGTGACACGGGCACCTTGTGTCACAGCCTTGGGTGACACTGTGGTGCCCAAAGCCCTTTGTGACACGGGCACCTTGTGTCACAGCCCTGGGTGACACTGCAGGACACTGTGGTGCCCAGAGCCCTTTGTGACACGGCAGAGCCCCCTGGCTGGGGGTATATAAGGGACACTGCAGGCCCTGAGCTGGGCAGTGCCAGCGGCGTGGCTGTGTGTGCCAGGACTCACCTGTGCCAGGGGACATCAGACAGACAGACAGGAGGACAAGGCAAAGCCCAGTTCCCAGCCCCCCAGCCCCTTTCCCAGCTGGCTGCAAGAGCAGGCCCTCAGTGGGCAGTGGCTGAGGGCAGTGAGCTGCTCAGTCCTGCCCTTTTCAGAAAAGGGGGCTTTGTCAGCATGGACCAGGAGTGGGAATATGCCATGGATGAGGAGCTTTGCCACTGGGCAGATGTCTGTCACCAAGAGCGCTGCCTGTGGGAAGAAATGACGCTGCAAGAGTATCGCCGATGGGAAGAAGWAGTGGCATTCCAGGAACTCTCCCTCTGGGCAGCTGTGACACAGCAGGAGCTGCCCTGCTGGCAGGTAGGGGTGACAGGGCAGTGCCCACATGGGACACAGCAAGAGCTGTCCCCGTGGGAAGAATGCCTGACTGTGCAGGTAGAGCAGGAGCCGTACCAATGGGACAGTGATGAGCACGACAGATGCCAGGAGTTGTCCCTGTGGGAAGGAGAGGTGACAGAGCTAGAGCTGTCCCCGTGGGCAGAGAGTGTGACACTGCAGCTACAGCAGGAGCCATGCCAACGGGATGATGATGAGGATGGCAGATGCCAGGAGTTGTGCCTGTGGGAAGGAGAGGTGACAGGTCAAGAGCTGTGTCATGGGTGGGTAGGGAAGTGTGACACTGCAGGTAGAGCCAGAGCCATGCCAAGGGGATGATGATGAGGATGAGGATGGCAGATGCCAGGAGTTGTGCCTGTGGGAAGGAGGGGTGACAGAGCTACAGCTGTGCCCATGGGCAGAGAGTGTGACACTGCAGCTACAGCAGGAGCCATGCCAGCGGGATGATGATGAGGATGAGGATTGCAGATGCCAGGAGTTGTGCCTGTGGGAAGGAGGAGTCACAGGTCAAGAGCTGTGYCCGTGGGCAGAGAGTGTGACACTGCAGCTACAGCAGGAGCCATGCCAACTGGATGATGATGAGGATGGCAGATGCCAGGAGTTGTGCCTGTGGGAAGGAGGGGTGACAGAGCTAGAGCTGTTCCCATGGGTAGGGAGTGTGACACTGCAGGTAATGCTGGAGCCATACCAATGGAACAGTGATGAGGGTGGCAGATGCCAAGAGTTGTCCCTGTGGGGACCAGAGGTGACAGGCCAAGGGCTGTGCCCATGGGTAGACAATGTGACACTGCAGCTACAGCAACAGCTGTACCAACGGGACAACGATGAGGGTGGCAGATGCCAAGAGTTGTCCCTGTGGGGACCAGAGGTGACAGGCCAAGAGCTGTGCCCATGGGTACAGAGTGTGACACTGCAGCTACAGCAACAGCTGTACCAACGGGACAACAATGAGGGTGGCAGATGCCAAGAGTTGTCCCTGTGGAGACAAGGGGTGACAGGCCAAGAGCTGTGCCCCTTGGAAGAAAGTGTGACAGTGCAGGTACAGCCGGAGTTGTGCCAACGGTACCACAATGAGGATGACCAATGCCAAGGGCTGTTCCTGTTGCAAGAAGAKCTGACAGGCCTCGAAGAGGAGGTGACAGACCCAGAGCTGTCCCTGTGGGAAGGTGAGGGGTACCAGGATCTGTCTCTTTTGGACGAAGATGTGCGAGGCCTTGTGCACATCTGCCAATGGGAAGAAGACAAGAGCGACTCCGAGATCATCCTGGAGCTATGCCAAGGAGCAGACAGCCATACTCAAGAGCTGCTCCGACGGGAAACAGGCCTGAGCAAGGGAACGCTGCCGCGAGAGGAAAATCGTGTTGTTTGCTGCTCTGTCCCTCAGCCACGAGAGCAGAGGCTGCTGGAGCCCAGCCCGGCTGCACAATGCAGAGCAGCAGCTGCAGCACACAGGGAAGAGAGCTCCGTGTCCGACCAACGCAGGCCCAGCAGCCCCCTCAGCCCCTCGCCCGGCCTGCAGGGAGGCCAAGCCCAGCAAGGGCAGCCGGTTCCCCGCGATGAGCGCCCCTCGCTCCTCATGGAGCTGTGCTGCTGCTGCTGCTGCTGCCTGCAGGGGCAGCCCGAGCCTTAGCGCTGCCCCCGGCAGCACCCACGGCCTGCCTGTGCCCTGAGGGAACGGCTGTGCCTGTGCTGAGCKCCATGTTCCAGGGCATCGTCGGCACCAAGGAGAGCTGATGGAGGGCGTCAACGGGACGCGTTGGCAGGCACGGAGGGGTGAAATGTTTGTCGTCATCTGTTCCTTCCTCTTTCTTTTCTTTTTCTTCTTTTTCTTTTTTTTTTCTTTTTCTTTTTTCTGTTTTTTTCTTTCTTTTTCTTTTTCTTTTTCTTTTCTCTTTTCTTTTTCTTTTTCTTTTCTTTTTTCTTTTATTTTTTTTTCTTTTATTCTTTATTTCCTTTTCTTTTTTTATTCTCCCTTCCCTTCTCCCTATCGCCCTTCCCTTCCACTTCTCCTTCGCCTTCCCTTCCCTGTCCCTTCCTGCCCTTCCCTATCCTTCGCCTTTCCCCTTCCTTCCCCTTCCCTTCCCTTCCCCTTCCCTTTCCCTTCCCTTCCCTTCCTTCCCTTCCCCTTTCCTTCCTTCCTCCTCCTGTCCCACCTCCCTTCCCCTTCCCCACTCCCTCCCTCCCTTCCCTTCCTTCCCTCCTTTCCGCCTTTCGCTCATTCCCTTCCCTCGTTCCATTTTCCTTCCTTCCCTTCCTTCCCTTCACCTTTCCCTATTCCTTTCTGCGACTCCTCCCCTTTCAACCATCTAATCCTCCCTCTAGCCGGACGGATACCCGTTATTAAGTAAACCCCTTCTCCACCTTTCCCTTTAACCATCGCTTTCATTCCCTTTCCCCAGTTCCCTTTCCCTATTCCCTCTTTTTCCCTTATCCCATTCTCCCTTTCTCCCTTCCCTTTCCCCTGTTTCCTTTCCCTTTCCATCCCTCTTCCACGTCCCTTTCCTTCTTATTTCCCTTTCCCTTCCCTTTTTCCCGTTTCCCTTCCCTTTCCATTTCCCTTTCCTGTCCTTCCTTTCCCTTTCCCTTCCTATCTTCCTTTCCCAGGTTCCCATTTCCCTTATGTCCCTTTCCCATTTCCCTTTTGCCCTTTCCCTTTCCCTTTCCCCATATTCCCTTTTCCCTTTCCTTTCCCTTCCCTGTATGCCTCTTTCCCGTTTCCCATTCCTTTCCCTTTCCTTATCCTACCATTTCCTCTTCCCTTTCCACTATTCACCTTTCCCTTTGACTTACCTACCTTTCCTGCACCTTTACTTTACCTTACCGTTTACCCTTACTTCCTTTTTCTCCTCTTTCTAATTTTTTTTATGCTTGCTCTTTTTTTCTTCTCTGTTTCATTTCTTCCTGGCTTA
Source organism: Sporophila hypoxantha (assembly GCA_002167245.1). NCBI lineage: Eukaryota > Metazoa > Chordata > Aves > Passeriformes > Thraupidae > Sporophila > Sporophila hypoxantha. The sequence continues at coordinate 912,671 of NDFG01000213.1, forward strand.
CTTTGTTCCTTGCCTTCTTTCTTTCTTTCCTTATACTCTTTCTTCCTTTTCTCCTTCTCTCCTTTTTCTCTTTCTCTTTTCTCTTTCTCTTGTCTCTTTCTCTTTCTCTCTCTTCATCTTTCTCTTCTCTTTCGTCTTTCTCTTCTCTTTCTCTTCTCTTCTCTTCTCTTTCTCCGTTTCTCTTCTCTTTCTCTTTCTCTTTTCTTCATTTTCTCTTTCTATTCTTTCTCTTCTCTTTTCTCTTTCTCTTTCTTCTTTCTCTTTCTCTTTCTCTTCTCTTTCCCTTTCCTTTCTCTATTCTCTTTTCACTTTCTCTCTCTCTCTCTCCCTCTCTTTCTCTCTGTATCTTCTCTCTCTCTCTCCATCATTCCACTTTTCTTTCTACCTTTTCTAGTCCTCTCTATTAGGGCAACTTCTTTTTTTTAAAATTTCCATTAATTTTTTTAAATTTCTAATAAATTATTCACAGATACCATATTGTTCCACAGATACAATATTGTCTCGTTTGACCTAATTTCATCCTACAACATCTATTTTCAAAAAAAGCTCCTCACAGTTCCCCACAGTGGATCTCTCCTGTAGTGGGGTTTGTGCTGGCCAAACCCACTATAATATATTTACTCCTTTCCTGCTGTGAGATAGGATTAGGAGGAAGGCAAAGCAGGCTCAAAACTTTAYAAGGGTGTAAAGAAAGTTTTACTGACAGTAACTAAAAGAAAGAATAATAAGAATCATAATAGAACATTTAGAACACTTCTCATCCCCCTACAACCTTTTCTTTCCCACTCACAATGTGGGAAACAATTCAGTCAGTTTATCACTTCTAGACAGTCTTTCTTCTGTTCACTTAGGGAATGGAGTCTCTCTTGCCATTTTATGGAGACTTCTCCACAAGAAAACAGCTCTCTCGTGGCTTTTAATTTCCAGAAATAGCATCTGCCCAGAAAATCTGCAATTGTGAAGTCTGTCCCATTTTCACAGCTTTTCCCCCAGCTGTGTTTATGGGCCGTGCCAGCTTATGGGGTACTGTTTTAAAGATGAGCTATTCAAGAGCAAAGGTTCTGTTTATCCATCTCTGAGACCATCTTCATCCCTGGGAACAGAGGTTTTCTTCTTTCCGCTGGGGCAGAGGGTCTTCTTCACTGTTCTCACCCCCTCTGTTCAAATYTCTCATGGGATCACAGCTACTTCAACATGTGCTCACTTTAGCACCTGCTCTGCTCATATCTGCAGTTTGAAAAATCCATCCTTCCATACATTTCAATGGGTTGCAGGGGAAAAAGAGCCTGATGTATCGATTTCATTCTTCAAAATTTATCTACATGTATGTACTAGGAATGATATCTTGGATTTGTTTTTTTTTTTTTCCTTATTTTTGTCTGCACAATTAGACTTTCTTAGCATATATTTAAAATTATCAAATTTCTCCTCTAGTCTCATGTATAAAACATATTAATAGCCATTGGAACAATAGTTTGTCACATATCCCTTTTCTTGACACWAATCTSTAGCAGCTTTTCAAGTCAGGGAATCCAATAGCAAAAGGAATAGGAGATTATGAATATTCCCCCTTTTGTGCTGGATGTAATCTGAGTTTTAGAAACTCTCCTGGACCATTTTTTATTCATTTTTTTTATCACTGTAGTTATCTTGCATTTCACATTTCAGGAAGTCGTTTTGCTCATTTATTTGTTTCTTTGCTCTGGGAAATCTACACAGTGACCCTCCTTGACAGAAAGCTTTTCCTGGGATTTCCTTGCTGCACTGGGACCTCATCTAAGAGAACTTTAGAGCTCTTTATCGTTTTTCATTGTCCAGACACAGTTTCATTTCACTCGCCCACACACACGGGGACACACATCAATACGTTTATGAAGCTCAGTTATTTCTGTGCATTTTCAAGAAAAATGATGCTCAAAAGCCTCCCATTGATTTTTTGATAAATGGTTCATGCAGAAACTTGCTTGACAGCCAACAGGAATGAATAAGCTTATTCCAATAAAATCACCACCCTGTCTGATTACAATATTTTTCAATGGCCAGTTTTGTGCAGAGAAAGAGATCCCTACGGGGAGGTCATTTGTCAGCCTAAGTCAGAGCTTTAATGTTACTCTGAAATAGCTTAGTTGAAGTTGTGTGAGAGTTTCTCTTTCTCCTTTCAGAGGAATAAAAAAAAAAAGGGTATAAAGAAAGTAGAAGAAAAAAAAAATAGAGAATCACAGCAGTTGTATAAATCAGGACACAGCAGCCAAAGTGATTTCCTGCAAGCTCCTGGTGCCAGTGCATTCATTTTGTGTTCTAATGGGGCACTTATTTGAGAAAAGACTCTTTTACATTTTTCTACATCTACATTTCCTTTAAATCTATTGCAGCCTATTTTACCAGGGTCTGCTTCAGCACATTTTAATCATAAGATTATCAGATTCATGTTTATCAGTGCAGTGTCTACAATAACACATACTCTGTCTCTAGGAATTAGTTTTGCTCTCAGCTCTTCCCATAATTATTTTTAACTAGAATATTCTGTGTCTGAAACAGTTTCTGCACTAAATAGTTTTTCGGTGGGATATGTAATTTAAATGGCAATAATTCTACTTGCTTTGCTCCACAGTTGCCAGCCAAACCAGATWTTTTTTTTTTTCCTGTGTWAAGTATRCATTTTTCTGGTCACATTAACTATTTCAACACCAGCTTGAACCTGCTATGCTCAGGCCTAATTTTGGTGGAATGACTGGATGAAGAGTGAAGGAAAGTTTTTCTTCACTGTGCTTAGCAAATTCTAGGTGGGACTGTGAGAAGTGCAGAGAGGAACAGTTGCTGTAGGTTGAGGGCAAAGCTTAAGGAAAGAAGGATTTCTCTTACCTTTTCCTATTTAGTCTGATCTGCAACTGGAACTAAAAAAATTCATTATTCTTTGAGGAGAAGATCAAGCCAGGTTGGATGTGCATATGTKCTCTGCCACCCTTCCAGTTCTGCCAAGGCAACAATGTTTGGTGTCCCTTTGCTTCCAAAACACAGTGAAAATTTAATTCCTAGCAGTGCCTACCCTTCACCTCTCTGTKTCTGAGAAGGATAAATATCACATATTAAATTTTGTAAAAAATATTCCAAAAAATCTTTTCAGTTGTTGGGTGTTGTCAGGTAATTTTTAGGTGGCTTCTTCCCACAGCAGAGGGGCTGGAATTAGGTGATCTTTGGGGCCCCTTCCAACACAAACTAATCCAGGATTCTATGGTTCTGCCCARAGGGAAATCCCAGTGATTGAGGCACTTCATGGGTGTGGAGTCTTTGATTCTTTTTGCCAGGGTYRGGATTAAATGTGTGAGATGGAATTTCTTGTTKGGACTCAGATGTTTATAATTTCTTATCTATGTCACASTCTYACAAACCCTGAGTTCTGCAGCACTTCACTSTAACAAACTAAAAATGGAGCTCCATCTCTCTTTCTATAAGGCCCTTTAAGGATAAACTGTCCAATTAAGAAATTACACTGAAATTATTTTCACTTTTAACCCAATAATCAACCACCTGTGGCTGCAATGTGGACTTTTTTATCCAATTACACAAAACCACCCAAACCCATGGAGCAGATGGAGAAGGAGAAGAGAAGGAGAAGGAGAAGAAGGAGAAGGAGAAGAAGGAGAAGAAGGAGAAGAAGGACCAGCCTCTGCCCTAAAACTTCCATCTTGCTTTATGTATATTACTATATTCTAAACCCCTAAACTCTAAGTTTTCCACCCTGTGATATCACACACTTCTATCCAAACTCCACACCCACAATCCCAGTTCTGCCATTCCATTTTGGAGGCTTCTCCACAGCCCCAGGTCAATGCAGTGTTCTCTTGGGGTCAGTGCCTGGCAGCACAGAATGCTCAAAATTCTCAGTATCCAGGGYTCCAACACATGGGGACCTCTCAGGAGAGAATTCCAGCTGGTCAGGCTGCTGAGCAGGGAATTTGGGTTAAACTGAGCTCAGGACTTGAACAACACATTAGGCCTAATGGTTTAACATAATTTAAACTTAACAGTACTTAACTGATAAGTTAAGCCACGTTAAGTTAAAAGATTTATAGGTTAGAGCACAACAGTAACTCATTTTCAGGCCTAATTTACTTACAAATCCAAGTTACTTAAGGATGTGGAGAGGGACATTCCTGGTACATTCGCTGTGGCATTTTCATACCCACCCACACACAGACCTAAAGGTYTATATATGTGAAAAAWTGCCCTTRAATTCAGTGACTCATRCAGGATGCCTTTGCATCTTCTTAGGGGACGAAGRTTGGGGAGTGAGGGAATCAGCTCAGGATCCACTGTCACTGTTTGCCAGTGCTCCAGGTACATCAAACTGGAGAGCTCACTGGCTCTGAGAGTGCCCCATTCCCAGGAAAATGCTGCTGCTGTCCCAGAGAGCTCAAAAAGTCTCTTGACTGCTGTTTATAGGGTTGCGAGGTGGTTTAATCGTGATTTTTAACCCCGGCCATAATTCAGGTCAGTAACTTTCCCTGAATGTTGGATAACAAAAACATTATTTCACTTGGATTCAGGCAATAAAAATCTCCAAGGCTGTTGGTGAAAAAGCAGGAGCTCGTTAGACGAAATTCTTGGGAGCAGAAGGTGTTCCTAATGAGCTGGAGAGGGGCTCAGCCCAGGTGCTGCTCATCAAAGCCGAGGCCTAACGAGCAGTTCTGAGCTCACAGTGCAGCTCAAGAGCCTGGGGAGGTGAATGCACCACCACATCCTCTCCTTAACCAGGTGTGCTTGACAGGAAACCATGCCCATGGCAGGGAGGTTGGGACTATGTCATGGTTTAACCCAAGGAGAAGTGCTGCTTGRACCCAAGCGCCTCAGAGCTGCTTGCTCGCCTCGTGGGGTGGTGGAGAGMTTTGGAAGGGTAAAACTGATRAAGCTCATGGGCTGAGATAGATGTTAACTGAGTTTAACAGGCAAATCAAAAGCTGTGTTARCAAGCAAGCAAAAGAAGGAGCCCATTCTCCATTTCCAATGGCCAGGCAGATGTTGAGAACACCCCTGGAAATGCAGACTCTGCCATGCGCAGCAGTGACTTGGGAAGACAAACACCCACCACTCCAAACATCCCCCTGCCATTCCTACAACTTGCCCAGCTCTGCAGGCTGAGCAGGGCACCACATGGAATGTCCCTGTGGTCAGCTGGGGTCAGCTGTCCTGGCTCTGTCCCCTCCTTGTGCAGGCCTGGGTGAGCAGCAGGGCAGCCCCTGGCTCTGTGTGGGCACTGCAGAACCAAAATATCTCTGTGCCATCAACACCACTTCCACCACAAAACCCCAAACCACCTTTCTTGACAAAAATTAACTCTATCCCAGAGAGAGAATTACCTCTCTGGAGATAATTCAGAGATAATTTTGTGCTGGCCTGGGTGAGCAGCAGAGCAGCCCCTGGCTCTGTGCGGGCACTGCAGAACCAAAACATCTCTGTGCCATCAACACCACTTCCACCACAAACCCCAAACCACCTTTCTTGACAAAAATTAACTCTATCCCAGCCCAAACCCAGCACTACTTGGATGATCTTGAAGGTTGCTTCCAATCCAAACCATTCTGTGATTCTGAGCAGGTGATTCAGAACAGAGGAGACTGGGCGAGTGCTGTAATCTGATTTTGGGCATAAAAACTCATCCTCCATTTCTGCTGCAGTGCTGCAGAGAACATATTTCACACAGAGAGGTTTTCCTCTGTGCTGTGGGAGAGTTGTGGGCAGCACCTTGTGTCAGGCCCTTGGAGCTGGTAGAGATGCCCTGAGCCTGGCTACCAGAGCCTGCTGAAAGCCCTGGGGCTGTGTTTTGCCTTTAGCTCTGTCACCCTGAACGAAACACAAGACTTTTGATGTGAAACAAAATGAATTTTAAGCTGCTGAAAGGGCAAAGTTAACAACATGGTTGCTAGATTTGGATAGAGAAGGCAAAGAAACAAGGCAATTACAGCCCCTTATTAGCCAGCTGYGCTTGGCTGGGGCTCCTGCCTCCACTCTGCTTGTTTGTGTGAGGGCTGGCAGGATGGATTCGAGCTTGTTAGGGCTAGGACCAAGCTCCTGTAATGAGCCACATCCATCTGGCATCATCTGTCCCTCGCTGGAGCCTCCTACTTAGGACAGAGTCTGTCTTTAATGAACTACTCTGCTCACCAAGGCTTCTGCTAAGTGTAAACACACCACAAAGGGAATTGTCAATAACCTCTGATCTTGTTGGTTAATTTGGTTACTGCTCGAATTTATGAGCTGGCTGCTAAAGTAATTCTGATTTCAGTATCAGCTGCTGATACAGGGACAGGTTTCCAAAATAAAGCTCCATACTGGGTTGCCCAGTGTCTTGGTTTGAGAAGCCAGGTGTCTGCTGAGGAAGGCAGGAGCATCCCCTGAAATGGAAAATGCAAACCCCCTCCCTCTGAATTATTGTAATTTTGAAATTAAGGGGCTCTCAGGCAAAGATGTGGGAATAGGAACAACACTTCTTTAATAGGGGAATTAAAAATACAAATGTAATAGTACAAAAAAAAAAAACCAAACTGCCATAGTGAGAGCAGTCCCTGCCCCTGTGTGTCAGGGGTGGCACAGCCCCATCCCATGGGGGCTCAGCCCTCCTGCAGTGCCAGCTGTGCTGCTGCTGCAGCAGGGATCCTNAGGTTTTGTTTTCTTTGAAAGGTTCTACATCACCTGAGTCTGCATGTAGGAAGTCAGTAATAACTTTAGGGATATCTCTGATTTGTTTTGAAATCCTGTCTTGGTTTGAGAAGCCAGGTGCCTGCTGAGGAAGGCAGGAGCATCCCTTGAAATGGAAAATAAAAACTCCCTCCCTCTGAGTTATTATAATTTTGAAATTAAGGGGCTCTCAGGCAAAGATGTGGGAGCAGGAATAACAGTTCTTAACTAGGAAATTAAAAATACAAATGTAATAGTACAAAACAATCCTGCCAGAGTGAGAGCATGCCCTGCCCCTGTGTGTCAGGGGTGGCACAGCCCCATCCCATGGGGTCTCAGCCCTCCTGCAGTGCCAGCTGTGCTGCTGCTGCTGCAGGGATCCTGCACAAGGGGGGAGTTTTCCTCTGCAGCTCCAGGGCTGCTGGAGATGGGCCTGGGCTCCCTCTGGCAATGCAGGGCAGCAGAAAGCTGCTCCTCTGGCAATGCAGGGGGCAAAGGCTGCTGGGTGTCCCAAAGCTCAGATTGGATCCAGGCAGGAATGCTTGGCTCCTCCCCTGGGCGCAGCATCTCCCCATGGGATGGTGGAATTGGATCAGCCCTGCAGGGACACTCAGTGGCCATGGACAGCAGGTAATTAATAATTAATGGCCCATGGAGAGCAGAGATCTGCTGGAGGGAGGACTGGCTGTGGGAGAGATAAATAAAAGTACCCAATGAACAGCAGAGAACCGCCCCACCTCTGACAGATGGAAATAGAATAAAGTCCCTTATTTCCAACCTAAGACACCCAGGTAGTTTTGTCACTCTCTTCATCAGCAGATGATGCAGTAACTCCATATAAATGCCATAAAAATGCTGTTCTCAATGCATGGTTGGTGAATGCACATGGAATCAACTGAGCTTGTAAGGCTTTAAGTAATTAATTCTGCTAGCACATCAGATTTATTCATAACCATATCACTCCAGGGACAACTAAAATTATAGGCAAAACACTGGTGAACAAAGGGAAACAGCAAGTATGACATGTTCTTTTACTTGGGAAAATCTCAAAAAGCAAATGATAACTTGTTCAGATTTYGTGAATGGATTAAAAACCTTACACAACTTTCATATTGGAAAAGTAAAGTAGGCATTTTTCAGCTTCTTGTGAAATATGTAAAAATAAAAGAAAGCAAAAAAAGTGAGCTGAAACACTTTCTTGAACAGGAAAATGCATGTAGTTTTGGCTTTGGGTTACATAACCTTTTAATTCACCCCAAATTTTTGTCATTTTTTCAGTGAAAATTGTGGTTTCAAAACGAAAAGCCATGAATGACGAAATTTATTAAAGTGTTGACTGCAAAATTTGGCAAGTTCAAAATATATTTTTTTAAATTTCATCGTTATGTGGACCTCTTCCAGGTAACTTTGATWTTAAAATTAATCTTGTGTTGGGAAAGTCCTCTTCTTTGGGAGGGTTTTATCCTGCATCAGAGCTGGGAGGACAAGTTGCTCTGAGTGACARGTGAGACTGAAAAAAGAGCTCAGCATCTGCAACCTGATTAAGGCTAATTGTCTCCTGCTTCTTGATAATGCCCAGTGTAACCAACATTAATTTTCTTCAGGATGGTTACAGATGAGCTGTGTTTTTAGGATTTGGGCTTTASAGCTCAAATTCTGAACAAATTTTCTTTTGATGTCATTTGTGTCCATCTTGCCCAGGCAACAGGGAATCTCTCATTACTGTTCCTAATCTTTCAGACTTGGAATAAGTGGGGGTTTTGTTTTGCCTTTACTTTTGTAGCAGTACCTGGCGAAACGTGAAGTTTTTTGTACAACAAAGAGCTAAGACCAGGTTTACTGAAAGATTCTTTTTTGTTGGGAAGGAACCCCAAATTCACCAAGACTCCTGCTTGCAGCACATTTATGTCTCATGSAAACAGAGAATATTCTGAGCTGGAAGGGACCTAAAAAAATCATTGAGTTCAACTCCTGCCCCTGCACAGGACAATCCCCACAATCCCACYGTATGTGTGTTGTCCAAATGCTTTTTTTGGCAAGGGGAACTCATTAATTCCTGATTTTGTCTGTGTCTTGCCCCGTGCTCTACACTCCCAGCCAAAATGTAGAGGTGTTTCTTTGCAACGCAATAAACTAACTATTTTCCCCTAGTAAATGATGCTCCTTTCAGTATATGTTTTCCCTGCAAACAGCAAAAAATTCACAAGACAAGCTGTCCTCATTTACACATTCACAAACCTTGCAGTGSTGTGCTCATTTTGCAGAGGAATTGATGCAGTGCTCGAGGCAGTGSAAGGCTGGCAGCCCTGAAAAATGAAGTGCTTCAACCACTGCAAGGCCTCCAGGCTGAGGCTTCTCAGGCTAATTTTGCCTGAACCTCTCCTGGACTGCCTGCAGCTCTGTTTTTTTCATGGTGTAACCACATCAGTAATTTTTCCAAAGACCAGATGGCTATGCCTAATTTATTTTACTTTCGCTCGTCTTTGTGTGATACAAAACCAGGGTTTTTGTGCAGATAAGTGTAACAMGCCATTATTCTTCTGTAAAATGAAATGCTTTTGAGTGAGATGTTGGTGTAGAAGAATGGAGTGGGAGAAGGGCTTTTGAGAAATGGAGGTGTGGGATGGGAAGAAGAGGAGCAGCCATGGGGTGATAAGAGAGARGCAGCACAGGAGACCTTATACCTACAGACAAATCATCATTAGTCAGTTAAATAAGTGAAAACTGGGCAAAGTCAGCTTCTTGGGGTAAAAATGAGAACAAAAAACCAAGTATATAATGTGAGAAAGTCCCTGTGCAAATTGTGAATTTGGACAGAATGTGACTCACAGAGTGACGAAGAAAGACCAAAGTGTAAAACAGATTTATAATCATAAAATAACTCACAAGCAGGTCCTGGAGTAAAGAAGGAGAAACTCCCACCATCATCAAGCTGCTCCAAGTGAAGAATTCGGAGTGTTGACAACCTGCTGTGGTGAAAACATGAACAAACAGCTGGGAAAACTTAGAATCCAGAAGTGTGTTTACAGTATTGACTATGTTGTGATTATTGAGGGATTTGGATTTGGTTATTTGTGGGTGTTTTTTTGTTGTTGTTTTGGGGTTTCTTTTTTGTTTKTTTGTTTTTGGCTTTTTCYTTTTTKTCCTTWTTTATTGCAACACTTTTTATTCTTTTCCTTTAAATAACAGCTCTTTGATTAAGCTATTATGGTTTTACTCATCCTGATGCTATATCCTTGATTCTGTATATGACTGAATTCCTGTTCTTGGCCATGACCAAGTTTTGAGTGTGACTCAGCTAGACCTGTTATTCAGGGATATAATCTTGATTTGATTCTCACATAACAATTGGGTTGTTTTCACAGTGAGTGGATGGAATTTAGATTCCTATGCATTTATAGTTACCACTTATTTTATAATAATTGAAAGATGAATGGAAATAGAATTAAAACAGTCAGTTGATGTTTCCTGGAGGTTCTGTTYCTCCTGATCACCTTTTCCTTGTTTTTACAGAGCTGTCACAATCAAGGCTGTTATCCCTGAGAGAGGGAAGGAGGAGCATTGGGATTGCTCTGAGAAAATAACTGGAATTCTGGGAACGACCTCAACGTTTCCCTTCTGCATTTATCACCTCCATTTTACTCAAATAAAAAGAGATAATGTACTGCATTCTTTGCTTTCTTACCCCTCCCATTTAATCAGCAGCACAAAGAGGGATAATTTCACTTCAGGCCTGGTGCATGGGATGATAGGGAGTGAAGAGTTGTGGGATGGTGTAAAACAGGGGTGTGGTTCAAAGGCAAGGCCCTGCAGATGCAATTTGTTTTAGGGAAAGAAGTCAAAGGGTCAACAGAAACCCATTTTTCTTGGGTTCCCCCGTGACAAAGGTATTAAAATATAACCTGGTGCTCACAGCTTTAAAATTTGGGACAGCAAGCTCAATGGAAAGGAAAGCTGAGAGCAAACAAGGTGGGGGCTGAAGACTGGGAAAAACATGGAAAATTTTGAGGAACCCACCCTGAAAGCACATCAGGAAATAAACCCAACCAACCAAAAAGGAAATGTGGCTGAATTCTATGGCAAGGGTTCTTATTAACTATAAGGACTTGCAATTTTTGCTTAATGGAATAAAGAAGGGGGGAAAAAAGAGGAGATCTCTTGGAGGTGGTGAAGAGAGGAAAAGATAAAGAGGTGGAAGAAGTTGAAAAGCTCCCCAGGAGCTAAAAAATTATATAATTCATCTGTTTGTTGGGGGATTTTTTGTGTTTTTTTGGGTGGTTTATTTTGTTGTTGTTGTTTTTTAGTAGTTTGCTTTTCATTTGTAATTTATTTAACCTCTTTGTCCATAAATATCCACTAAATTAATTAATTAGAGCCTCTAAGCGACATCAGCTTTGGATTCAGGTTAGTGGGAGAGAGATTACTCTTCCTTCTGCATAAAGAATTCTCTTTACCAAAGATGTGAGGTGTCTGAAAATGACCTGGCAACTCTCCACGCAGACGTGATCTGAGTTTTTTGCATTTCTATCTGTGGAAATTTCATTTTGTGTTTTTTTTTAGAAGAATGCAGTTGTGTTTTGAAGGTGAATTCGTTGAGGGGAAGGGGAATGTTCTCCTCCACATGGTGGAGATTTATGGCTGAATGGTATCAAATGAACAGTAACTATCTTCAAATTTTTGCTGGTATTCGCAGATGAACAAAAGTCAACAATAAAACATTTCACAGACTGCATTTTTTTTTTTATTTGGGGATTTTTTAGCACCAGGTGGATTGTGTGTGGTGGGAAGTGGTGTCCTAAGAAGTAAGGGTGGCAACTGGGAGGGGATGTTGGTGCCATGGAAAAGTTGTATTCAATTATGGCCTTTTCCCAAGAGGAATTTAATGTAAAGGCACCAAGTCACTGCCCTTCATTACTCCAGGATATAACTCATTGGTAATAAAGTAAAAAATAAAAATTTCAGTGTTTCTAAAGGACATCCTTTCTGCCACAAACATCCTCAAACCACCATGCTGCATAAACTCAGCAATTTGTAAAGTCTGATGGGCTCAAGAATTTCAAGGAGGGAGACACAGAGGAAGAAAAGTGCAGAGCAAGACAAGNGGAACGACCTCAACGTTTCCCTTCTGCATTTATCACCTCCATTTTACTCAAATAAAAAGAGATAATGTACTGCATTCTTTGCTTTCTTACCCCTCCCATTTAATCAGCAGCACAAAGAGGGATAATTTCACTTCAGGCCTGGTGCATGGGATGATAGGGAGTGAAGAGTTGTGGGATGGTGTAAAACAGGGGTGTGGTTCAAAGGCAAGGCCCTGCAGATGCAATTTGTTTTAGGGAAAGAAGTCAAAGGGTCAACAGAAACCCATTTTTCTTGGGTTCCCCCGTGACAAAGGTATTAAAATATAACCTGGTGCTCACAGCTTTAAAATTTGGGACAGCAAGCTCAATGGAAAGGAAAGCTGAGAGCAAACAAGGTGGGGGCTGAAGACTGGGAAAAACATGGAAAATTTTGAGGAACCCACCCTGAAAGCACATCAGGAAATAAACCCAACCAACCAAAAAGGAAATGTGGCTGAATTCTATGGCAAGGGTTCTTATTAACTATAAGGACTTGCAATTTTTGCTTAATGGAATAAAGAAGGGGGGAAAAAAGAGGAGATCTCTTGGAGGTGGTGAAGAGAGGAAAAGATAAAGAGGTGGAAGAAGTTGAAAAGCTCCCCAGGAGCTAAAAAATTATATAATTCATCTGTTTGTTGGGGGATTTTTTGTGTTTTTTTGGGTGGTTTATTTTGTTGTTGTTGTTTTTTAGTAGTTTGCTTTTCATTTGTAATTTATTTAACCTCTTTGTCCATAAATATCCACTAAATTAATTAATTAGAGCCTCTAAGCGACATCAGCTTTGGATTCAGGTTAGTGGGAGAGAGATTACTCTTCCTTCTGCATAAAGAATTCTCTTTACCAAAGATGTGAGGTGTCTGAAAATGACCTGGCAACTCTCCACGCAGACGTGATCTGAGTTTTTTGCATTTCTATCTGTGGAAATTTCATTTTGTGTTTTTTTTTAGAAGAATGCAGTTGTGTTTTGAAGGTGAATTCGTTGAGGGGAAGGGGAATGTTCTCCTCCACATGGTGGAGATTTATGGCTGAATGGTATCAAATGAACAGTAACTATCTTCAAATTTTTGCTGGTATTCGCAGATGAACAAAAGTCAACAATAAAACATTTCACAGACTGCATTTTTTTTTTTATTTGGGGATTTTTTAGCACCAGGTGGATTGTGTGTGGTGGGAAGTGGTGTCCTAAGAAGTAAGGGTGGCAACTGGGAGGGGATGTTGGTGCCATGGAAAAGTTGTATTCAATTATGGCCTTTTCCCAAGAGGAATTTAATGTAAAGGCACCAAGTCACTGCCCTTCATTACTCCAGGATATAACTCATTGGTAATAAAGTAAAAAATAAAAATTTCAGTGTTTCTAAAGGACATCCTTTCTGCCACAAACATCCTCAAACCACCATGCTGCATAAACTCAGCAATTTGTAAAGTCTGATGGGCTCAAGAATTTCAAGGAGGGAGACACAGAGGAAGAAAAGTGCAGAGCAAGACAAGRAAAAAAAAAAAAAGGTRAAATGGTTTATTCTAATATCYGGAGATTCTGATGCCATATTGCTGAACAGATAATGCTGAGTGCCCAGCTGTGAGGGGCAAGAAAAGTTTTCCAAACTGGCAAAAGCCTAGGTGAGGTCTTGGCAGTGAAAAATACCTGGAATTTGTGAGTGGAAAGGGAAAATTGTTCCATAATCCTAATGTCAGTTGTCAGAAGGTTGAAAAGCTGAATATTTCACGGTGAATATCTTATGACTAATATTATGATTATGTTTAAATGTGCAGGATGTCTTTGCTGCTGTCACTTCAGCAAATKAATAACATTAAACCATTTTGCTAGAGTGTAGGTTTCCTGATCTCAAATTTCCGTTTTTAAAATCTGTATCTAACTTTTTACATTTATTTTCTGTCTGCTGTGGCTTAATCCTGGAAGGCAACTCAGCTCCACAAAGCCCCTTGCTGAGGAGAGAGACCTGGAAAGGCAAAAGTGAGAAAAGTTTAGGGTTGAGATAAAGACAGGTCAATGGAGAAAGCCCAAATCAACAAGGTTTTTGTTGGGATATTTTTTCTCAGTTCATATCTACTTTCTGCAAGTATTCAGTGATTAATCATATTCTCTTTAACTCTKATTTTCCAGGCTTCAAATGCATTTTTGTTATCTTCACAGTGATAGTTACACACACCTGTTGTCCTCCTGGCAGTCCTCTCTACAACTAAATTGACCTTATTTTTGACTGCAAGTGACTTGAATTTTACTTAAAATAAAAAAATGAAGAAGAACCTGTCCCATAATTTTCAAAGAGAGCACCCTCAGTGTGGACCAGGCATGAAAATACACATTGAACATCAGCACCCCCAGCATTTCCTGAAGTGTTTTTTTCTTCATGRAAGCAGTYRCACCTTTGTGAGGGATTATTAGATGGATRATTTTGCTTCATGAGGACTTTCTCAAGGAGATTTCAAAACTCACTCCTATTCATCAGGCCTGAATTATCTGAGCAGGTTTCAGRCAGTTTTGATTTTAAACAAAACAGACAGTGTGTTTTTTCTTTTTTATTTTAAATTTTGTATGTGTATTTCTCTCAMCACCTTAAGTTCTTCTTGCATTGGTTTAAATATTCCCTGCCCAGAAAAATGSATAAAAAGTGGACTATCACATTCAACAACATTTTTTATCACATAAGKCACCAAAAAGTTATTACATTCAACATGTATTAACACCAAAAGTAAGAGAAAAGCGTTATCACTCAGGAAAATTGTTTTCTCTGGGAATTTTTCCTCTTTGTGACAAGAAGCTGTAATGCTGTGGTGAGTCTCTATTGTGCCATCCAATGTTTATTTTAGCACCTTCAGTGTGAGTGCATCCCCTGTGGCACAGTGCCATCCCATCCAATGTTTATTTTAGCACCTTCAGTGTGAGTGCATCCCCTGTGGCACAGTGCCATCCTGTGGGCCCCCAGGTGATCGGGGGCAGACACAGGGATGTAACATTGCCAAAACTTTTGTTTAAAAAAAAAAAAAAAAAAAATCAAAAAGTCAGGTCTGACTTGTCTCAAAAGCCCCTTTTTGATGGACAGCTGCACTTTTGGTGGCATTTGTTCAAAATTGCTGTGGGTGGTTGCATGCCCGTGGTCAGGACCAAGGTCACACGTGTGGGAGAGCCAAGGCCCAAGGCTTGGCTGTGATGCATGAGGAGRTTTTTCCTCACAATTCATGCTAAACCAAGAAAAGTCACATCCTAAGGCAGATTCAGGACGTTTCCCATCTCCCTGGAACTTTTTCTTCCTTACTCATTGTGCTTGTGAAATAACCTTGTTGGCTGAAAACTTGCTGAAAAAAATTTTGTCTGCCTCTGACAAAATTATTTTTTGACTTTCAGAAAGGACTCATTTCCAGGCAAGGAGCTGCAACCTTTTTTCACCCCAGAGGTGGCATCTACATCCTTGCTTTTAATTTTTTGAAAGGTCTTGGGAAACTTTTAAAACAGAAATGGCAGAAAAAACCCTGAGAGTTCATCCCAGGGTCTGGCTGGTACCAAGCYGAACGCTCCGTGACCCCAGGTGGATCAAGGCAATAAATCTGATTCATACACCTGCAAACATAMTGCTGCTCCATGCAAAAGTGGTGAGTGAATGCTCTCTGGTGACCATTTATGAAGGCAGAGTGTTAAAAGTGTTAATGTGATCAATAAAAAGGGAAAGGGCCTGGGAGTGGGACTCAATCTGAGCTGTCGGAGCTTTACAGAACATCGCCACTGAAATAAATATTTAGTAACTCTGCACTAAAGGTGCTGTTYTTCTGACAGGATGAGTTTCATGCCTCACAGCACAAAAGTTATGAGATTTTTTGGTCTGTAATCAAATAACTGTATTTTTTTTTTTTTTTTTGTGGGGATAAAAACACATTGCTTCTTTTCCCCCGACTTGCTGGTGATTAAAAGACACAGTCCCACCTTTTACCCCCTCTGCCCTATATGATTTCTATTTTTGGGCAAAAAAAATAAAAAAGTACAAGCAGTGGGGGGAAAAAAAAGAGTACAAACAGAGAAGAGGAATAGGTGAAACAATAGGAGAAAATGTGTGTTAACCACCTGAAATTGGTGTGGCTGTGCAATAGATGCCACTACATGGGGAATTGTGGTTGCCTGAACCTTAAAAATGCTCCAGAGCTCATGATTTAGATCACAGGGAATGCACTGAAGACTTGGACATGAAAAGTATTTGGATATAATATCAGTTTCTGTTGTAAAATAGAACAATTTTTTCTCACTGCTATGAGATTACTGTGTCTTGTACAACATGATGTTGTTTTGTAGCYACTTTTTGTCATTAACTAATTTCACAAATTTATTTTTAGACWAAATCCAGACCACTTCACATGGAGCTTCCAGCTGTGACAGTGAGGTGGTGCAGAACTGTCACATGAATAATAAAATTGCATCACATTTCAGATGAGAAGCTGGAGATTTTCAGACAGCTGAGGACTTTGGCAGGGAGGAGACCTCTGGAGAAGTTGTTCCTGCTRTGAAATACCTCAATAATGTTGAAGAACAAAATGTTTTCTGTCTGCTGGACTCCTCCAGGTGCTGTACATGGACCTTGAAATCATATTTCCATGAATGTTTCAGCCTCCAGGGACTACACCACAGGCACCAAAGGGGCATTTTTCTTTTAAGTCATAAAATCTCATCTTTTTGCCTATGAAGGGCAAAGCTTCAAGGGCACATTCACCTGACAAGAAGTCACCTGTGTCAGGTGAATGGTTGGGGAAATGCTGCTGGAAACCAGCAGGAGASAGCAGGAAGGGACAGGGAAATACTGTGCTGGTGTGAAATAAATTATTTGACGTCGAGCAGCCCGGAACTGGAACGTGCTCTGTGAGACAGAAGGGGTGATAAATTGGCATCTGAGTGTCCTTGAATCCCCACAGTGTGGCTTCCTGGAGATAGTGAGGGAATGCCTCAGAAAACAGCACAGAAAAGTCTCCTAAGTAAAGAAGAGTTTTGCAAATAAATAGCAGAACTAACTGTATTTTTAGTAATGTATGGKCTGCAGCCATTAGCAAATTAGTTTGTTTTGCATCTAAACTCAGTGTATTTCAGACATTTAAAGTTCATAAAWAGCTTAAAATGCCTTGAATTATATTGTTGTTGGTGCCCAGGACAAGCAGGGACGATAACTAAACACACGGTAGCATTTTGGGTAACAAGGAGGTATTTTCTCTTTTCTTTTCTTTCTTTCTTTTCTTTTCTTTTCTTTTCTTTTTCTTTTGCTTTTCTTTCTTTTCTTTTTCTTTTCTTTTTTCTTTTTCTTTTCTTTTCTTTTCTTCTGTTTTCTTTTCTTTTCTTTTCTTTTTTCTTTTCTTTCTTTTCTTTCTTTTCTTTTCTTTTCTTTTTGCTTTTCTTTTCTTTCTTTGTCTTTTCTTTTCTTTTCTTTTTCTTTTCATTGTTTCCCCTCTTCTCTTCTCTTCTGCTTCTCTTCTCTCTCTTCTCTTTCTCTTCTTTCTCTTCTCTCTGTTCTCTTCTCTTCTTCTTCTCTTCCTTCTCTTCTCTTCTCTTCTCTTCTCTTCTCTTCTCTTCTCTTCTCTCCTCTTCTCTTCTCTTCTCTTGCTGCTTCTCTTCTCTTCTCTTCTCTTTCTCTGTTCTCTTTCTCTTCTCTTTCTCTTTCTCTTCTCTTCTGTGTCTTCTCTTCTTCTTCTCTTCTCCCTTTTTCTTATTCTACCAAACCACTAATTTCTAAAGCAACTTCTGAGAACACTTCCATCACTGTGATTCCAAAGTCACCCCCCAGTGGCAGCCAGAATTGGGTTCTAACATCATTTTCAGCTGGTTTTGTGCTTCTCAGCAGMACTTTTGACCCTCTCCAATCAGGGCAATTAGATTGAGGCCAGCCTCAAGTGTCCTGAGGGCTGTTGTCTTTTCCTGTAAGCAAATCTGCCTAGGAAAATGAAAACCTTGAAACATACCTGTTCTCAGATGAGGTCTCACATGTACTCTGTGATGCAACAAATCTTCACTGATTTTGTGTTTTATGGCTTATCTCCCAAAAACTCCAAGGAAAAAAATCAAGAAATCCYTGGTGAGGTTTCATGCATTTTCAACAATTTATTTTTTTCCTGTGTATTTTTTTCTCAGTCACTAAGAGAAACCCCTCAATATTATTTCAATATTTGTTTGCTGGAGATATTGCCTTAGTTCCCAGGAGAAGAATTTCTAGTGAGATATCCCAGTGGTGGAAATTGCTTCTTTATATTACATCTTAGTACTTAATRAAAGTGTTGATTTATTCATTTTTTACTTTTTGGCTTCTTAAATGCTCACATGAGTCCTGCTTCTAAATGTACTGGGCATGCTGGAGTGGGGAGTGGAATCCACACAATGTCACCCTCTGTAGTAATTTATAAAATTGTTAGCTCAAGTAATTAATATTATTTTAGTTGTTTCGTTTATGTGTTGGGGTTTTTTTGTGTGTTTTGTTTTTTTKGGGGGGTTGGGGAGGAGGTGGGGATGGTAAGAAGTAAATTCTCCTGTAATAAAGGAACACATTATTGCCTTCATGCCATTCAATTTATTCCCTGCATTTTTTAAAATTATTATTTATGTGGCTGTTGTGAGCATGAGGTTTAATTACAAATATAGAGAAATACCCCAATATATTTTATTTACATAAAGTATATTGAAACACCTTGGTTAAATGAATGGCTTATTATAGGATGAGTTATATATTAAGGTTATTTTCTAGTAGCTTAAACTATTTTTTCCTAGAGCTTATTTATTCCATAAAATTGATAGTTGCAGGGAAAAGATCTGCTTTTTTGCCTTTTCTTTTTTTGGCTAAGCTTAAAAATCCCAGCTGTCCTCCCAAGGTAACCACTACCAAATATATTTTAGAACACAATTTTCTCYGTCCCTTTACTCTATTGACTTTTGTAGAGGAAAAAAAAAAAAAAAGGCCTGCACAGGACATGGCTAAATATCTGGTAATTTAAAAACAAACAAACAAAAAATAAAAGGAGAAAGACTTGTAGTCAAGAAGGAAGCTTTTGAAAGCAGAGAGTCCTGGCCTCAGATTGCTCCCACTGAAAGTGCAATTATTGACTTCTGTGGATGCTGAGTGATGTCAGCACTCATACAGGTCATATATTTTTATTTTTCAAGCCTGTATGTGTATTTATATAGATATATTTTAAGAATCATATTTACCTGCTCTGATAAAGAAACACAAAATTGCATTTGAAAATCAGGGGGATGAGGAGAACTCTGAGATGCTGCCGCCAAAACCCGAGGGGGACCTCAGGTCCTGTGAGCTCCAAATTCTGCTGCACATGGTGGGGAGACAACTTGCCCTTGTCATGCTGTAGCTCAAAAAAAGGAGTTATTTACAAGACAAGTGTATTTCTTTTGGTTGACTGCACTAAAACCTTTCTGCAAGGACCTCCCTCAGCTTTATCACAAAAGTCACACAGGGCAGATTTTGTCCCAGTCAAATATATTTGGTGTTTTGCAGCTGTAAAACAAAGCTCAAATAGAGGACTTTGGAATAATTTAAGAGCAAGCAGAACTCCCATTTAAAACCCAAACTCCTGGGTTTTAAAATGATGTTTTAAAAGAAAAAGGTTGTTTCAAAGGTTAAATCTCATGAAAGTCAGAGGAGCTTCTAACCCGTTCATGGCCACAAAATCTTTCATTCATGGCTACAGAGAACTTTCAGCTGCAGCTCTCCAAGGGTTTGAAATGCTGGTTTGTTTTTCAAAAATGGCACATCAAACCCCACATTTGGAGCCCTTATTCCAGGTTATATTGAGTTATTGCCTTGCCCAATGGCTGTCCTTAATGGCTMGTGTGTTTCTCTGCAGAGCTAAGAGCAGGTTGGGCATTCTTAATTACACACATTTGTTATTTGCACTCCAGTCAGCACTWCAGAAATATCCTGAATGTACATATTTCTATATTTTCTAACAGTTAAATCCTGTAAATTCATCACTGTCCCTTTCTCCTTCTTATATCTGTGCATTGTCCCATTTCACCAATATGTACTAGGGAATATATATTTCCCCAGTATAATATTCTTCTACAGGAGATTTCTAGGTGCTTCCCTTTCAAAACAATTCTTGCCACTTGTTTTTATATACAAACCATCACCAMATTCTTTTAAGCCTTCATTTAAACTTAATTTCACAGCAAACCCATTCAAACTGGGCTTCCCAACTTTGCATTTCAYGCCATAATTATCAGAACCTTTTCCAAGATATTCAATATTTTTTTCCCCCCAATCACATTTTTTTTCTTTCAACGAGGCTGGTCTCAACACACAGGGCTAAAAAATGATTATTTTTTCTTCTTTTTGTTGTWTTTTCCTGAGGCTGGGCACTGCTTGTGGGCTCTGAGGATAAAGGCTGTGGCTCTGCTCTGCAGGTGACACAATCCACAGGTCTGCTGAGGGGTCATTTTGCTGCTGGAGACAGTTTCCTGCCTYTGGATGAGACATAATGCCCATTGTGTAAAACACCAGGTGATCTGAATTCATTGGGATATTATTTGCTGCTTCACAGTGGCTCCTGCTTGTTTCGATGTTGGAGGTTTTTTTTATTTTTATTTTTTTTCCTTATTTTTTCCCCTTTAAAAAAAAAATTATTTATTTTGTTCCTTTCATACCCACTGCTGAAGATGCTGGGTGCATTTTACACTTTCAGGTTTCCTTGGTGTGTCTTTTCATGGCCTTTATTGATCAGGCAGCTGGATTTCCTGCTCAAACAGATGGCCAATACACAACCCTGTTGAGCCACATTTTATTCTTCCAGGGGGGAGATAAATAAACAATTCTRTTTTAAAAGTTCGTCTGCCATTAGTCCTTTGAACTATCTTAATGCTGAGCTGCTCTATTTTCTTAGTCATATTACTGCCCATTGCTATACAGCAAATTCCATAGCGGTGTGAAGGATATTTTGATTTTTCATAGAGGAAACTAGATTTTTCAAAATCTACTTGCTAGGGAAAAAAAAAAAAAAAAGTTGGCTCTCATTATCTTCAGTGCTATTTTTWAAGTTTCTATCCATGATTCTATCAGGTGTCAGTCTTCCATGKTTTTTTTTCCCTTGGAATGGTCAGGTCCAAGATCTCCTCAGAGCGTAATCATGCCTTTTCATCAAAAGTGTGGGGTTTTTTTGTCTAAAGTCACACAGATCTTCATAAGGAAATAAAGCACAGGTCACATAATTCTTAAGATTCATAATATCTGATTTTTTTWAAAAATCTAAAATTAATGTAACACYAATGCCTGCYTAATGTACTATTCATTAATACAAATGAATTTTCACTATGCATTAATTTAATTATTGCCTCAGGAAGCCRTAGCTGATACTGCTGTGCCTAGAGGGGGCACAATTATATTCCATTCAAACTTCCCCTCCCTGAGCTGGACTTGCAGAGATGCAGCTCTGTGTAAGTCACCATCCTGGGAAGGTTCTGAACACCCAGGTCTGCTGAGGCAGCGGCAGAAGCCACACTTGTGGTTCCTAAACATGGGAAAGAAAAAATGCCCCATCATGCAAATTCATCTCCTTTATTTCTGTAGAAGAATGGAATTAGCTGGGAAAAAAGCCCAGCATCTTTGGGTCTTGGAGAATCATGTAGTCACAGAGTGGTTTGGGTCAGAAGGGGCCTGAAAGAAAACCCTGCTCCAACCCCCTTGATGTTCTTTCTCATTTTCCTTTACTTACAAAAAAAAAAAAAAAAGTAATTAAAATTCATTTTTGCCATGATTAGCTGCAAAATAGAAAATACTTATGCCTTCAAGCAACTTTTTAGTGTCATGCGCCCTGCTTTATTATCAGGTCCTTACAATAACCTTTGTTAAATTGCTACCGCAAATTTTGATTATTGTAATTTGTATAAAATGAGCCACGTGTGTTTTTATTCAATCACCCCACAAAAGGGATTTTTCCTCCATATTTTTCCTTGAGGATAAAGATTAAATATATTTTAAAAGGGGCAGCTTTTCTTCCTAAGGATTTTGAGTGCTCCAATGAGCATCTGAAAAGTGGAATTCATTCCCTTGCCATTGACCACCCAAAAACTGAGGCATTTGTCAGCCCTGACATTTGTTTCCAGAGGATGGATGTTGTGAAAACAGCATCAGCTATTCCAGGTGCTTATGAACAATTTCACCTTGTGCTTCTTATTGTGTTTCTGTAGAAAATAGACTTAAATCCAAATCCACTGGTTTGGGTTTTGGCATTTAAAATTATATCCTTTATCACTTCAGCCTCAAAAACTCTATGTTTCCAGCCAAAGAGAAACAGATAATGCAGAAGCTCGGGGCAGGAGAAAGTAGCAACAGAAAATATCTATTAATATTTAAAATTCCTTGTTACCAAGGATAGGCTTTTTTTTCCCTAGTTTTTATCAGAACCAAATACATCAAGACAAATGTTATTCCGAAGTGAAATATTCCAATTGAAACATTCCACAGCACATTTACTTTTTCATATGCGTGCACACAAGCATATTTACAGTTTAAGATTTCACTAGTGCCTCTGTAAGGCTTTTTTGTTTTTTTTTTTTTTTTGCCACAGTTGGTGTTAGCAGTTAGCAGGATTAAACACGTTTGTAGCACAAGTGCTGACTGTGTGAGGTAAAAAAGTTTTACACAAAGGTGGAAACCCAGAATAAACTTGGGGTGTTGTCACCGTGATATTTTATGAAAAATCCCTCACCAGGATTTCTTCCTCCTGAGAAGCTGGGAAGCTTCAGCTTCTCATGTTTTGCTCCTCTGGAATGTGATTTGGAGAATTGTTTTACCCAGCATGTGAATTGTTTTAATTAATGACCAACCCAGTCCAGCTGTGTCAGGACTCTCTGCTTGTCATGGGTTTTTATATCATCTCTTTTCTAGCTTTCTGATGTCTCCTTTCTCTTTCATTAGTATAGTTTTAGTATAATTTCTTACAATTAATTTTCATATAATATAATATAATATATTTATACATAATACATCATAATCAATAATTTCATATAATATTAATTCATATAACAACATAATATATATAATTTCATATAATAAATATAATATAATTTCATATAATATAATATAATATAATATAATATAATTATATAATATAATATAATATAATATAATATAATATAATATAATATAATATAATATAATATAATATAAATATAATATAATATAATATAATATAATATAATATAATATAAATAATATAATATATTAATATAATATATATAATATAATATAAGATAATATAATTATAATATAATAATATAATATAATTATAATACATAAAATATAATATATACAATACATACAAATATAGATATAATATTATATTATATTATATTTATTTAATTATTATATTTATGTTTAGTTTATATATATGAATTATATGAAATTATATATATATTATATATTATATATTATATTTTATTATTATTATATTATATATTAATATATATATTATATATTATATATTATATATTATATATTATATATTATATATTAATATTATATATGATATATTATATATTATATTTATATAATTATATTTATTATTATTATATTTATATATTATATAATCACATAATATTCAGCTTTTGAGAACATGAGTCAATTCTCATCTCACCATCAATTTCCTGGGGACGCTAACAACACACAAGGTGTCTGGATTGTGTCCATGCAACTTTCTGAGGCAGAAAAATTTGCAAAGCACAAAATATCTGCGGGAAAAAAATATTTTAAAAAATTGTTTAAAAGATTTGAAAAATCACATTTTTGCGCGTGAGTGGATCATTGCGCTGTACTTGTGCAAAATCCTGGCGTGTCAAGGCCAAGAAGGATCTCACAGAGGACCAGTGGAAGAAGAAATGTCTGTTTTTCCCCMTCTGGAGGTTTCTTTGTGCTCCTCTTGGGATGTTGTCCCCACGGGCATCATGCTGGTGCCACCAGTTTCCCCATCCCCTGTCCCCCATGCAGGTCCTGTCCCACAGGAGCCTCAGCAGCTGTCCAGACAGGAATTATTCTCCAAGAAATAAGGAATCTGTGCCAGCACAGCAGCCTGAAAGACCTGAGTTTGTGAGTTTTCAACTCACAAACTGTGCAGGTGCTCCATGCCCCTGTGAAGTTGTGTAAAACTCTATTTTATTAACGTTTATTATTTCTGCCCCGCAGGCTGGGTGAACACGTTAATGGTCTCTGCACATAGGAGGCTCCAAGCTGCTGCCATAAACAGTGTTTCCATAATTTTTCAGCTGTGCACCCTCAGAATTCAGCCGGATAACAAAAGCACGTTGYTTTTCACAGCTCCTCTGTTACTAAAGGAAAAAAAAAAAGGAAAAGCAGAAATTCTGCAATGCTCCAAATTGTCAAGACACTGCAGTTATCTGAGCAATGACCAATAATAATGATAATAATAATAATAATATCACCTTTCTAGTTCTTCTACTGTTGGGTGTCATGAGAATAAATAGTGATTGTGTTGGTTTTGGTGGAGAATRCAAACAAGGGAAATCATGTTTAAAATGAGATACTACAATTATCCTTCTTTTTCTCTTTCAATTTTCTTTGCACRGGCATTGGGAGATATTTTTAAAGTCATCTTTTAACTGCTATTATTTTGGTCCATTTCATAATACATTTTGAAGCTCATCATTTCTTTCTTTCTATTCTGTCACCCCTTTGAAGCTATGTAGTATAAATCACAGACTAATGTGAAATGAACTAATAAATTGGTACATAATAGGCAATTTCTTTGTGTCTGCTGGAGTATTTCACCCACACTAATAAATACATTATACTGGATATTTGTAAGTGGCTTTTGAAGAATGCAAATTCAGAAGCCCTCACTTCTGGAGAAATTTAAACTCTTGACATTCAGTGCTCAGAGAAGACACAGGAATTTGGGCCTGGATCGTTTTGTTTGATTTGCATTTGTTCTCCTGGTGATAGAAACACAGCTACCTGTAGCCATGGAAGTAATCTGGGGAAAGAAACTCCCTCTAAGCACYGCAGAAAATAATCTCTTTATGCTGACCTTGTGTCAGTGCCAGTGCAAAACTGTCTTCACAGCCGAGTGCTCCAGCCCTGGGGATTACTAATGATGGAAAGTAATAGCTTTTAAACTCCCAGTCACCTGAGCTGTGTGCCACACACATTTGTTCCCGTCGGAATTTTAAAAATGCATTTATGCAGTGTCTTTGGGGATGTTTGCAGAGCAGCAGGATCACCTTGGTGATGAATTTGCTTGGTTTTCGGGCACACTGCAGTGAGGCACTGTTAGTGATGAGTTCCCTCCAGGGAGCTCAGCAGCTGCACGTGGCAATCTAGAAAACACTGGTCACTCTCTGCTGTGTGGGTGTTTAGTAAAACACTCCCTGGAAATGCTCAGTTAAAAAAAAAACCTGCAGAATTTCTGCTTTGTTTCTGTTCAGAGATACGGATAAAAAACAATCCCTTGGATAATGAGAAGAAAAACCCAAATATTTATAGGCTTAAAAAAAACCAACAAGGTGTAACTCTTGTGACCTTCAGTTCATTCCTCTCTTTCTGCACATCTGTTCCCTACTGAGCACTGGCCAGCCCAGGTTTGAGACATCCAGCCCTGAAGATGCCAGGTTTTGTTTTCTTTGAAAGGTTCTACATCACCTGAGTCTGCATGTAGGAAGTCAGTAATAACTTTAGGGATATCTCTGATTTGTTTTGAAATCCTGTCTTGGTTTGAGAAGCCAGGTGCCTGCTGAGGAAGGCAGGAGCATCCCTTGAAATGGAAAATAAAAACTCCCTCCCTCTGAGTTATTATAATTTTGAAATTAAGGGGCTCTCAGGCAAAGATGTGGGAGCAGGAATAACAGTTCTTAACTAGGAAATTAAAAATACAAATGTAATAGTACAAAACAATCCTGCCAGAGTGAGAGCATGCCCTGCCCCTGTGTGTCAGGGGTGGCACAGCCCCATCCCATGGGGTCTCAGCCCTCCTGCAGTGCCAGCTGTGCTGCTGCTGCTGCAGGGATCCTGCACAAGGGGGGAGTTTTCCTCTGCAGCTCCAGGGCTGCTGGAGATGGGCCTGGGCTCCCTCTGGCAATGCAGGGCAGCAGAAAGCTGCTCCTCTGGCAATGCAGGGGGCAAAGGCTGCTGGTGTCCCAAAGCTCAGATTGGATCCAGGTAGGAATGCTTGGCTCCCCCCTGGGCGCAGCATCTCCCCATGGGATGCTGGAATTGGATCAGCCCTGCAGGGACACTCAGTGGCCATGACAGAAGGTAATATAATAATTTGGCCCATGAACAGCAGAGATCTGCTGGAGGGAGGAGTTGGCTGTGGGAGAGTAAATAAATGCCCAATGAAAAAGAATTGCCACCTCTGACAGATGGTGACTGAATACACAGCCCTGGGTACATCTTGCATTTCCAACCTAAGACAAATSTAATGTTCATTATTATTGCCCGACCTGAAAACCTGAATCAGAGAAGCAGTGCTTTGCCAGGGTGCTTATACCAAAGAATTGGTTGGGTTGGAAGGGGCCTTAAAGCTCAGCTCATTCCACTCCCCTGCCATGGCAGGGACACCTTCCACTGTCCCAGTGTCCAGCCTGGCCTTGGGCACTGCCAGGGATGCAGGGGCAGCCACAGCTGCTCTGGGCACCCTGTGCCAGGGCCTGCCCACCCTGCCAAAGAACAGCTCCTAATTCCCAATATCCCATCTAAATCTATGACCTTTCAGCTTATGATGTAACCAGTAACAGGCTGGGTGAGCCTGAGGTGGAGTGTACAGCTATGTGACTGCACTGCAAGATAGCTGTGTGATGTTAAATGAGAATTACTGCACGTATTCAGTCTTTAAGGAAAGGAAATTATCTACTTTCACTTGACTTATTTTGTTCTTTTTAGCTATTTTTGAAATTTATCGAGACAGTGGGTTTTTTTAATCTCTAGCTGGAAGAGGATGATTAGTCACAGATGAACAATTGGCATGGAAGAAAAAAAAAAAACCAACAAAAAAAAAAAGTGCATTAACAAGTACAGAATGCAATAATGCAAAGAAGTGTATAATATGATTCTATGTAAAGATTKTAGTGAAGCATTTCGTGTAATGGCTCATAAAATTTGGCCTGGAATGTATAACTCAGGTCAATTGGGAAAAGCATGAAGAGAAAATTACCAGCAGATCATTAAAAAGGGCCATGATAAACAGTAATGTGCTGGGATGTTGGGAGGTTGCTGTTGGGAAATCAAAAGGATTAACACCCACTGTCAAACACTCAACAGCATGAGCTGTGCTCCTTTGCAAGCTTCTAGGCAATTTTTTTTTCTTCTTTCTTTGCAGAACAAGTATTTCTGTGATAAAGAGCATTGAAAGCCCTCCCAGTGTCTGKAGGGTGCTGCCCAAACAAGCCAAACCTTTGGGTTTATCAGAAATTTATCAACAAACCTGGCTCCACGCTTATTTTCTTTCTCAAGCCACTTCTGTCTGTCAAGAATCAGATTTTGACAGCAATTAGCACWGTGCTATCGCTGAAGACTACCCCCTCCTTTGTAATATTGAAATCTTGTCTTTTGGCTCTGACAACAAAGCTAAAAATAATCATCTGCTTCCAACAGGACCCATCTCGTGGGATTAAATGTGAAAACAGAGCAGGTACACTCTGCTGGTTCCTTGGTGAGCAAAACAAGAAGCCACCGCAGTTGGCAAGTGACAATTTTTTTTTTTTTATTTTTTGAAAATTTTTAAAACGTCCCCACGGCTGCTTCTGTCTGAAAGGGCTGATTATTCACTGCTGCAGATTTCATAATTATTTTTTTTTTTTTTCTCAGGCTGAGACAGTTTAATTTTATCTGTTGGGAAAAGTGGTGAAAAGAAAAACAACCCACCTACTGGAACCAGCAGAAGCACTCAGAGGATGATGGAACATAAAACAGCACAAGTGTACATGGTCAGGTGGTTTAATGATGCAGTTTTGTTATAATTAGTGTCACTTGCATGAAAGCTCACCCCTAAAATATATTGATTTACTCAGAAATTATCTGCTCCAATGGTACCCTYAGGGACAGCTGTGAGTAACAACAGAGGGAGGGGAATGTTGGAGCTGGATGGAAATTCAGACAGGTGGACAGGCAGGTGATTTACATGAGTGTGGGGTATATAGGTGCAGGCCTTCTAATTACAGAAGAAATTAAAAAAAAAAAAAAGAATGAAATTAATAATTTCTCATGTTGTGTGAGTGAAATGGAGGCTCTCTCCCCTCTGCACTCATTCTGACACTTGTCAGATCATTACCTTAAGATTCAATGTTCACTTCTCTTTCCATCTCAGGTTTCTTATATAACCAGCTTTCTTAATCTCAGTTTCAGCTGCTGAAACTACTAGCAAAGTCTGCAGTGGAAAATATTTTCAATTTTAGGCAGCTGGGCAAGGGGCAAAAGTGATGGTTCACTGTCATTACAATTGCTTTGTGCATGCAGGACCCTTTTTCTTATTGCTGTGGTTAAATGCACACTGGAATTTTTGTGGCTCATCCAGAATGCCAGAGAAAAAAAAAAAAAAAGCTGAAAGATTGTCCCTTTGATACTGGAAAACAAAAAGCATGTGAAAGAGAACAAAAAGATGTAAATGATATGTAAACTCAGGAAATAAATGAACTGGAGAGCTGGGTTTTTTCACTTCTCTTAGACTTCCTGATCATCTCTATAACAATTTAATAGCAAAACCCTATATCTAATGAACCCATATAATTGCTGTCATATCCAWATAATTACTACTTTTCAAAATCCCCCCTTATTGGAATTCCAGCATTCCCCTAATCCCCTTTGTTTTTCTCTGCCTTTACTGTAGTTCCAAATTGCATGCTTATCTCCCAAAAAAAGGTTTTAAAAGCATAATATATTCATGTAAAAAGAGATCATGGTGACAATTGAAAGGATCTCTTGAATTGCGTCTCTTCCAGGAGCCTTGTTCAAGCTGTGCCACATTATTCCTTTGCCAAGGGGTGAGAAATGCACCGTGTGCCCTCTGAGCCTTGTCTTTAGGGACTGGGGAGTATAAAGCAGAGTGAACTCTGATGCCACAAAGGTCCCAAGATAAACACATTTAGCAATTATCCTCAGCAAGATGGGGAAAGATCAAGCGAAACCAATCAATTTTCCCAAATCAGAGATTCCATCTCACTAAAACAGAAAGAAAACCCAAACAAACAGGGTTTGCCTTTATGCTTCCCAACACCATCCACGTGGCCAATTTCCATCTCGATGTTCTTGTCAAGAAAAGGGAAATGTCAGAAAGCTTCTCATGTCAGCACAACATCAGAGCAGTGCAATGGAGGCCAGCCCAGGTGACCCTGACGTGAAACTGGTTAAACCATCAAAATCAATACTTTGGAAATCCAGTTAAACCATCAACATCAATACTTTGGAAACCCAGTTAAACCATCAAAATATCAATACTTTGACACCCAGTTTTAAACCATCAAAATGGCAATACTTTGAAACTCAAGTTAAAACCATCAAAATCAAATACTTTTGGAAACCCAGTTTAAACATCAACATCAATACTTTGAAAACGCCAGTTAAACCATATAAAATCATACTTTGGAAACCCAAGGTTAAAACCAATCAAAAGATCAATACTTTGAAAACCCAGTTTAAAACACATCAAATAATACTTTGGAATTATCCAGTTAAACCATCAATACATAAATCTTTGGAAACCCAGTTTAAACCATCAAAAATCAATACTTTGGAAAAACCCCAGTTCAAACCATCTAAAATCAATAATTTGGAAACCCAGGTTAAACCATCAAATCAAATACTTTTAAATTAACCCAGTTAAACCACCATCAATAATAATACTTTGGAAACCCAGTTAAACCATTCAACTCAATATTTGGAAAACCCAGTTAAACATCACATCCATTACTTTTGGAACCCAGTAAACATCACCATCAATATTTGGAATCAGTTAAACCATCAAAATCACTACTTTGTAAACCCAGTTAAACCCATCTAAAGATCAATACCTTTGGAAACCCAATTAAACCATCAAACATCAATACTTTGGAAACCCAATTAAACCATCAAAAATCATATTAACCGTTAAATAACATACTTGGAAACCCAGTTAAACCACCATCAAACTTGGAACAAATTAACCATCAAAATCACTACTTTGAAACAGCCAGTTAAACGCATCAAATCATACTTTGGAAACCCAGTTAAACCCATCAAAATAAATACTTTGGAAAACCCAGTTAAGCCATTCAAAATCAATACTTTGGAAATCCCAGTTAAACCATCAAAATCAATACTTTGGAAAACCAAGTTAAAAACCATAATAAAATCTACTTTGGAAATCCAGTTAAACCATTCAAAATAATACTTTGGAAACCCAGTTAAACCACAATATCTTGAAACCCATTTAATACAATCAAGAGCAGACACCTTGGCAGGAGCTCTGTTCCCGCCCTACCCTATGCAACTTTGTGACAAGGGTCACAGCAAGCCCCAAGGCTCCAACAGCTCCCCACAGCAGCTCAGGCCACAGCCCCACGCCTTCTCCTGAGGCCTGCAGAGGTTCCTACTGATATTTCCAGATATTCTATTGATATTCCAGCTGATATTTCCAGGATATTCTGATATTCCAGCTGATATTTCCAGAATATTCTCCAATTGAATATCCCAGCTGATATTTCCAGGATATTCCATGATATTCCAGCTGATATTTCCAGATTATTCTGCTGATATTCCAGCTGATATTTCCAGATAATTCTACTGATATTCCCAGCTGATTATTTCCAGATAATCCTGCGATGACACTCCCAGCCTGGACAGTATCCGATTTATTGTAATTCGTGATATTCAGTTCATGTCGCTGATTCCCAAACCGCCATATGCAGGAACCAGAATCGCAATCAGCTGAATTTAACTGACCTAGTAGCAGAAAATTTGTTTGTGTTGCCCCGAGGAAGGGATGAATCTACTACTGTCCCTCCGAAGGCGTAATTTATTATTTTATGATACTAATATTAATGATAAGAATACTAATACTAAACGATACTAAAGAATACAGAAAGGATATTTACAGAAGGCTAAAAAGATAATAAAATGAAAAATCCTGACCTCTTTCAGACACAGCTGGCCCTGATTGGCAAAGAGAGAAAACAACTCACGAAGCAAATCCATGGAAGCAATCACCTTGGGGTGAACAATTCCAAAAACATTCCACATGAGCACCAACAAGGTAGAAGCAATGAGATCAATATTGTTTTTCTTTCTCCTCTGAGGCTTCTCAGCTTCCCAGGGGAAAAATCTGGGCAACAGGGATTTTTTCAGCAATAGGAAGCCACAGAGAATGTGTCAGGACCCTGCATTATGCATGAGGGTCACTGGTTTTCACCCAGTGCTGGTAAGGCAATTCTTGCTGTGCTTTTGGTGGGGCTTGCCCCGCAGCTCCAAGTGTGACAGTGCTGTCAGCAAGCTGACAATTCTCTCCAGATTTATTCCTTTTGAGGGCTCTGTGCTGACCAAGGCGTGCAGGAGGGCAAGAGGTTGGGAGAATCTTGAATGTTGGTAATGGGATATTTTGAAGGAAGCGTCTTGTGAAGAACAAGCACAGTTTTGTTGTTTTGGCTGGGCTAACCTTGAGGCTGCTTGTTTTTTGGTTTTTTTTTAACAGCTTGTTTGGAACAAGATTTATGGTCTCACTGTTCATGGGTGGCTAATATTATGAACCTGTGTTTAATATTATGTGTGTAAAAGTGCATTTAAAGCCTATATAATTTCAAAAAATTCCATTGCTAAGGACAAAGTCTGAAGGTGGGAGTACAACTGTCTAAAGCAGGTGTGTTGGGCCAGAGCCATCACTTAAAACTTTTCCTGCTAATAATCCTTCTTATAAAAGGATTTTATGGTTGTGCATCAAGAGGTGAACAACATCAGGTCCAAACCTGTTTCCATAATTAGAATGCAACAGATCTCACAAACAACTGTGAACTGCTGTCTGTTTTGACTGGATTTGACCTTCTCAGCTATTCACTCCGTTTCCTTGATGAAATTTTGATTTTTTGTGTTAATTTTTTTTTTTAAACCCTCACTTTTCATAACAGGATTGAGTGTGTTCCTAAATGGCCTGGCTCAAGTCTCTATTGCATTGGGCCAAACCATATATATAAACGCGCAATGAATTGAAGGTCTCCCACACATTTATTTGATTGGGATTTTGAGGAAGCAGCTGGCCCATTGTCGTCGTTTCCTGAATCAGTGCTGCTCTGAGGAGTCCACTGAGTTAATTTGGTGCCTTCTTAATCCGTGGTGCTTGCTACGTCCTGGCAGCAGTGCAGAAGTCAGGGAGGTAAAGCTCTGCTTGTGCCCAAGCTGAGCAGCTCTGAGAAAACCATCTGGTACTCTGCAGCCCAGGCTCAAGCATCACAGCATCCTGGGACAATGGAACACACTTGTTTGTGTCATCTCAGTTGTTTTGGAAGGACAGGGGTCGGCTCAGAAGCTAGGAAGCTCCCTGAAATGGAGAATGTAAACCCTCCCCACCCCTCTGAATTGCTTATAATTTTAAATTAAGGGGCTCCAAGGAAAAATATGGGAGCAGGAAATAACAGTTCTTAATAGGCGAAGAAAAAAAAAAGATAAAAATAAAGCAATGCAGTACAGTAGACACACTGCAGAGTCAGAACCAACCTGACACCTGTGGGTCAGGGTGTTGGTGGCAGTCCCATTGGAATTGTGGCTCAGCCCTCCTGCAGTGTCAGGGGTGGTTCTTGCCTGGAGCAGGGGGAATCTGTAGAGAAGGATGGATTCTTCCTCTGAGATGCCAGTGGGAGAGAGACAGCTGCTGTTCCTCTGGGGAATCCAGTGGGAAAAGCGTGCTGGTGTCTCAAAACACCTCGGATTATATCTGGTAGCAAATGTTTAAACCTCAGATTGTATCCAGGCAGGAATGTTTGAACCTCTGATTATATCGGGTAGGAATGTTTGAAACCTCAGATTGTATCCGGCAGGAAATTTTGAAATCTCTGATTATATCTGGGTAGCAATTGCTTTGAAACTCAGATTGTATCCGTAGGAATCGTTGAATCTCTGATTATAATCTGGGTAGCAATGCTTTGAAACCTCAGATTGTATCCAGGCAGGAATGTTTGTAATCTCTGATTATATCTGGGTAGGATGGTTTGACAACTCAGATTGTATCCAGGTAGGAAGTTTGAAATCCTCTGAATTATATCTGGTAGCAATGCTTGAACCCTGAGATTGATCCAGGAGGAATGTTTGAAATCTCATGATTAATATCTGGGTAGAATGTTTGAAACCTCAGAGTTGTAATCACAGGTAAGTGAATGTTTGAAATCTCTGATTCTATCTGGGTAGCAATGTGTTGAAACCATCATGATTGTATGCCAGGTAGGAATGTTTGAAAATCCTCAGATTAGTATCTGGTAGCGAATGTTGAAACCTCAGATTGTAATCCAGGTCGCAGGAATTTTGAAATCTCTGATTATATCTGGGGTAGCAATGCTTTGAAACCTCAGATTGTATCCAGGTAGGAATGTTTGAAATCTCTGATTTAAATCAGTGAATTTTAACTTGATTCACGGGTAGCAATGGTTTGAAACCTCAGATGTATCCAGGAGGAATGTTTGAAATCTCTGATTATATCTGGGGTAGCAGATGTTGAAACCCTCAGATTTGTATCCAGGCAAGGAATGTTTGGAAAATCTCTGATTATATACTTGGTAGCAACTGCTTGAAACTCAGATTGTCATCCAGGCAGGAATGTTTTGAAATCTCTGATTCTAATCTCAGGTTAGGAATGTTTTGAAAACCTCAGATTTGTATCGGCAGGAATGTGAATCCGTTATATCTGAGAAGCACTCAGATTGTATCCAGGTAGGAATGTTTGAAATCCTCTGAATTATATCCAGGTAGCGAATGTTTTGAAACCTCCAAGATTGTAATTCCTAGGTAGGAATGTTTGAAATCTCCTGATTCATGGAGAATCTCCTCGATGTATCGGTAGAATTTAATCTGAATCTTCTGGGCATGTGAACCTCAGTTTATCCGAATTTGACTTGATCTGGTCTGCTTACCAGATTGTCGTAGGTTGAATCTTATTTATCCAGACATGCAGTCTCTGGGCATCTCGTGAATTACAATGTCTATCAGCCATGCAACGTGACATTCAATAGCTGTTATCAGCAATTGTTCCCCCTCCTGCAGGGAGGAGTGAAATGGGTCACTCAGAGACTAAGGCAAACGGCCCACTGACCAAAAGATAATCTGCCATACAGAGGTAATGGAAAACATCTTGCATTGCAAACTCAACAAGTGGCATCAACCTGGGATGCAGCTGGCATTTGCCTTTGGAATGGGAATTCCTCTGAAAGGGGAAGCAGCTTCCCTGCCGCTGTCAGTAATCTGCACATGATGCATGGAAGCAAGTCATCGAAGCATGGCCTTGGCCATGCATGGCTCAGCTGTGTTAAAAATATTTACTGGCAATACAGCACAGCATGCCCACTGACATATTTTATGAAAAATCCTTTGCCGGGAATTTTTTTCCCGGCGGGCTGAGGAGCTCAGAAAAGGAATGCAAAGAATGATTATTGATGGCTGCAGGAATGTGGTCTGGGGTGGTTACTACAGCATGGCATCTTTGATTGGTTGCAATGTGGAATTTGTTTTTTAATAGTGGCCAATCAAGCCGCTGTGTCAGACTGTCAGATTTTAATTCATCATTCCTTCCAGCTTCTCTGATGTCCTCCTTTCTTCTTTTCTTTAGTGTAGTTTTTAGCTATATACATTTTCTTCTTAAATATAATAAATATCATAAAAATAACCAAATCAGCCTTCTGAAACTTATGGGTCCATAATTCTCATCTCTTCCCATCCTGGGGACCCGTGAACACACCACCACAAAGGCCATGATGTTTTCCTTGCAAAAGGAGCCCTTGGCAGAGCAAAGGAGCTCTGTGCATGTGTGGGTTGCAGTCTTTCTGCTTCCTCTTGCAGTGGCATCCTTGTTCTGCCCAAACCGCACACAACTGCTGATAAATTCTTCAGTTTTGGGTACGTGCACTGAGCTCTGGCACCTGGAACCTGTCGTGCCCACCCAGTCCTGAGTGGCTGAGACATATTTTCCCTAATGATCAGCCTACAGTTTTTAGTTTCCTCACAGGTTCCTGTTTTTCTGAGTGTCCGACGGGCTTCACAAATGGTCCATTTTATACGTTTGAGTTTCTGTCCCTGCCTCCCCCTTGAATTCATTTCTGTATTTGTTGATAGTGGCAACTGTGCAATGAAAAATGTTCAGCAAATGGTGGCTTAGAACATTTTCCTACACTTTGAAGGGAAAATGTTTCCATCCAGGCATGTGGGAATTCTTCAAAACTTAATAAAAAAAAAGTGTATAGTATTTGAAACATAAGATTTAACACATGCTGACAGTTTTCTGGTGAAGCTTCTCCTTCTGAGTGGGTTTTTTCCTTGTGATTACAGAAAATAAATTGTGTAAAGCATGGTAAGCAGTTCACAAATAAAATATAAAAAATATAAATAAATAAAATATACATTCCATTAATTATTTACAGGCTAGAGCTTGAATTACTGAAAACAGAGTTGCACTTGTGTTATATTAAACACAATATTAAAACAAGGGGAAAATGCGTTCCTTGTTGGGCATACACCTTTCTTCAAAAGATTCCTTCAACATTTTTAGGTGAAATAATCCAGAATCAGGCACTTCTGAAATGTTTGTGGATTAAAGAATTATGATTAGAAAGCAGAAAATAATAATGCTGGAATTTAATTTTACTGCCCACCCCCCCGGTTTTCTAATTAATGATGTAGAACTTCGCCTAAGAAACAAACCTCGAGAGCCCTCTAAGCTTTTCAAGTGCTTTTCCATCACACACAGGATGTATTCCTTTCTTTTTTTCCTTTTCCAAATAATGAGCATAATTTTGTGACACGCGTTTCGCATACCTTATAACAGAAGCAAATGCTGCTCAATCAGAGAGAAGGCTTGAGCTGCAAAAAGACCTTAAGTGTTCAGCATGCATTGTCTCCTTGCAGGCTTGTGAGGATAAGGCTAACAACTCTCTCCTGGTGGTAAATTGTTTGCTGCATTTAATCGGCACATCCTTTCCCTCCCTCTGTCAAAGTGTGGCTGAGGAAGGATGGAAGAATAGGAAGGCTTCAGCAAGAAGGGAATTGAGCAAGCCTGAATCCTCAAATTACACAAGCATTCCACAAATGAAAGAGCCATCCTCGATGCATTAAATAGCAATTTGCTGTCCTGCATAATTTTGGACCAGAAAGTGCTAAACACTTTAATGAATTTAAAAACTTCCACGCACTGAAAGTAAGAAAAGGAAGACCTGAATTAGAATGCACATTTAATTTTTTATTGGTACATTTTGCATGATGCTCTGCTCTAGGACAAATTCGCAGAAAAAATATGGCTGTAGCCTCACGGAATGGTTTGGTTAAAAGGGCCTTCAAGATTGTCCCATTCCATGCCATGGCAGGGACACCTCCCACTGTCCCCCCAAATGTCCACCTGGCCTTGGGCCTGCCAGGGATCAGTCCACCTGATTCTTCCTAATTAGGGACCTTCTAATCTAACATGGCCAAATCTAAACTTCAGTTTAAGGTAAATTTCCCCTTGTCCAGTCACTGTTGCGTCCTTCTACAAAAATTTCCTCTCCAGAACCCTTCAGGTACAGGAAACCTACTCTAATGTGATATCAATATTTCCACTCCCTTCCCTTCCAACTTAAACTGGATTTAAGATCAACAAACACCTTACAGGACAAAATTATTAAATATGTAGTTAATTAATTAATTAAATTATTAATATATATTAATATATTAATATATTAGTAATATATTAAATATATATTAATATATATTTTTATTATTTATATATATTAATATATTAAAAATCCCTGGCAGACACACTGGCTTGAGAAGGCACCGCTGATGGAATCAAGCAGAAAAGCAAATGGCATGAAACAAACCACTGTACCAGAGCTGATGGCCCTGGTAGAGGCTAGAGGAAAAAAACCCTTTATGTTTCTGGGAGACTCCTAGATCCTGGCAAAAAGTCCTGACATATAAATAATGCACAATACAAAAAGGCTGAATTTGTTGTCCTTGGGGTTTGCTGGTGAAGTCACAAAAAGCATAAGGGACACCTGCCATGTGCAAAACACACCTTTGGGTACATTTCAGAATCAAGATGGGCTTCAGAACGGGATGAATTCCACTCCTGCACCGCATGTAATTGTGTCCAGAAACCAGCAGGCTGGGACGTTGCAAAGGGGGAAACAATAAACTCATTTAGTGGGCTGGGGGATGCCCACAGCCTCAGGGGCACAGCACAGACCCTCCTGCAGTGCACTGTGGCATTCCTTCGGCAGATTCCTGCTCCTCTTGCAGAAAGGTTAAATTTCCCTCTGCCCCCTGCCTAAGGGAGGGTTGGGGATGGGGATGGGGTGAGGGTGCTTCCCATCCTCCATCAGGTCCAGTCCACACCTGCATCCCTGTGCCCACCTTGTGGCCAAGGTGTGGAAAGGGCACCATCAAAAGCTGCAAGGCACGAGGTAGAAAACCACGCCTGCAAAGTTTGTGCCTCGGTTGCTGCCCTTCCCTGAGGAATCAGCTTGTTGGCAACCATCCTCCCTGGCTTGCAAATAAACCTGGATGGTTTTTCTTTCGTGCAAAATAAACCTGATGGTTTTTTCTTTTCGTGCTCGCGTTTCTCACCTTTCATCCTGCTGCCTGTTTTTCAGGCATTCACACTGGCAAACCAAACGCTGTTTTTCTGGTAAAATAAGCAGGTAAAACACAAACAGAACATATTAGCAAGCACTGATTTTTTTTTTTTTTTTTTTTTTTTTCATTGTACTGAGAATTAACTCTTGTTTTGCTTCGTTGTCAGCTGGCAAGGATAATTAACATCGGACAAGAGAGTGCCAGCACAGCTGAGCTGCTCTTGGTCTCAGTTTGCAATTATGCCTGGAGCTAACAGGATCACATAGCAGGCTGGGATTCCTGTGCATAATTAGTTAAGAGCTTCAATGTAATAGGAATAGATAAAAAAAAAAAAAAGGTCGTGGTGAGAAGGCAAGAAGGGAAGGCCAGTCATGCAGCTGTGCTGCTCCTGCTTTTGCAGCGCTCTGTGGGCAGTCCAGGCAAACCTGGGAGTGAGGAAAATGACAACACCCATCACACCTGCACACACCTGAGGAGGGCAGGGAAAAGGTGGCTCTTACAGCTTTGCTTCCTCCTGCTTCTGCAGAATGCATCAACAATTCCAGATGCTACAGTCAGACACTCTTTTCCCTTCCTCCTTTCCCTCCTCCGTCACTAGCCACAGCACCCCACCCTCCTTAACCCAGTTTAATAAAGGTCTGTGGATTAGTATTCATCGGGGATGATCTTCCCTTTCCCAGAGTACTAATTCTCCTTGCATGCAATCGGCGTTGTTTTCAAGAATGAAAACAGATAAGGCAGAGGCCTGTGAAATAGGTTGAGATTGTGCATTAAGGCAACGTTGACATTTGAAAATAACTTTAGCCAGAATTGTTGTCAATGAATGAAGACTTTCAGGCAAGGTTGGCCTATAAAAATTAATTTAGGCATGGGGAAATTCAGCTGCTTCAGAGCAGTTCTTAGGGACTGGGGAGCCTGGAGAGTCACAGGACTGCTGAGGGGTTAACTTCAAGATGGAGTTTTACCCTTTTTCACCTCCTGTCCTCCATAAAATGACTATTAGATCTAAAATGAATTGGACAAAACCGGCAATAACACCAACATTCTTGCTGCAACAGGGCTGGGACAGCCTTTTGAATGGAGGTGCTGGCTCTGCCCATGCAGTTTTTGTCAGTGATGCTGACAGAGCCTCATGTTGAGGCAGCGCATGCAGGGGCCAGCCCAGTCCTGCCTCCTTCCATCTTCCTTCAGTTTCCTGTGTGCTCTGGACCACGCGAAGAGATGCCCCCGCCAGCATCACCGGGAGGCTCAGACACTCTGAGGCAGAATAGGAGCTGGATCACCTTCAGCATTTCTTACTGCCCTAAAATCCCCTGCCAGGAGTCGGTGCAGAAAGTGGGAGCTCAAGGAAGGGAAAAGGATTTGCTGAACCCCCTGCTACAGTGAAAAAGCAGGATTTCTGTCTCAGGTCTCCTGGGATCTGTGCTGGTAACATCAAATATTTTTACTGCCAGAGCTAGAGGAGAAGCCCTGGGGAGGATGATGAATAAGAAAAGGGGAGGTTTATCTGTGACCGTGTTCACCAGGGGTTTTTTCGGATGAGGGAAGAGATGTAGAATCTGACTCCATGTTTCAGAAGGCTGATTTTAATTATTTTATGATAATATATTACAATTAAAAACTATACTAAAAGAAATGAAGACAAAGGTTTCACCAAAGGCTTAGCTTATGCTAAGATAGAAACGGAATGAGGATAAAAAAGGTTTGTGGCTCGGACAGAGAGAGAGCCAGCCTTGTGCCATGATTGGCATTAATTAGAAACAACCACATGAAGACACCAATCAACCAGATGCACCTGTTGCACTTGCACAGCAGCAGATAATCAATGTTTACATTTGTCTCTGAGGCCTCTCAGCTTTCTCAGAGGAGAAAATCTTAAAGGAAAGGATTTTCATGAAGAGATGTCTGCGACAGTCATACCAAAGTTGCCTCTCCCCAGCACCGCCTGGTGTACCACGTTCCCACTGGTTTGAAGTCTCTTGCTCTGGCCAAGGGAGAACCAGCAGACTGCCTTGAGACAGTGAAAGGAATGCTGGATAAGAGCTTTGCCTGTTCAATCCAAACACTCCTTTGGGCTGCAATGATCAGGCGTGGCCTGGGCTGCAGAATCTGCCAGTTCATTCAGCTGGTTTCAACTGTGGCACCAGAGCACAGCCAGAAGGGTCACTCCATGTGTCCGCAGCAGGGTTCAGAATAAGGGGGGAAAGGCAAGTCTGACGAGGATGTACCAAAACTTGTACCCGTGGAGATTTTCACAAGGCCGTGCAAGACGATTCAGCATATCCTTGTGAAGAGACAAGAGGTGAGACACCATCACTGGCCAGAGGTCTCCTGTACAAATCCCAAACAGGACAGGACTGCGGAACTGCCCTGAGCTGTTTGATTTCCCACCATCACTCTCATTCCATGGGCTGATGCCAATGGGAAGCTGGCCACCAGCTCACATCCCAGGCAGCAGACCAGAACTCAATGGTACAACACCACTCACTTTAAGGAGTTTTGCCCATCACACAACGCAAAAGCACACTGACAGTATTTATATCTGTATAGTATATATTCTATATTACAGCATGTTCTGTCCAACCACTATCAGCACAGGTACCTGTGGTTAAACAATGCTTGCTTATTTCAAATGCAATACCTGCTTGTGAGCCTTCAAACACAACACACAGAGCTCCATTATGAGCTTAGAACTTCCTAATATCTTGCTAGATAAACTTTTCCTGTAGCCTTAGGGAGTTATTCTAAGACAAGCATATAATACACACACCATTGTTCTATTGTCCTTGCTTTTCTACTTTTATATAATTTTTCTGCTGACCATCTCATGGTTCTGCTTAGCTCTGATCACAGTTCTGCTGGTCCTCTGGGCCTGCCATTTTGCAGCTTTCCCAAACCTCTGATTTTGTGGATTCACCACAGAAGCAGGGATTGCCTCCTTGGAGCCCTGGGGATGCAGAGCTGTTGGGTGGGCGCCTGGCAAGGAGCAACAGCACCCATGCAGAATCAACACCACCCCTCACATTGGGGCCATCAATGACACATCCCACTCTCCTTCAACCTCAGCAAGGTCCTGACTCTGTGAAGTGGTGGTTTTGTGTCCCAGGTGTTGGCTTAATCTGTTTTCTGGTGAGAGGGGGGTCTGCAGGGCAGCCCTTCCCTTTGGCAGGATGGGGATGCCAGACCCTCATTGTGGAGTTTAGCTTTCTTCATTCATCTGAGTTCAGGAGAATATCCATCCATTCGGCAGTCTAAAAACGCCTGAACAGACCATGAAATCTGAATAGAAAGCCACCATTGGAGAAGAAATTAACCACAAATGCTTTTTTTTTTTTATTTTTTGCAGGCCAGAGGATGCTTGCGGCAGAGGCGAGAGAAAAAGTTTGCTGAACGTTTTTTCAAAAACACCCACAGTGTTTCACACGTTTCAAGCTGAAGTGCAGCCTTTTACTCCATGAAAGGGATTGGACTGGACACGTTTGCTGAGCCTTCCTGCTGCCACTGTGGTGTTTGAGATGGGAGCTTGTGGCGTGCCATTCATGCAGCTTCAATGCTGCTCTGGACCTGGGCGAGTTTTCCTCCACACATCACACCAGCCCAGGTTTGGGAGCCTGCTTTGGATTCCCAGAAATATTTGGGGAATGCGTGACGTTTGGCTAAGTGACAAAAAAAAAGGCCACTTGTGAATAGCTGGCTCGCGTGCACGGCTGAACAGCAATTTTTCTGTCAGGCGCTCAGGGGGCTGGGAGGAGGCAGGGGTGTGGAGCATCCAATGCAGGTGGTGAGTGGCATGTGCTATTATATGTTTTTTAACATACGAATATTTGGGTCGGATTCCTTCTGGAAGCACTCTGACTCCCACCTTTGTGAGCCCGAAAACCTCCTCACTCATGCAGGAGCCGTGGCTCTGAACAAAAAATATGGAAATGAAGGCTTGCAAAAATCCCTCGGCAAAAAGGGAAAAATGGCTTTAAAATAAAGAAGCACTTCTGGCTTTTCAAGTGAGCTGCCCATTTTCCATGCCAGCTTTCCAAGGAAAGGTAACTGGGGACAAAGCCTTTAGCAGGCGCATTTGTGACTGACAAGGGGAAAAAGGTTTTAAACTAAAAGAGGGTCAATTTAGAATTAGATTTAAGGAGGAAATCTTTTTACAGGGAGGGCCAAGGGAACACTGAAAGGGGCTGGAAACCCTCAAGGTCAGGTTGGAATGGGGTCTGAGTACAGGGTCTGGCTCAGGGTGTTCCTGCCCATGGCACGGGTTGGGTGTTTGGCCTTTAACCGCAAACCATTCGTGGTAGCAAACTGGGGCATACATTAAACACCTCCAAAGGTGCACTGGTTGTTCCCCATCCTCATAATTTTTTTTTTTTTTTAAATGGAAGAAAATCTGTAATCAGCACATATCAGGGAACAGCTAGATTAGGTTGATGAGCTCAACATTAACATCTTTGTAATACTGCTTCCACTTTTCTCTCTCTATTCCCAACATGAAGTGTGACATATATGGCATGACCTGCAGCAAATGCAGATATATATACATTCATATAAATATATATGTAAATGTACACTGAATCATTTACTCAACCACCATGCTTTAATTGCTTAATCAAAAATTACCCCGTTAGCTCCTTTTACTCTTCAACAGAAGCTGTGAAACACACGCTTAGAGAAGCTGTGAACCTGTTATGGGCACGAGTCACGTGTAAATAAGGGAATTACTCCATGCCAACAAATAGTAAGAGGCACATCTTTCAAGAGAAAAAAGTGAGGGAAGAACCTCAAGTTTCTATTCGCCTCATCCCCCAGTTGCTGGTTAGCTGCATTGTAAAGAACCCACCAGACCTCTCAGGCACAACTTGCCCTCATAAGATGTCAGAAGTCCATGCTCCTTATTTCGCATGTGCCTTGGCATAATTTCCATAATTTGAAAGGATATAAATTTTTATATTTCTTCTCTTTTTTTTTTTTTTTTTTTTTTTTTTTTTAGAGGACCTAATTTTTCCATAATTAGAAGGATCTGCTCTACCTCCCCGCAGGCAACCGCCACGCTGTGTTCTGTGGGTGTCCCTTAAATTCCCCCTTAAAATTCCCTTAATTCCCTGTTAAAAATTGGTATCATATTTCCTCTTTTACAGTCAAGGGATGAACCTCCACCAGACTGCCAAGGCTTCTCAATATTGACAAAGAGTGGCTTAGCCCCTTCCCCTGCTGGTTCCCTCAGACCCAGGGGGTGGCATCCTGCCGTGGCTTGGGAACCCTCAGGTTCCTTGGATGCTCTCCAGCCTGATTGTCCTCCCACTCTGGGCAGCTCTTCAGCCCCTCCTTCCCTTCTGCACCTGCGGCAGTGTAAACCACAGCCATTTCTTCGGTGAAACTGAAGCTCAGCATTCTCCTGCCCTGGGTTCTCCCCTTCCTCAGATTTTCCCTACTTTTCCTTTTGTCAACCAATGCACCTACAGAAAATTTTTCATTTTTTTTTTTTTTTTTTTTTTTTTTTTTTTGGTTGCCCTTGATGTCCCTGGATAGATTAACTCTGTCAGGGCTTTACCCCTATAAGCTGATCCTGGATGGTTCTCTGGTGTGACTCCCAGGATCGCTGTGATTGCTCATGCTCTGGAGATTTCTTGTTTGGTGTTTTCTATTTCTCACCACACAGGACCCCTGGCACCTTTGCCTGGTTTCTCTTTCTGTTGGGATCTTTTGCTCCTGGGTTTGGAGGAGGGTGGACCCATTGAACGTTCTCAGTTTTTTAATTTTTATTGGGCTTCTCTGTGGCACGTCCCTGCCACTTTGCCACCTGTCCCTGCCCTCCCTGTGAGTCTTTGTCATCTCTCACATGAACGCTGCTGGGGGCAATTGACAGCACGAATGGGATGGTGTGCTGGGAACGTGCCTGAGCTGGTTTGATTTCCCAGCATCAACTCTCGATTCCATGGTGATGGCCAATGGGAAGCCTGCCACACCAGCTCACATCCGAGGCAGCAGGACACAGAACTCAATGTTACAATCACTTTAAGGAGTT
Source organism: Sporophila hypoxantha (assembly GCA_002167245.1). Classification (NCBI taxonomy): domain Eukaryota; kingdom Metazoa; phylum Chordata; class Aves; order Passeriformes; family Thraupidae; genus Sporophila; species Sporophila hypoxantha. The sequence goes on from NDFG01000213.1 coordinate 956,257, forward strand.
TTTGCCCAATCACACAAAGCAAAAAAGCACACTGACAGTATTTAATATCTGTGTATATATATTCTATATTGACAGTATTCTATCCAAACCACTTCAAGCACAGGTACCTGTGGTTTAAAACATGCTTGCTTATTTTAAAATGCAATATCCTGCTTGTGAGCCTTCAAACACAACACCAGAGCTCCAGTTCATTTGGCTTAGAATAACTGTCCTAATGTTTCTTGTGCTAGATAATAAACTTTTCTGTAGCTAGAGAGTTACTACTACTTCCTGAACAAGAGTGTGTTAATGCACAGAGCATTGTTTTTATTTGTCCTTGCTTTTCTACAGTTTAAAATAATTTTTTGCTGACCATCTCCATGGCTGCTTGTCTGTCTTAGGCCTCTGATCACAGTTCTGCTGTCTCTGATAGCCCTCCCTTTTTTGTGGGCAGGGCTTCCCTCCCCCTCCGCCCCCCTTCCCCCCCCCCCCCAACCCCCCCTCCCCCCCCCCTTTCCCCCCCCATTAAAACCCTCTGATTCTTGGATCCCATCACTTGCCCATCCCAGCAGACCTCCATGAGCTCCACCTGGTCTTTGCTGCAGGTGAACATCCTCTCCTTGTTTCCCCTCCTGCCTGTCTTTCCTAAAGAAGCCCCTGTGGCTTGGGGCTCCCCTCCCCACAAACTCCACAAGGGTAAATCCACCCCAGCCAAGACTCGTGCAAACCCATGTGTGCCAGACATGGCACAGCCTCACATTTTCTGACACTTCCATCATAAATAGATAAAATAAAATTAAATATCCCTTCTTAGGGGCCCTTTGATCTTTGCCTGCAGTGCATCACATGTATAATTTTATGCAGTCTGTGCACTTGGTTGCATTTGTTGTGGCCGAGGCAGCACAATGCATCCCACACTCCTGCTGACCTCCACAGATCCCCAGATAAGGGAAATACACTCATTTAGCCTGCCTTTGATTTTCCAGCCTGGGTGCTAATGATTAGTGGACCTTTCCTGGTGATTTTGAGGGTTGGTTTCCTCTAATCTAGTGAGAGCTTGCTGCTGACCTTCACGATATTGTGTGGCCTCAGCTAACACAGCCCATCAGCTGCAAACCAAATGAATAAATAAAATATAATAATTATTGTGACAAAGAGGCTGTGGCTGTCCATCCTCCCCACCTCTGTGCCTACCTGTGTTTCCACCAGGTGCTTCCTGTACATTCCACACACGTGGAGCTAATTCCAGTTTCATAAACTACCATAAAAAACCCCAATTATTCTTACTCAACACCACTGGTAAAATACATTTTGCTGCACTCCTAGCAAGCTAAATTGTGAGAAAAAGACATGTTTCCAATGCTGCCCATTCAGAGGAATATTTAAAATATATATTTACAATGATACATGATGAAAGTTAAATTTGCAATGACTGGCTTGCACAATTTCTGCAATTTTGCCTATTATATTTAGATTTTTTAAATCTAAAGTTTCAAAATTCTAAAATTCTAAAGTTTTTTAAAATCTAAATCATTTTTTTTTTTTT
>NDFG01000213.1:957806-972270 GCA_002167245.1 Sporophila hypoxantha
AATAGTATGGGAGACGAGTGTGATGGTAACTGGGTGTTGCCAAAGATTAGATTGACAGAGAAATGTGTCAGGACCCTGCATTATGCATGAGGGTCACTGGTTTTCACCCAGTGCTGGAGGAATTGCCCTGTCTCTTATACACATCTAGATGTGTATAAGAGACAGGTGTCAGGACCCTGCATTATGCATGAGGGTCACTGGTTTTCACCCAGTGCTGGAGGAATTCTGCTGTGCTTTGGTGGGGCTTTGCCCCCRGCTCCAGTGTGACAGTGCTGTCAGCAGCCTGACAATTCTCTCCCAGATTTATCCTTTTGAGGGCTCTGTGCTGACCCAAGGCGTGCAGGAGGGCAGAGGTGGAGAATCTTGATGTTGGTATGGATATTTTTGAAGGAAGGTCTTGTGAAGAACAAGCACAGTTTGTTGTTTTGCTGGGCTAACCTTGAGCTGCTTGTTTTTTGTTTCTTTTTTAACAGCTTGTTTGAACAAGATTTATGGTCTCACTGTTCATGGGTGGCTATATTTGAACCAATATTATGCATGTAAAGTGCATTTAAAGCTATATATTTCAAAAAATTCCATTGCTTAGGACAAGTCTGAAGGTGGGAGTACACTGTCTAAAGCAGGTGTGTTGGCCAGAGCCATCAATTAAAACTTTCCTGCGTAATAATCCTTTTATAAAAGGATTTTATGGTTGTGCATCAGAGGTGACACATCAGTCCAAACTGTTTCCATAATTTAGAATGCACAGATCTCACAAACAACTGTGAACTGCTGTCTGTTTTGACTGGATTTGACTTCTCAGCTTATTCACTCCCTTTCCTTGATGAAATTTGATTTTTGTGTTAATTTTTTTTTTTTAAACCCTCACTTTCATACAGGATTGAGTGTGTTCTAAATGGCCTGGCTCAAGTCTCTATTGCATTGGGCAAACCATATCATAAAACCCAATGAATTGAAGGTCTCCCACACATTTATTTGATTGGGATTTTGAGGAAGCAGCTGCCCATTGTTGTGTTTCCTGAATCAGTGCTGCTCTGAGGGAGTCACTGAGTTAATTTGTGCTTTTARTCCCGTGGTGCTTGCTCAGTCTGGCAGCAGTGCAGAAGGTCAGGGGAGGTAAAGCTCTGCTGCCCAAGCTGCAGCAGCTCTGAGAAAACCTCTGGTCACTCTGCCAGCCCAGGCTCAGCATCACAGCATCCTGGGGACAATGGAACACACTTTTTGTGTCCTGCACTCTCAGGGGTGGAGAGGCTGTCTTGGTTTGGAAAGACAGGGGTCTGCTAAGGAAGGCAGAAATGGAGAATGTAAACCCTACCCACCCCTCTGAATTGCTATAAATTTTAAATTAAGGGGCTCTCAGGCAAAAAATATGGAAGCAGGAAATAACAGTTCTTTAATAGGGAAGAAAATAAAAAGATAAAATAAACAATGCAGTACAGTAGAACAACACTGACAGAGTCAGAACCCAACCTGACACCCTGTGGGTCAGGGTGTTGGTGGCAGTCCCATTGGAATTGTGGCTGCAGCCCTCCTGCAGTGTCAGGGGTGGTTCTGCTGGAGCAGGGGGATCTGTAGAGAAGGAATGTGATTCTTCCTCTGAAGATCCAGTGGGAGGAAGGACAGCTTGCTGTTCCTCTGGGGATCATGGAGAAAGGCCGTGCATGGTGTCTTCAAAACCCTCAGGATTATATCTGGGTAGCAAATGTTTGAAAACCCTCAGATGTATCCATGGCAGTGAATGTTTGAAATCTCTGATTATATTGGTAGAATGTTGAAACCTCAGATGTATCCGGCAAGGAATGTTTGAATCCTGATTATTCTGGTAGCAATGTTTGAAACTCAGATTTTCAGGTAGGAATGTTTTGAAAATCATCTGATTATAGATCTTGGGTAGGAGATGTTTGAAACCTCAGATTTGTATCCAAGGCAGAGAATGGTTTTGAAATCTCTGATTATATCTTGGGTAGCATGTTTGAAACCTCAGATTGTATCCAGGTAGGAATGTTTGAAATCCTCTGATTATATCTGGGTAGCAATGCTTGAAACCTCAGATTGCATCAGGAGGAATGTTGAAACTCTGATTAGATCCAGGTAGGAATGTTTGAAACTCAGATTGTAATCAAGGTAGGAATGTTTGAAATCTCTGATTATATCTGGGTAGCAATGTAATTTGAAACCTCAGATTGTATCAGGTAGGAATGTTTGAAATACTCTGATTTATCAGGTAGGAATGTTTGAAACCTCAGATTGTATCCAGGAGAATGTTTGAAATCTCTGATTATATCTGGGTAGGCAATGTTTTGAACCTCGAGATTGTATCCAGGTAAGAATGTTTGAAATCTCTGATTATATCTGGGTAGCAATGTTTGAAACCTCAGATTGTATCCAGGTAGAATGTTTGAAATCTCTGATTATATCTGGGTAGCAATGTTGAAACCCTCAGATTGTATCCAGGCAGGAATGTTTGAAAATCTCTGATATATCTGGGTAGCAATGCTTGAACCTCAGATTGTCATCCAGGCAGGAATGTTTGAAATCTCTGATTAGATCCAGGTAGGAATGTTTGAAACCTCAGATTGTATCCAGGCAGGAATGTTTGAAATCTCTGATTATATCTGGGTAGCAATGCTTGAAACCTCAGATTGTATCCAGGTAGGAATGTTTGAAATCTCTGATTATATCCAGGTAGGAATGTTTGAAACCTCAGATTGTATCCAGGTAGGAATGTTTGAAATCCTCTGATTTCTATCTGGGTAGCAATGCTTGAAACCTCAGATTGTATCCAGGTAGGAATGTTTGAAATCTTGATTCTATCTGGGTAGCAGTGTTTGAAACCTCAGATTGTATCCAGGCAGGAAATGTTTGAAATCTCTGATTATATCTGGGTAGCAATGCTTGAACCTCAGATTGTATCAGGTAGGAATGTTTGAAATCTCTGATTATATCCAGGTAGCAATGCTTGCTCCTCCCTCTGGGCTCAACATCTCCCAATGGGATGTTACATGTTCTTATCAGCCATGCAGTGACATTCAATGGCTGTTATCAGCAATGTCCCCCTCTGAGGGAGGTGTGAATGTGGTCACTCAGAGATAAGGCAAACTGCCCACTTGACAAAAGATAATCTGCCATACAGATGGTAATGGAAACATCTTGCATTGCAAATCTTCAGCAGTGGCAGTCAACCTGGGGATGCAGCTGATTTGCCTTTGGATGGGATCCTCTGAAGGGGAGCAGCTTCCCTGCCTGCTGTCAGTAACTGCACCTGATGCATGGAGAAGTCACCAAGCAGGCCTGGCAATGCATGGCTCAGCTGTGTTAAAATATTTACTGCAATACAGCACAGTGCCACTGACATATTTTATTGAAGAAAATCCTTTTGCCAGGATTTTTTCCCGCGGAGCTGAGGAGCCCTCAGAAAAGGAATGCAAAGAATGATTATTGATGGCTGCGGAATGTGGTCTGGGGTGGTTTCACTACAGCAGGTGCATCTTTGATTGGTTGCATGTGAATTGTTTTTAATTAGTGGCCAATCACAGCCAGCTGTGTCAGACTGTCAGATTTTATCATCATTCCTTTCCAGCTTCTGATGTCTCCTTTCTCTTTTCTTTAGTGTAGTTTTTTAGTATATCAATTTTCTTTTAATATAATAAATATCATAAAATAACAAATCAGCCTTCTGACTCATGAGGTCAAAGATTTTCATCTCTTCCCTCATCTGGGGACCCTGGAACACCACCACACACAGCCATGATGTTTTCCTTGCCAAAAGGAGCCCTTGGCAGAGCAAAGGAGCTCTGTGCCATGTGTGGGTTGAGTTTCTGCCTTCCTCTTGCAGTGGCATCCTTGTTCTGCCCAAACCCAACACAACTGCTGATAAATTCTTCAGTTTTGGGTACGTGCACTGAGCTCTGCACCTGGAACCTGTCGTGCCCACCAGTCTGAGTGCTGAGAATATTTTCCTAATGATCAGCCTACAGTTTTGTTTCCTTCACAGGTTCCTGTTTTTCTGAGTGTCCCACGGGCTTCACAAATGGTCCATTTTATAACGTTTGAGTTTCTGTCCCTGCCTCCCCTTGAATTCATTTCTGTATTTGTGAAAGTGCAACTGTGCATGAAAATGTTAAGCAAATGGTGCTAGACATTTCCTACACTTTGAAGGGAAATGTTTCCATCCAGGCATGTGGGAATTCTTCAAAACTTAATAAAAAAAAAGTGTATAGTATTTGAAATAACAAAGATTAACACATGCTGACAGTTTCTGGGWGAAGCTTCTCCTYTGAGTGGGTTTTTTCCTTGTGATTCAGAACAATAAATTGTGTAAAGATGGTAAGCAGTCACAAATAAAATAAAATAAAATATAAATAAATAAAATATACATTCCATTATTATTTAGGTAGAGCTTGAATTTACTGAAACAGAGTTGCACTTGGTTATATTAAAAACCAATATCTAAAACAAGGGGAAATGCGTTCCTGTTGGGCATACACTTTCTTCAAAAGATTCTTCAACATTTTTAGGTGAAATATCCAGAATCAGGCACTTCTGAAAATGTTTGTGATTAAGAATTATGATTAGAAGCAGAAAATAATAATCTGAATTTATTTTACTGCCCACCCCCCCGGTTTCTCTAATTAATGATGTAGAACTTCGCCTACAGAAACAAACCTCGAGGAGCCTCTAGCTTTCAAGTGCTTTTCATCACACACAGGATGTATTCCTTTCTTTCTTTTCTTTTCCAAATAATGAGCATAATTTTGTGACACGCGTTTCGCATACCTTATAAMGAGCAAAATGCTGCCTCAATCAGAGAGAGGCTTGAGCTGCAAAAAGACTTAAGTGTTCAGCATKCATTGTCTTCCTTCAGGCTGTGAGGATAAGGCATAACCTCTCTCCTGGTGGTAATTGTTTGCTGCATTTATCGCATTCATTTTCCCTCCCTCTCAAAGTGTGGCTGAGGAAGGATGGAAGAATAGGAATGGCTTCAGCAAGAGGGATTGAGCAAGCCTGATCCTCAAAYATTACACAGCATTCCACAAAACTGAAAGAGCCATCCTCTGCATTAATAGAATTTGCTGTCTGCATAATATTTGGCCAGAAAGTGCTACACTTTATGAATTTAAAACTCCACCACTGAAAGTAAGAAAAGGAAGACCTGAATTAGATGCACATTTAATTTTTTATTGGTACATTTGCATGATGCATCTGTTCTAGAGCAATATTCGCAGAAAAAAATATGGCTGTAGACTCACGGAATGGTTTGGGTCAAAAGGGACCTTCAAGATTGTCCCATTCCATGCCATGGCAGGGACACCTCCACTGTCCCAATGTCCAACCTGGCCTTGGGCACTGCCAGGGATCCAGGGCCTGCCCACCTTGCCATTTCTTCCTAATTATTAGGGAACCATTTCTTCCTAATTCTTAACCCAAATCTAAACCTTCAGTTTAAGGTAAATTTCCCCTTGTCCAGTCACTGTGTGTCCTTCTAAAAAATTTCTCTCCAGAACCCCTTTAGGTACAGGAAAGCTACTCTAATGTGGTATCTAATATTTCCACTCCCTTACTTCCAACTTAAGCTGGATTAAGATCAACAAACACCTTTCAGGGACCACAATATATTAAATAATGTATTAATTAATTAATTAAATATATTAATATATATTAATATATTAATATATTAGTATATATTAATATATATTAATATATATTTTTATATATTTATATATATTAATATATTAAAATCCTGCAGGACACACTGGCTTTGAGAGGCAAGCTGATGGAATCAGAGCAGAAAGCAAATGGGCATGAAACAAACCACTGTACCCAGAGCTGATGGCCCTGGAGAGGCTAGAGGAAAAAAACCCTTTATGTTTCTGGGAGACTCCTAGATCTGGCAAAAAGTCCTGACATAAAYAATGCACAATTACAAAAAGGCTGAATATTGTTGTCTTGGGGTTTGCTGGTGAAGTCCAAGCATAAGGGACACCTGCAGATGTGCAAAACACACCTTTGGGTACATTTCAGAATCAGATGGGCTTCAGAGGATGAATTCCACTCCTCACCCATGTAATTGTGTCAGAACCAGGCAGGTGGGACGTTGCAAAGGGGGAACAATCCTCATTTAGTGGGCTGGGGGATGCCCACAGCCTCAGGGRCACCAGCAGACCCATCCTGCAGTGCCACTGTGGCATTCCTTCGGGCAGATTCCTGCTCCTCTTGCAGAAAGGTTRAATTTCCCTCTGCCCCCTGCCTAGGAGGGTTGGGATGGGGGTGGTGAGGGTGCTCCCATCCTCCCATCAGGTCAGTCCCACACCTGCATGCCCTGTGCCGCACCTTGTGCCAAGGTGTGGAAAGGGCACCATCAAAAGCTGCAGGCACGAGGCAGAAAAGCCCCTGCAAAGTTTGTGCCTCGGTTGCTGCCTTCCCTGAGAACAGCTTGTGGCACAATCCTCCCTGGCTTGCAAATAAACCTGATGTTTTTCTTCGTGCAAATAAACCTGATGGTTTTTCTTCGTGCCTCGCGTTTCTCACCTTTCATCTGCTGCCTGTTTTTCAGGCATTCACACTGGCAAAACCAAACGCTGTTTTTCTGGGTAAATAAGCAGAGTAAGACATAGAACATATTAGCAGCGCTGATTTTTTTTTTTTTTTTCTCATTGTACTGAGAATTAACTCTTTGGTCTTTGCTTCGTTGTCAGCTGCAAGGAATAATTAACATCGGACAAAGAACGAGTGCCGCACAGCTGAGATCTCTTGTCTCATTTGCAATTATGCCTGGAGCTAACAGGATCACATAGCAGGCTGGGATCCTGTGCATAATTAGTTAAGAGACTTCAATGTAATAGGAATAGATAAAAAAAAAAAAAGGTCGTGGTGAGGAGGCAAGAAGAGGAGGCCAGTCATGCAGCTGTGCCTGCTCCTGCATTTTGCAGCCTSTGTGGCAGTCCCAGGCAAACCTGGGAGTGAGGAAAATGACAAAACCCATCACACCTGTACACACCTGAGGAGGGCAGGGAAAAGGTGCCTCTTACAGCTTTGCTCCTCCTGCTTCTGCAGATGCATCACAAATTCCAGATTATACAGTCAGACACTCTTTTCCCTTCCTCCTTTCCCTCCTCTCACCTAGCACAGCACCACCCCTTAACTCCAGTTTAATAAAGGCTGTGGATTAGTATTCATGGGGATGATCTTCCCTGTTCCCARAGTAACTAATTCTCCTGCATGCAATCGGGTTGTTTCAAGATGAAAACAGATASAGGAGAGGCCCCTGTGAAATAGGTTGAGATGTGCATTAAGGCAACGTTGACATTTGAAAATAACTTTAGCCAGAATTGTGTCAAATGAATGAGACTTTCAGGCAGGTTGGCTATAAAATTAATTTAGGCATGGGGAAATTCAGCTGCTCAGAGCAGTTCTTAGGGACTGGGAGACCTGGAGAGTCACAGGACTGCTGAGGGGTTAACTTCAGATGGAGTTTTACCCTTTTTCACCTCCTGTCCCTCCATAATGACTATTCAGTCTAAATGAATTGGACAAAAAGGCAATAAACCCAAATTCTTTGCTGCACAGGGCTGGGACAGCCCTTTTGAATGGGAGGTGCTGGCTCTGCCCATGCAGTTTTTGTCAGTGATGCTGACAGAGCCTCATGGTTGGAGCAGCTGCATGCAGGGGCCAGCCCAGTCCTGCCTCCTTCCACTCTTCCTTCAGTTTCTGTGTGCTCTGGACCACGGAGAGAATGCCCAGCCAGCATCACAGGGAGGCTCAGACACATTCTGAGGCAGAATAGGAGCTGGGATACTTCAGCATTTCTTACCTGCTCTAAAATCCCTGCCGGAGTGGTGCAGAGACTGGGAGCTCAGGAAGGGAAGGTTGCTGGAACCCCCTGCTACAGTGCAAAAAGCAGGATCTGTCTCAGGTCCTCTGGGATCTGGGCTGGTACAATCAATATTTTTACTGAGAGCTAGAGGAGAAGCCCTGGGGAGGATGGGATGAAATAGATAAAAGGTGAGGTTATCTGTGCCGTGGTTCACAGGGGTTTTATGTTGAGGTAAGAGAGAGATCTGACACCATGTTTACAGAAGGTTGATTTATTATTTTATGATATATATTACATTAAAACTATACTAAAAGAATAGAAGAAAAGGTTTCACCAGAAGGTTAGCTTAAGCTAAGAATAGAAAGGAATGAATAAAAAAGGTTTGTGGCTCGGACAGAGAGAGAGCCAGCTGTGCATGATTGGCCATTAATTAAAAACAACCACATGAGACCAATCACAGATGCACCTGTTGCATCCCACAGCAGCAGATAATCAATGTTTACATTTTGTCCCTGAGGCCTCACAGCTTCTCAGGAGGAGAAAATCTTAAGGAAAGGATTTTCATGAAGAGATGTCTGCGACAGTCATCAAAGTGCCTCTCCCAGCACAGCCTGGTGTACACGTTCCCTGGTTTGAAGTCTCTTGCTCTGGCCAGGGAGAACCAGGCAGACTGCCTTGAGACAGTGAAGGAATGCTGATAGAGCTTTGCCTGTCAATCCAAATCACTCCTTTGCTGGCAGATCAGGAGGTGGCTGGTGCAAGAATCTGCAGTCATTCAGCTGGTTCACTGTGGCACCAGAGCACAGCAAAGGGTCACCATGTCCCAGAGGGCTCAGAATAAGGGGGGGAAGGCAGCTTTGAGAGGGATTTACCAAACAAATTGTACCGTGGAGATTTTCACAAGGCAAGTGCAAGATGATTTCAGCATCTCTTGTGAAAGACAAGAGGTGAGAACTATCACTGGCGGGGTCTCTGTACAAATCCCAAACAGGACAGCATGCTGGGAACTGCCTGAGCTGTTTGATTTTCCACATCACTCTCATTCCATGGTGATGCCAATGGGAAGCTGCCACCAGCTCACATCCCAGGCAGCAGACACAGAACTCAATGGTACAACTCACTTTAGGAGTTTTTTGCCCAATCACACAAAGCAAAAGCACACTGACAGTATTTATATCTGTATAGTATATATTCTATATTGACAGCAGTTCTGTCCAACCACTATCAGCACAGGTAGCTGTGGTTAAACAATGCTTGCTTATTTCAAATACAATACCTGCTTGTGAGCCTTCAAACACAAAACACAGAGCTCCATTTTTGAGCTTAGAACTTCTAATATCTCCTAGATAAACTTTCCTGTAGCTTAGAGAGTTATTCTAGAAAGCATTAATGCACAGACCATTGTTCTATTTGTCTTGCTTTTCTACTTTTTAATAATTTTTCTGCTGACCAATTCTCATGGCTGTGCTTAGCTCTGATCACAGTTCTCGCTGTCTCTGGGGCCTGCTTTTGCAGCTTTCCCAAAACCCTCTGATTTTGTGTGGATTCACACCAGAACCAGGGATTTCTCCTTGGAGCCCTGGGGATGCAGAGCTGTTGGGTGGGCGCCTGGCAGGAGCACAAGCACCCATCAGAAATCACACCACTCACATTGGGGCATCATGACACATCCACTCATCCTTCAACCTCAGCAAGGTCCTGAGCTCTGTGAAGTGGTGGTTTGGTGTCCCAGGTGTTGGCCTCATCTCTTTTCTGGTGGCATCAAGGGGGTCTCAGGCAGCCCTTCCCTTTGGAGGATGGGGATGCCAGACCCTCATTGTGGAGTTTTAGCTCTCCATTTTCTGAGTTCAGGAGAATATTCATCCATTCAGGCAGTCTAAACGCCTGACAGACATGAATCTGAATAGAAAGCCACCCATTGGAGAAGAAATTAACCACAAATGCATTTTTTTTATTATTATTTTTTTATTTTTGCAGGCCAGAGGAATGCTTGCGGCAGAGGCGAGAGAAAAAGTTTGCTGAACGTTTTTCAAAAACACCAAGTGTTCAAAGTTTCAGCTGAAGTGCAGCACTTTTATGCCATGAAAGGGATTGACTGGGACACGTTTGCTGAGCCATTCCTGCTGCCCACTGTGTGTTTGCAGATGGGAGCTGTGGTGCCATTTCAGGCAGCTCAGCTGCTGCTCTGGGACTGGGGCGAGTTTTTCCTCCACCACATCACACCCAGCCCAGGTTTGGGAGCCTGGCTTTGGATTCCCAGAATATTTGGGGAATGCGACCGGTTTGCTGAGTGAAAAAAAAGCCACTTGTGAATATTGGTCTCGCTGCCACGGCTGAACAACAATTTTTCTGTCAGGGCTCAGGGCTGGGGAGGAGCAGGGGTGTGGAGCATCCAATGCAGGTGGTGAGTGGCATGTGCTATATATGTTTATTACATAAATATTGGGTCGGATTCCTCTGGAAGCCACTCTGACTCCCACCTTTGTGAGCCAGAAAACCTCCTCACTCATGCAGGGAGCCGTGGCTCCTGAAAAAAATATGGAAATGAAGGGCTTGCAAATCCTCTGGCAAAGGGAAAAATGGCTTTAAAATAAAGAGGTACTTCTGGCTTTCAAGTGATGATGCCCATTTCCATGCCAGCTTCCAAGGAAAGGTAACTGGGGACAAAGCTTTTAGCAGGGGCATTTGTGACTGGACAAGGGAAAAAGGTTTTAAACTAAAAGAGGGTCAATTTAGATTAGATATAAGGAGGAAATCTTTTTACAGGGAGGGCAGGGAAACACTGAAAGGGGCTGGAAACCCTCAAGGTCAGGTTGGATGGGGCTCTGAGTGACAGGGTCTGGCTCAGGGTGTCCCTGCCCATGGCACAGGTTGGGTGTTTGGCCTTTAAACCCAAACCATTCTGTGGTAGCAAACTGGGGCATAAATTAAACACCTCAAAGGTGCACTGTGTTCCCCATCCTCATAATTTTTTTTTTTTAAATGGAAGAAAATTGTATCACACACATCAGGAGAACAGCTAGATTAGGTTGATGAGCTCAGTTAACATCTTTGTAATACTGCTTCCACTTTTCTCTCTCTATTCCACATGAAGTGTGACAGTATATGACTGACCTGCAGAAAATGCAGATATATATACATTCATATAAATATATATGTAAATGTACACTGAATATTTACTCAAACAACCCATGGTTTAATTGCTTAATCAAAAATTACCCGTTATTCCTTTTCACTCTTACAAAGAAGCTGTGAACACACGCTTTAGAGAAGCTGTGAACCTGTTATGGTGGCACGAGTCACGTGTAATAAGGAATTAATCCAATGCCAAAAATAGTAGAGGCACACTCTTCAAGAGAAAAAAGTGGGAGGAAGCAACTCAGTTTCTATTCCTTCATCCCCCAGTGCTGTAGCTGCAATCGTAGAACCCACCAGACTCTCAGGCACAACCTTCCCTCATGAAATGTCAGAAGTCATCTCCTTATTTTCCATGTGCCTTGCATAATTTCATAATTTAGAAGGATAAAATTTTTTAGATCCTTCTATTTTTTTTTTTTAATTTTTTAGGAGTATCTAATTTTTCCATAATTTAGAAGGATCTGCTCTACTCCCGCAGGCACCGCTCACCTGTAGTTCTGTGGGTGTCCCTTAATTCCCCTTGAAAATTCCCCTTACATTCCCTGTAAAAATTGGTATCACATTTCCTCTTTTACAGTCAGGGAGACCTCCACCAGACTGCAAGGCTTCTCAATATATGACAAAGAGTGGCTTAGCCCCTTCCCCTGATAGCTCCCTCATGACCGCAGGGGTGCATCCTGCGTGGCCTTGGGAACCCTCAGTTCCTTGGATGCTCTCCAGGCTGATTTCCTCCACTCTGGGCAGTTCTTCAGCCCTCCCTTCCCCTTCTGCACCTTGGGCAGTGTAACCACAGCATTTCTTGGTGAAACTGAGCTCAGCATTCTCCATATCCTGGGTGTCCCCTTCTCTTCCAAGATTTTCCCTACTTCTCCTTTTGTCACCAATGCACCTACAGAAATTTTTCTTTGTGCTGCCCTGGATGTCCCTGGATAGATTTAAACTCTGTCAGGGCTTTACTATAGCTGATCCTGGATGGCTTCTCTGTGTGCTCCGAGGATAGCTGTGATTGCTTCCATGCATATGGAGGTTTCTTTTTGTGTTTTCTATTTTCCACAACAAGGACCCCTGGCACCTTTGCCTGGTTTTCTTTCTGTTGGGATCTTTTTGCTCCTGGGTTTGGAGGAGGTGACCATTGAATGTTAATCAGTTTTATTGGCTCTCTGTGGCACATCCTGCCGCATTTGCCACCTGTCCTCGCCCTCCTGTGAGCTCTTTGTCATTCTCACATGACATGGCTGGGGGCAATTGACAGACACGAATGGGATGCGTGCTGCTGGAACTGCCCTGAGCTGTTTGATTTTCCAGCATCACTCTCATTCCATGGTGATGCAATGGGAAGCTGCCACAGCTCACATCCAGAGCAAGACACAGAACTCAATGGTACAACTCACTTTAGGAGTTTTTTGCCCAATCACCAAAGCAAAGCACACTGACAGTATTTATAATCTGTATAGCATATATTCTATATTGACAGTAGTTCTTCCAACCACTGTCAGCACAGGTACCTGTGGTTAAACAATGCTGATTATTTCAAATGAAATACCTGCTTGTGAGCCTTCAAACACAAACGCACAGAGCTCCATTATTCGAGCTTAGAACTTCCTAATATCTTGCTAGATAAACTTTCTGTAGCTTAGAGAGTTATTCTAGACAAGTGTTAATACACAGACCATTGTTCTATTTGTCCTTGCTTTTTCTACAGTTTAAGTAATTTTTTCTGCTGACAAATCTCATGCTGCTGCTTAGCTCCAATCCAGTTCTGCGTGTCTCTGAGGCTTTTTGCAGCTTTCCAAAACCCTCTGATTTTGTGGATTCCACACTCGCCCATCCCAGCAGACTCACATGAACTCCACCTGGTCTTTGCTTGAGTGACATCCTCTCCTCCTTGTTTCCCCCTGCCTGTCCTTCCTAAAGAAGCCCTGTGGCTGGGGCTCCTCTGCCCCACAAACTCCACAAGGGTAAATCCACCCCGCCAGACTCGTGCAAACCATGGTGTTGCCAGACCATGGCACCAGCCTCACATTTTCTGAACTTCCATCATAAAATAGCATGTATCACTTCTTAGGGGCCCTGTGATCTTGCTCAGTGCATCACATGTAATATTTTATGCAGTCTGTGCACTTGTTGCATTTGTTGTGGCCGAGGCAGACAATGCATTTCCCCACAGCTCTGCCGACTCCCACAGCATCCAGAAAGGAAATCACTCATTTAGCCTGCTTTTGATTTTCCAGCCTGGTGCTAATGATTAGTGACCTTTCCTGGTGTATTTTGAGGGCTTGGTTTCTCATCTAGTGAGAGCTGTGCCTGCTGACCTCAGATGAGTGTGGGCCTCAAGTAACACAGCCCATCAGCTGGCAAACCAAATAAATAAATAAATATTATTGTGACAAAGAGGCTGTGCTGTCCATCCTCCACTCCCTGTGCCTCACCTGTGTTACACCAGGTGCTTCCTTTACATTCCCACACATGTGGAGCCTAATTCCAATTATAAACTACATAAAAACCCAATTATTCTTACTCATATCACTGGTGAATGCATTTTGCTGCACTCCTAGCAAGCTAAATTGTGAGAAAAAGACATGTTTCCATGTTGCTCCCATTCAAAGGAATTTAAAAATATTATTTACAATGAATACATGTATGACTGAAAGTTAATTTGCAATGATTGGCTGCACAATTTCTGCAATTCTGCCTTTATATTTTTAGATTTTTAATCTAAAGTTTCAAAATTCTAAATTCTAAAGTTTTTAAAATCTAAATTCTTCATTCTACAGTGTATCTCTATTAAGAAAATTCTGCAAATTAAATAAAAAAAATAAAAATACTTTGGGATCACTAAATTATTTAGTCTATTTAAAATTATTTTTTAATCAGTTGTATTTGATTTCTAAGATTAAGTGATCAAACGGTCACTTAGTAATCTCTAAGTGAACAAATTGTCCTTTTTATTAAATCTAATGTATAAAACAAGTGTTTTTGGCGTTTACCACAGAAGTATCAGAGACTATTTTTTCATGAGGATGTAGAGTGTTGATATTCATATTATCCTCCTTAGCAATAGATGTGGGATGGACATTGATGAATAATTGCTATTCTGAAGAGATTTTACTCATTAATTTCTCTTGTTGTGTTCATCTAGATTTCCTGTGTGTTTATGTTATGAAGTGGTATGAGAAAAAAACGCTTTTTCAGTTCTTCAGGAAAGTCCTGGATTTCAGGAAAATGTTTGTGAAACAGTTACAACTTATAACCAAAGCTAGAAAGCCTCAAGATGCAGAAATTTATGACTGAAGTGTTATATTCTCCATCATTCTCCAAAACAATCCTCTTCTTGTGTGCAGCACTGTATTCTTATTTTTTGTAACTGGTAAGATTTGTAAGAAGGGAAAATTGCAATTTTGTGACTTTTCTTCTGAAAGACATCATGCTGTAGTGACGTGTTGAGACTGCATGTTGGGCAGACATTGTCAACTGTGAGTGCTTGTGGATGGTTTTTGTCTCTAAGTGCTTTTG
>NDFG01000213.1:972295-987071 GCA_002167245.1 Sporophila hypoxantha
TCCCCTTCTCTTCCAGATTTTCCCTACTTCTCCTTTTGTCACCAATGCACCTACAGAAATTTTTCTTGYTGCCCTKGATGTCCCTGGATAGATTTAACTCTGTCAGGGCTTTACCTATAAGCTGATCCTGGATGGCTTCTCTGTGTGCTCCGAGGATAGCTGTGATTGCTTCCATGCAATGGAGGTTTCTTTTTGTGTTTTCTATTTCTCCACCCACACAGGACCCCTGGCACCTTTGCCTGGTTTTCTTTCTGTTGGGATCTTTTGCTCCTGGGTTTGGAGGAGGTGACCATTGAAYGTTAATCAGTTTTATTGGCTCTCTGTGGCACATCCCTGCCACTTTGCCACCTGTCCCTGCCCTCCCTGTGAGCTCTTTGTCATCTCCTCACATGACACTGGCTGGGGGCAATTGACAGACACGAATGGGATGGTGCTGCTGGGAACTGCCCTGAGCTGTTTGATTTTCCAGCATCACTCTCATTCCATGGTGATGCCAATGGGAAGCTGCCACCAGCTCACATCCCAGGCAGCAGACACAGAACTCAATGGTACAACTCACTTTAGGAGTTTTTTGCCCAATCACACAAAGCAAAAGCACACTGACAGTATTTATATCTGTATAGYATATATTCTATATTGACASTAGTTCTGTCCAACCACTRTCAGCACAGGTASCTGTGGTTAAACAATGCTTGMTTATTTCAAATRCAATACCTGCTTGTGAGCCTTCAAACACAACRCACAGAGCTCCATTATTGAGCTTAGAACTTCCTAATATCTYRCTAGATAAACTTTCTGTAGCTTAGAGAGTTATTCTAGAYAARYGTTAATRCACAGACCATTGTTCTATTTGTCCTTGCTTTTCTACTTTTTAYATAATTTTTCTGCTGACCAATCTCATGGCTGCTGCTTAGCTCTGATCACAGTTCTGCTGTCTCTGGGGCCTGCATTTTGCAGCTTTCCCAAACCCCTCTGATTTTGTGGATTCACACCAGAAGCAGGGATTGCTCCTTGGAGCCCTGGGGATGCAGAGCTGTTGGGTGGGCGCCTGGCAGGAGCACAGCACCCATCAGAAATCACACCACCCATCACATTGGGGCATCAGTGACACATCCCACTCTCCTTCAACCTCAGCAAGGTCCTGAGCTCTGTGAAGTGGTGGTTTGGTGTCCCAGGTGTTGGCTCATCTCTTTTCTGGTGGCATCAAGGGGGTCTCAGGCAGCCCTTCCCTTTGGTAGGATGGGGATGCCAGACCCTCATTGTGGAGTTTTAGCTCTCCATTTTCTGAGTTCAGGAGAATATTCATCCATTCAGGCAGTCTAAACGCCTGACAGACATGAATCTGAATAGAAAGCCACCCATTGGAGAAGAAATTAACCACAAATGCATTTTTTTTATTATTATTTTTTTTATTTTTGCAGGCCAGAGGAATGCTTGCGGCAGAGGCGAGAGAAAAAGTTTGCTGAACGTTTTTCAAAAACACCCAAGTGTTCAAAYGTTTCAGCTGAAGTGCAGCCTTTTATGCCATGAAAGGGATTGACTGGGACACGTTTGCTGAGCCATTCCTGCTGCCCACTGTGTGTTTGCAGATGGGAGCTGTGCGTGCCATTCAGGCAGCTCAGCTGCTGCTCTGGGACCTGGGGCGAGTTTTYCCTCCACCACATCACACCCAGCCCAGGTTTGGGAGCCTGGCTTTGGATTCCCAGAAATATTTGGGGAATGCGACCGTTTGCTGAGTGAAAAAAAAAAGCCACTTGTGAATAGCTGGCCTCGCTGCCACGGCTGAACAGCAATTTTTCTGTCAGGGCTCAGGGGCTGGGGAGGAGCAGGGGTGTGGAGCATCCAATGCAGGTGGTGAGTGGCATGTGCTATATATGTTTATTACATAAATATTGGGTCGGATTCCTCTGGAAGCCACTCTGACTCCCACCTTTGTGAGCCAGAAAACCTCCTCACTCATGCAGGGAGCCGTGGCTCCTGAAAAAAAATATGGAAATGAAGGGCTTGCAAATCCTTGGCAAAGGGAAAAATGGCTTTAAAATAAAGAGGTACTTCTGGCTTTCAAGTGATGATGCCCATTTCCATGCCAGCTTCCAAGGAAAGGTAACTGGGGACAAAGCCTTTAGCAGGAGCATTTGTGACTGGACAAGGGGAAAAAGGTTTTAAACTAAAAGAGGGTCAATTTAGATTAGATATAAGGAGGAAATCTTTTACAGGGAGGGCAGGGAAACACTGAAAGGGGCTGGAAACCCTCAAGGTCAGGTTGGATGGGGCTCTGAGTGACAGGGTCTGGCTCAGGGTGTYCCTGCCCATGGCACAGGGTTGGGTTGTTTGGCCTTTAAACCCAAACCATTCTGTGGTAGCAAACTGGGGGCATAAATTAAACACCTCCAAAGGTGCACTGTGTTCCCCATCCTCATAATTTTTTTTTTTTTAAATGGAAGAAAATTGTATCAGCACAYATCAGGAGAACAGCTAGATTAGGTTGATGAGCTCARTTAACATCTTTGTAATACTGCTTCCACTTTTCTCTCTCTATTCCCACATGAAGTGTGACATATATGGCATGACCTGCAGAAAATGCAGATATATATACATWCATATAAATATATATGTAAATGTACACTGAATATTTACTCAAACAACCCATGSTTTAATTGCTTAATCAAAAATTACCCGTTAGCTCCTTTTCACTCTTACAAAGAAGCTGTGAACACACGCTTTAGAGAAGCTGTGAACCTGTTATGGTGGCACGAGTCACGTGTAATAAGGGAATTACTCCATGCCAAAAATAGTAGAGGCACATCYTTCAAGAGAAAAAAGTGAGGGAAGAACCTCAGTTTCTATTCCYTCATCCCCCAGTGCTGTAGCTGCATTGTAGAACCCACCAGACCTCTCAGGCACAACTTGCCCTCATGAAGATGTCAGAAGTCATCTCCTTATTTTCCATGTGCCTTGGCATAATTTCCATAATTTAGAAGGATATAAATTTTTTAGATCCTTCTATTTTTTTTTTTTTAATTTTTTTAGGAGTATCTAATTTTTTCCATAATTTAGAAGGATCTGCTCTAGCTCCCCGCAGGCACCGCTCACCCTGTAGTTCTGTGGGTGTCCCTTAATTCCCCCTTGAAAATTCCCCTTAATTCCCCTGTTAAAAATTGGTATCACATTTCCTCTTTTACAGTCAGGGAGACCTCCACCAGACTGCCAAGGCTTCTCAAATATGACAAAGAGTGGCTTAGCCCCTTCCCCTGATGGTTCCCTCATGACCCAGGGGTGCATCCTGCCGTGGCCTTGGGAACCCTCAGGTTCCTTGGATGCTCTCCAGCCTGATTTCCTCCCACTCTGGGCAGCTCTTCAGCCCCTCCCTTCCCCTTCTGCACCTTGGGCAGTGTAACCACAGCATTTCTTGGTGAAACTGAGCTCAGCATTCTCCATGCCCTGGGTCTCCCCTTCTCTTCCAGATTTTCCCTACTTCTCCTTTTGTCACCAATGCACCTACAGAAATTTTTCTTGNCAGCTTCTCAGGAGGAGAAAATCTTAAGGAAAGGATTTTCATGAAGAGATGTCTGCGACAGTCATCAAAGTGCCTCTCCCCAGCACAGCCTGGTGTACACGTTCCCTGGTTTGAAGTCTCTTGCTCTGGCCAGGGAGAACCAGGCCAGACTGCCTTGAGACAGTGAAGGAATGCTGATAGAGCTTTGCCTGTTCAATCCAAACACTCCTTTGCTGCAGATCAGGAGGTGGCCTGGGCTGCAGAACTGCCAGTWCATTCAGCTGGTTCACTGTGGCACCAGAGCACAGCCAGAAGGGTCACCCATGTGCMCAGAGGGCTCAGAATAAGGGGGGAAAGGCAGCTCTGAGAGGGATTTACCAACAAATTGTACCCGTGGAGATTTTCACAAGGCAGTGCAAGAYGATTTCAGCATCTCTTGTGAAAGACAAGAGGTGAGAACCATCACTGGCCAGGGTCTCTGTACAAATCCCAAACAGGACAGGACTGCTGGGAACTGCCCTGAGCTGTTTGATTTTCCAGCATCACTCTCATTCCATGGTGATGCCAATGGGAAGCTGCCACCAGCTCACATCCCAGGCAGCAGACACAGAACTCAATGGTACAACTCACTTTAGGAGTTTTTTGCCCAATCACACAAAGCAAAAGCACACTGACAGTATTTATATCTGTATAGCATATATTCTATATTGACAGTAGTTCTGTCCAACCACTGTCAGCACAGGTACCTGTGGTTAAACAATGCTTGATTATTTCAAATGCAATACCTGCTTGTGAGCCTTCAAACACAACGCACAGAGCTCCATTATTGAGCTTAGAACTTCCTAATATCTTGCTAGATAAACTTTCTGTAGCTTAGAGAGTTATTCTAGACAAGTGTTAATACACAGACCATTGTTCTATTTGTCCTTGCTTTTCTACAGTTTAAGTAATTTTTCTGCTGACCAATCTCATGGCTGCTGCTTAGCTCTGATCACAGTTCTGCTGTCTCTGAGGCTTTTTGCAGCTTTCCCAAAACCCTCTGATTTTGTGGATTCCCACACTCGCCCATCCCAGCAGACCTCCATGARCTCCACCTGGTCTTTGCTTGCAGGTGACATCCTCTCCTTGTTTCCCCCTGCCTGTCCTTCCTAAAGAAGCCCCTGTGGCTGGGGCTCCYCTGCCCCACAAACTCCACAAGGGTAAATCCACCCCAGCCAGACTCGTGCAAACCCATGGTGTGCCAGACCATGGCACCAGCCTCACATTTTCTGACACTTCCATCATAAAATAGCATGTATCACTTCTTAGGGGCCCTTTGATCTTGCCTCAGTGCATCACATGTATATTTTATGCAGTCTGTGCACTTGGTTGCATTTGTTGTGGCCGAGGCAGSACAATGCATTTCCCCACAGCTCCTGCCGACCTCCCACAGCATCCCAGAAAGGAAATACACTCATTTAGCCTGCTTTTGATTTTCCAGCCTGGTGCTAATGATTAGTGACCTTTCCTGGTGTATTTTGAGGGTTGGTTTCCTCYATCTAGTGAGAGCTGTGCCTGCTGACCTCAGATGATGTGTGGCCTCAGATAACACAGCCCATCAGCTGGCAAACCAAATAAATAAATAAATATTATTGTGACAAAGAGGCTGTGCTGTCCATCCTCCCCACCTCCTGTGCCTCACCTGTGTTMCACCAGGTGCTTCCTGTACATTCCCACACACGTGGAGCCTAATTCCAGTTATAAACTACATAAAAACCCAATTATTCTTACTCATATCCACTGGTGAAATGCATTTTGCTGCACTCCTAGCAAGCTAAATTGTGAGAAAAAGACATGTTTCCATGTTGCTCCATTCAAAGGAATTTAAAAATATATATTTACAATGATACATGACTGAAAGTTAATTTGCAATGACTGGCTGCACAATTTCTGCAATTTTGCCTATTATATTTTAGATTTTTAATCTAAAGTTTCAAAATTCTAAATTCTAAAGTTTTTAAAATCTAAATTCTTCATTCTGAAGTGTATCTCGCTATTAAGAAAATTCTGCAAATTAAATAAAAAAAWWAAAATACTTTGGGATCACTAAAATTATCTTTATTTAGTCCTATTTAAAAATTATTTTTTAATCAGTTGTATTTGATTTCTAAGATTAAGTGATCAAAGGTCAYTTAGTAATCTCTAAGTGAACAAATTGKCCYCTTTTTATTAAATCTAATGTATAAAACAAGTGTTATTGYGTTTACCACAGAAGTATCAGAGACTACTTATTTCATGAGGATGTAGAGTGTTGATATTCATATTAATCCCTCCTTAGCAATAGATGTGGGAGGATGGACATTGATAAATAATTGCTATTCTGAAGAGATTTACTCATTATTTTCTCCTGTTGTCTTCACTAGAATTCCTGTGTGTCTATGTTATGAAGTGTGTGAGAAAAAAAAACAGTTTTCAGTTCTTCAGGAAAAGTCCCTGGATTTCAGGAAAATGTTTCGTGAAACAGTTACAATTTATAACCAAAAGCCAGAAAGCCTCAAGATGCAGAAATTTATGACTGAAGTGTTAATATTCTCCATCATTCTCCAAAAACAMTCCTCTTCTTGTGTGCAGCACTGTATTCTTATTTTTTGTAACTGGTACAGATTTGTAAGAAGGGAAAATTGCAATTTTGTGACTTTTCTTCTGAAAGACAWCATGCTGTAGTGAGTGTTGAGACTRCATGTTGGGCAGACATTGTCACCTGTGAGTGCTTGTGGATGGTTTTTGTCTCTAAAAGATGATTTTGTAGAAAGAGCACAAGATAAAACCATTATAAAACAAAAGGATGTGTATTTTTACAAAAGGGCTCATTCATGGTGTAAACCACTGCAGCTTTATCTCTTTTCAGTAAACATAATATTTTTATGTAATTTAATTGTTTAAATGGTTTGGGAGCAAATGGCTTTTACATGTGCTACTTTAAGCTTCTTCAGAAACTGAAATTATAGAGTTAACTATTTTGTGGAGCAGGATGTACAGGAAATAAAAGAGAAAAGGGGCAAGGGTGTGAGCAAATACCAGCTCTGCTGTGGCATCTCATAGCAGGTCTGGCCTGCAGCCACTCCATATCTTCTCAGAAATTAATTTGCCTATGCAGGAGKGGAGGAGAGAGGATAAGGACTGATAAATATCCCAGGAAATTTGACTTACAGGAAATGAAATTGTCATTTCACATTTCTGGTGCTCATTCAGAGACCAGTGGGATAGGAAAAAGAAAAAAAAAGTATTTTTAGACTCGTTCAAAACCTAGAGGTGTTTTTTTTTGGTTTTTTTTTAATCTGGAAGAACAAAGGGAACACATGGAGGAGAGCACAGCACCAAGTGCTGATTTTTCCAGGAACAAACTTACCCACCACAAAGACCTCGTGGATGAATCCAGGAAAATGCCAGGTGCTATCTCTGCTCCACACTCGCCGCCRCCGAGATAAGCTGTGTCCCCTCCAAGGTGTTGCAACATAAGAGCTCCAAGAAAACCACCTCATTTTTCAAAAGTTTTTATTGTTAAGTTTGAAGACTAGACAAGGTCGTACTGGTTTTACATCGCTCTACATGATTTAGGTATATACAAAAACCATTTGAATATCACACAGCTTGAAGGGTTGCAAAGGTCGTTTGTGTCCGAGATACTTCTGTACTTACTGACACATCAGAAGCCAGCACTGAATATTATAGTTCACATTGGTTGTATAGCAAAGATACACTCATTTAGTATCCTTGGTCTTCAAAACTGACACTTAATTTGTATGAAGCCATTCCAAAAGAGAAAGTCAACCTCGGAGCCAGAGCCAGTTGAGGCGACGGGCCCTGAACGCCGATAAAAAGAGGCCTTGTGCCAGTGCTTTATTTCCCAGGCTATAAATGTAGAATATTACCTAGCAACACAAAGGTGAGGCCTGCCTACATAGACTTAGCTGGTTCAGGGTGAAATTTAATTAGGGGAACAGTTTTGGCCTTGTTCAATGTCATTGTTAACAATTAATACAGAAGTCAAGGATTATTTCTGAGTTTTTCTCCATCCCCTCTTAAAGGGATGTCTCCTGTCCTGCACTTCTGGTTTTTTTGGGGCTGGTTGCTTTCCCTGCGAGAGAACAGTTGTGTTAATTTAAAACTTGCCCCTTATGGCAATGGTGTGCACCGAGACAACAAAATAAAATCAAAGGGAAAGAGTTTAATTCTATCCCCTAATCTGATTGCCACCTGTTTTGTTAAATCTGAAGGATACCGCTTAAACCAAGAGCTATTTCAGACTGATACCAGAATTTGGTCCTGGAAGTGCCATTCCAAGAAGGCTTTTTGTAGCCAAGGAATAGTCATTGGAAAACCTCCTAGCATGCAGGTTGAAACTGTAARGGTGTCAGATATGTGATTTTTTAATTAATTCTCATGGAGTATTATCACAARGTGTGGAGCTCTCCTTGTGAAGACTCTGACAGCTGACACAGGACATGAGGGTGAAAATACTCAACACAAAATTAATACCAAATTAAAACTACTGTGTTACATTACATGAAAACCCTGTATGCAGATGAAAGGATTACAATTAATTTACTAAACCAAGAAATATTATTTCAAAAGCAAAACTGAAGCCCCAAAAGATTAATAACATGAAAAAAAAAACCCCAACATTAAGAACAGAAACCAAATATTTCAGAAGAACATTAACACGAGTTTTTAAACTAGGAAGTCAAATTTTCTGAAATGGCCTTCTGTTTTTTTGGATACAGTCAGTTAGTGAAAAATCGACATGCTATTCTATATATCTGTAATTAAATTCAGGGTCAACTGCTCTCCCATAATAGGAAAATGTATTTAAGCCTCTTAAAGTATTGTGTGTTCATACCCTAAAGACTAGATTTTTCTTTTTTGTTTTTTCTTTTTAACCTAAAGCCTAAATTGCAAAATATAGTCAGTAGATAATGTAGGGATAGACTTGTCCTCCATTATTCAGATTTTTTTTTCTCGTTAGAAGTACCACCAAATTGATTGACTTTCTCTTTAAAATTGCTCCTTTTGCTTGAAGACCACTCCATATATACATCATTAAGGAATGCTGTTAACACAGTTACAGACAAGACAGTAACAGTCTAGTGGCTTTTGTTATGCAGCACAAAGTAAAAAATAAAGAACAAACTTAGCAGTGTTGCACAGGACCTCAACATTTCTTACACATACTTTTACCTTTACAGGACTCTTCTTTAGAAGTCTTTAAATGTCTAAGCCTTATAAAATAAATACTTGTATAAATACAGTTTAAGGATTAAGTCATTTTGTAGAGGCAGGGTGTTCTGTTTGCTAAAATGTGACAGTTTAAGTGACACTATCAGAAAACCGCCACCATTATATCCCCAATTCTTGTATGTAAAATTCCTGGCTGCTATTCTAGAGTCTTTCACAGTTCAATGGATAATATATATTTAGTCTGTGGTGGAGAATGTGTGATTAAATGCAGGTTTTTTTTGAAATCCAAACCATTTTGTTTCCAAGGTAAACTTTGCCCTTTGCAGATTRTGGGCCAGCTAGCTGCTGGCCTGGGAAGCAGTGCCCAAGTTCAGAGTTTTGGTGAGAATGGAACAGTGACAGAAAGTATAATAAGTTCAGTGACATTTGCTAAAACATGCAGCTGCATCTCTCTCTCTCTCTCACACATTCTCTCTTTCTCTCCACGTCAGCATGGTATGAAATTAAAAGGTTGGCAGTAATCCCAAGTGCTGTTGTTTCAGGTCCCCTCACTCCCTGTCCTGGGATCTTTTTTAGTCTGAGGTGCTGCTGTAACTCTAAAAAAGCACTTTTCTCCAAGGGAACTTGGATTGCTCTTCAGAGATTGGTATTGTCRTCTCAATCGGCAGGGGAAACTGAGGCACGGGGGAGAATGTCCCCCCTACTTCTCCACTACTTTTCCTCCTAAAATCTACTTTTTAACCTGGGGTTGCTATCATGCTGTGTGTGAAGCATTCCTGTAGATGGGGCATGATTGGAAACAGCCTCCTCGTGGCTCACTGGTGTGTGTCTGAAAACAGGAGCAGAGGGTGACAAGGGCCAGGCTTTGGTGTGCTCCTAAGTCACCTCTTACCTYCTGGGGAGGAAAGCTGTGACTTTAGGAAGAGCCTAAAGAGGGAGGGTTTCCTGGCAGTAAGGGAGTCATTCCTCCTGTGTGTCTTTTAGCACCTGGTTCCTTCACCCCACATTTTCCTCCTCGCTGGAATTCAGAGCGTTTGTGAAAGCAGTGATGGGGGTGGGCAGGTCACAGTCTGGGGCTGTGTGCTCACCCCTGGAAAAATCATCCTGGAATGGGATTTCTGATGGAATGTGTGGGCACCCAAGATGAGACACCACGGATACCCTGGTGCCTCACCTTAGTCTCCATGAAAAAGCACAGAAACTTTGAAAATGCATAAACTTTGGCAAATTCATTAACGTCATAATACACTGATTTGGTTACATATCAAAACAGGTGACATCTCCCAAGGAAAACAACACCAGCACAGTGTGATACTGGACAGAAAAGATGGAGGCCGTGTCTGCAGCATGCAAAATAGAGAAGGAAAATGGGGCAGTTAGGAAAACCTTCCAGGTGCATGGATTCAGCTGTCTGGATGGAAGTGGTGAAAGGTAGCTCATAACATCACAGGTACTGTGTTTGAGCATTACCATGGAGAATTTCCCAAAATATTATGTTGTAAAAACTGACAGTGTTTGATAGGCACAATTACTATAATGCAGTCATCCCCAAGTAAACTTATTGCTAAAAGCTGCAGTATCACTTTTTGCAAGTAAGATGATGGTATGATTTATGGAGAACTCGTCAGCCCAATGTTCCTGAAGCTGCAAATGAGCTTCGTTTTTCTCTTCCCTTGTAAAAAGGATGCTGCTGTTTTGTTTTTTTTTATTCTTTTTTCTCTTTTTCCCTCAACTCTTTTGAACTGGTGGTGAACATCTCAAAGGAGAACTAGGAGGATAATTCCACAGCAGAAGGGACAACACCAACAGATTTCAAGGGCAAAAAAAAAAAAACAAAAATGGATCGGATCGTTTTTTAAAAGGGCAGGCTTAGACCTCCTGGCGAAAGACAGCTAGCGGCCTACCATAAAAAAATGAGCGAGCACTGGTTCATGGAGAAACCCCACTCAGCATCCTACAAGCTTCTTCTACAGCAGCAGGAGTGGGGCAGCTCAGTCCTCGGCTGCACAGCCCAGCAGCTCGGAGCGCAGGGTGATGCGGCCGTACCACGACCAGGGCAGGATGCGCACGTGCCGGGCCAGGATCGGCGGCTCGATGACGTTCTTGCGRTGCGTGTCGTTGTCAAAGTTCCCCTGGAACACCTGTGGGGGAAGCAACGGGGGGAGGATTTTAGTGGAAGTTCCCCTGGGAATGCCTGCAGGTGCGGCGGTCACGTTCCCTGAACGCGATTTCTTCTCGCTCACGGTTTTTCTCCTGGGAAGCTGAGAAGCCTCGGAGAAAAGGAAAACAATTCTTATCTCATTTGCTTCTCCTGTGCTGTGCTCCTGTGGAATGTGTTTGGAGATTGTTTACCCACAGGTGATTGCTTGATTGGACTCTGATGTGAGTTGTTTTCACTCTTTTGCCAATTGTGGCCAAGCTGTGTATGGGACTCTGGAAAGAGTCACAGGTTTTCATTATTATTTTTTTAGCATTCAGTAAGTATCTTTTCTGTATTCTTTAGTATAGTATAGTATAGTATAGTATAGTATAGTATAGTATAGTTTAGTATTCTTTAATATAATATAGTATTATAAAGTAATAAATCAGCCTTCTGAGAACACGGAGTCAGATGCATTATTCCCTCCCCTCGTTGGGTGTTGGGGTCTCTAGCTGGTCAGAGTAACCCTGAGACAAGTTATAAAGTGTCATTTCCCAGCCTGGCGCTTGAAGAAGCAGTCAGAGCTCTTAATTTCTCGGTCTCAAGGTTGTTTATTGTATCTTATCTRTAAAATTCTTTCTCCTGTCCTGCAGAGGTCCACTCAGCAGGACAGACAGAGGCACTTTGCCTCCCCTGGGGTGGTGTTAACTTTTTATACTAAAAACTAAGTATACAATATTTACAACTACTTTCCAATACCTGTCACCTATGTTAGACAGTGAGCTTCTACTCTAAACCATTCTAAAAGGGCCAACATCACAGCAGAAGATGGAGGCCCAAGAAGAAGAAGGAGAAAGGCTGGACACACTCAAATCCCTCCATCTTGCCCCCTGAACCTCCCTTCTAAAAACCCCAAACTCTACTTTTTCACCTTGTGATAAATTCACTGTCATTCTACTTAATTTGTCGTGGGTTGCAGATCTTCATCTAGGGTTGGTAACTTGCTCCACGGGTCATAATCAAACCCACAGGGGCATGTTGGGCTCTGTGCCAGGGTCTCTGAGCCCCCTGGCAGGGGTCTGGGCTGCTCAGGACAGACAGAGGGATGCCCTGGGTCCTAACAGTTGGGGTTGCCTGCATTTACAATATGCAGGGAGGTTTTAAGGCTGGCTATAGGAATGTGCCCTCTGTTGACAGAGTGACAAAACCATCCTTTGTCCCCTCAAAAAGGAAAGAAGCCCAGAAGTTTCTCTCCTGGATTAGGTGAAGAAGCCACCTCATAGGCCTAGGGGTCCTCACCTCAAACTTAAGGATAGCAAAATGGAAGGAAGCCAGAAAGTCCCACCTGGGAAATTTACTAGACAAAGAAGAGCACGAAGAAATGAATCACTTTTGTGAGGTGTTGCACCAGGAGCAAGAACCTCTTGCACCTGGCTTGGTTTTTCTCTGTAAAGAGTTTTGTTATTTYGCCTTTTATTAAAACCTTTTGTTTCTAGCACTGCAACAGAAGACATCCTGCTGATTTTTATGCCTCCAAAGGTAGCTGAGCTATCTTGGGTGYGTTATAGGCCTCCAAGAGCTTATGAGACCTGGCTTGAGGAGGCTCATATAACACTGGCCCAGCCCATGGTGAAACTCCAACTAACCTGGATCCGCGATGAATTTTTATCATTGGTACGTGCCACTTAATGCTGTTTAAACTTAAGGTTTAAAGTGGCAAAGAGAAGGTTGGGATTAGATTTTAGGAAGGAATCCTTTGCTGTGAAAGTGGGCAGGCCCTGGCACAGGGTGCTCAGAGCAGCTGGGGCTGCCCCGGGATCCCTGGCAGTGCCCAAGGCCAGGCTGGACACTGGGGCTGGGAGCCACATGGGATACTGGAAGCTGCCCCTGTTATGGCAGGGTTGGCACTGGATGAAATTTAAGGTCCCTTTCCAACCCAAATCTGTGATTCCATGAGCCCCTGCCTCTGCTAAATCTTGTGATTCATTCACACTCAGCACTGGTGCAGGGAGAGCCTTCTCCTCAAAGCTTCACCCACCGTTCCGCCAGGGCCACGCTCTGAAAGTTACACAAAAATCATTAACATTTAAAAAATTAAATGTCTTTTTACTTGGCATTTGTACCATCTCAAATGAATCCCAGGAGATGCTGTTACTGCTTCTGAGGAAATAACATTAATAATTAAAGGTAAGAATTTTTATTGTATCACTTATGAAAGTTGCTGGGATGCAACTATATAAACCSTTGTAAAATTGGTGATTATCAAGGATATTATCTTCTCATGTCAGACAAAAGTCAGCAGATGAATTAAGAGCATCAGGCTGTGATAAAAGTAAAACATCCTACAGTACAGTGCATGTTATGATCTTATTTCCACCTGTATTGGTTAATCCACACAAAARTGAGTTATAAAACTCCTATCTGTGATAAATCAATGCCAGATTTTTTCCCCTGCCAGCCACTATTTAAATTCAAAGGCCACAGCACCAATTTTTGGCAAAATGATCAKATTATCCCCTTGGGTTGTTTTCAGTTTTTATGGGAAATGTTCATTCTCTTAAAATGTCAGCCAATTCACTTCTCATTTATAAAAACTGAACCTGATGGCTTTTTGACTGAAAATGAATGACTGTTGTTTGCATCATGCAGAGAAGAATMTAGACCTCCTGGAGAAGTGCTTATGTGACTGAATTAATACAGAATTACAGGTTTCCTAGAAGTTCTTGAGAAAATATCAGAGTTTGAAGTGCAAGCTGGCTGATTTAGTGTTTTAGCCCTGACTCTGGGTCTTCTGTGACATGGTCACAAAGATTTTGGTCTCCCTGCTGAACCTCTTTGGATTTTGGAAGCTTCTCCCCAGTGCTGTCCTTTCAGGGCATCAAACAAAATCCATCCCCTCCCCATGTGATGAATTCCCCTCCTCCTCTGCCACCACAGTGGTGGGAGCATGAAAGGATGTGGGAGTTCTGATAGATGGATAAAGTAGCAGAGAAAATGACCACAGAAACATCAGTTTTGTGAGTCTAAGGGAAAAAAATAAACAAACCCAAACAACAGAAATAATTTAGCACAGGGAAAATTGTTTGCTGCCCAAGTACAGTGTTGATACATAAATCAGCAGGAGCTTGGGCTAACAAGGTTTGCTCCTCAATTCCAGTTTCATTTGTAGCAAAAAATTACWTTACTAAGTTCATAATTGAAATTACAGTGGTACTTCCCAAAATCCAAAATGCAGCTAGGAAAGCTTAAAAGTGTTTTTTGGTTTGTTTTTGGTTTTCTATTTGTTTTCTTGCACACCCATGTGAAATATCCTTTGATATTTTTTTGCCAGGCTAAACAAAGAAACTTTTCTACAGCCCCAGTGTTCATATCTGAACACAGATATGAAAGATAAATAAAATTATGTGAGGCAAAACCAGCAACAAATACAGCTGAAGGRGGGAGGATTATGTCATTTTCTTACAGCATGAGAACAAGATTTAAATTTTATTTTTAACTCATGAATGATTTCATTATCACTTGAAGTCTAACTCATCTGTCTCAGAGGTTATTTTATGCAAATACAAAAAACACCTTTCCTCAGAATTCAAGATCTAGTTTCAAGAAATAAACTAAATGTGCTAGATCAGAAGAAGGATTTTGGGGAAATAAATTTATGAGAAAKTAAGGGAAGCATTGTCAGCATCCACAAGTGTACCTCCATTAAATATAACATTCTAACAGAAATTTACTTTTCTTTTCCTGTGGCCCCATGGCAAATTTCTTCTGGGAAAAAACTATATCCTTTCCCACTCTTCATTTACTTTTAGCCTCAATTCACTAATAGATTYAAGGAATTTGGAAGGAGCAGGGAGGACAAAGGACAAAACATGAGTTATCAGYAGGGAAAAAAGCTATTTCTGTTGCTGAAAKAAWTTTTTTWA